>CM071627.1:33252382-33760587 GCA_036419045.1 Scirpophaga incertulas
CTCACATTAGAAACCTCAAAAATTGTAGCCTATGTGTTATTCTGATGTATAAGCTATATTGTGGTAAAGTTTAATTCAAATCCATTCAGTAGTTTTTACGTGAAAGAGTAACAAACATCCATACATCCATACTTACAAACTTTCGCCTTTATAATAGTAGTAGGATATAGGAAATAAAATCCACACAATTTCTAATTTCATATGTAAGTTCTAATGAATGATTTATAATGCAATGTTTTATGAAATCTGATAAAAATGTCAAGTGTTGTAATGGCGCTTTTTATCACATAAATGTTCAAAATGCATAAGAATTGAATTTAGCGAAATAATAAAAACGTAACTTTGTCAATTTTATAATGTTTGACTTATTTTTTAATAGTTACTTGCTCTGTGAGGCGGAGTAAGCTCCGCTGTTCTTTACTTCTATTTATTCTCAAGTTTTCTATTTTTCTGTTTGCACATAATGCATGTTACTCGTACATGCAGAATCGCTTTTATATAGTAAATAAAAAAATCTACGATTACTACCGACTGTAAACGCAACTGATATTATAATAAGTAATTAGTTATTTTCATAATTAATGATTCTTGCTTTTTCTAATATTTGAATAATTATTCTGCTATTCTCGATGGAGACGTATACAATAAATAGGTGAAAATCGGTTCACCCGTTCTTGGATTGTCAAAGTGATGTAGCTTGACTTTATATATATACATATATGTAATGCACTTAATCAGTACCCACTAATAAAGAATTTAGTACGTATTACTGCTTTCACAAGTCGACCCATGCCAATGGCATTTGCTAATGAATATTGTTCGGAGATTTGGATGTAGGATAAGTTTCTATAACTTTGATAATTCTATTTCGCATGAGCATGGGGAGTGTTTTTGACAGCTATGATGTATTGTGCTCGCTCAGTAAACCGGAACTTTTGCTTATAAATAATACCTATCTTTCAACAGAATCCTGAACTATAGGATTTGTTGTCGAAGAATAACCGTTGTTATTGAACTAAGTAACGTAAAAAGTGCTCTGTACGAAAATAATATTTTTTGTAAATAATTTCAACTTCCAAATGAACTATTACATTTTGTGACTATTCAATTTTGAAACATGACATTAATAAATAACATAAATCCTCCATCGATGTATTATGTGCTCCAGCGCACATACGCACACTGTTTTGATAGATATGATTGAATTTCAACTTTATATAGCGTTAATAACACCTACATTGCTTAGACAACAGTGAGTGTTTGCAATATGAACATGTTATACAATAACAATACAGCTCAAATTGACTGTACATTTTAGTTAGAAAGCGTTTGTATGGGGAAAAAAGAGCTGTTTTTAAGGGTTTTCCGATGATTATTCGATTTTTTCTCGCCGTAAAAATCATCCTTGAACTTCAACCAACATTTAAAAAACAACATTTGTCCAAATTGGTCCAGGCGTTGTTGAGTTATGCGCTTACCACCACATTTTGCGATTCATTTTTATATAAGAAGATAAGATTTCAGAACGGTCAGCAGCACAGAGATTTATATTTGCACTACGAAAACCACCGTTATACCGAGCGACATAAGGGTAACGTGTAAAGATTGATATTTAAGGAAAGTATCGTGTTGTCACAATTTTACTAAGCATTATGTTTTTGTAACATAGGCCACAGCGTACATGCGATGGGGGGAGCACCCTGGAACCCGCGCACGAAGTGCCTAAGCGGGAGTGGCACCGACGGATTGTGGTGGCCTGGCGTGCGCAGCTCGAATTACGGATCTGCGCGCGCCAGCGGGCCGTCGGTGCCGTACTCCCGCACCTCGAAGCTTGGCTCCACGGGAAGGAGGAGGTCACCTACCGATTGACTCAGATACTCACCGGGCACGGCTGCTTCGGTGAGTATCTGTGTCGAATAGGACGGGAGGGATCGACACATTGTCACCACTGCGCATCCGACCTTGACTCGGCCCAGCACACGCTGGCGGAGTGCCCCACGTGGGCCTCCGAGCGCCGAGTCTTGGTCGCAGAGATCGGGCGAGATCTGTCTCCGCCGGCATTGATTGCGGCAATGCTGGCGGACGAGGGAGGTTGGAGGGCTGTGGCCTCCTTCTGTGAAGCAGTGATGCTCCAGAAGGAGGCCGCCGAGCGGGGTCGGGAGATGGCCGATCCCGCTCGAAGAAGGCGGCGCCGGGCTCGGTAGCACAGCTGCGGCGCCGCCGCGGGTCGCCGGCGGGCGCGAGTAAGTCGCGACTGCTACGGCGACCCGGGATGGACCACGCCCCTTCCGTGGCCGGGGGGCGTCGTCGGTGGAGGAGACCGGGGGAGGTAGTAAGCCTCCCCCGAGGAGGGCTCCCCTGTGTCGACGGGGGAGCGGAGGCTGGGGGTTCCCGGAAGAAGCTTTCTGTTCCCAGGGGCTCCCTACATGCCTGAGGAAGGCCATCCCTGAGGTTTTTAGTGGGTAGGCCTCCCCCTTCTGGGGAGGAGAGCCCCACATAACCCCGGCTCGCCACAGCCGGGGTATGCAATTTAATGCATTTTCCTCAGGGAAACAAAAAAAAAAAAAAAAAAAAAAAAAAAAAAAAGGCCACAGCGTACATGAGACTATTTGTCCTCAATAGTTTGGTCGCTATGCCGATCGAAATTAAATTATCTATTGGCAGCTATCAACAGTTTAGTCTTGTGGTATGCCGCATATTCTCACTCTAATTAATTGCACGCATCTAATTAATTAGACGCCGACAGAATATGATTTATTAATCAGCGATAATTAGTGTAATTATAGCGAGAAAGAGAAAAATTTCCGGTCGTTTAATCCATTGATTTTTAATCGCCAAACAAGTCATGAAATCAGCTTATTACATTCTGATTTCCGTAACGATCAAACTATCGTCGAATGAAGTCGAAAGTTCATTTTGATTATTAAAAAAATATATATAAAGATGACGAATATTATTTTCAAATCACGTCAAATCAAATCACGCAATTTGATGAAAGATGGATGTCACCAGTTTGTATATAATTCAAATTCTGCTTTAATTTCATAACAAGTTTTAGATTTGTAAAGCGTCGCGATGTGACAGTCACAAATTTACAACACAACTTACTAAATTCTCAATAGTTGAAATTAATAAGATACATATTTTGGTTAGTATCCAATTATTTGAATCACAGACAAGCATTAAGAACATTTCATTATATTATTAATGACGATATTAACAGATAACGTAGCAGACATATCGGAATATATAGATTTGCTTATGGCCTGCATGAATATAAGTTTATATAATGTTTGCACATTTTTGTCAGGTAACAAGGACGAAGAAGCGTGCAAATTTTTTGTTTGCAAAAATATTCCATCTATTACTAGAATGGATGGTGAAATCGCTGTCCTTTTTTATTTCCCATCAATTCGGAACGCGCAAATTGAATTTGATCGGAATGGATATTCATATATTCCTGGACACTTGGAGCTTTAAAAGCTTTTAAAATGCATTTGGACCGTACACCAATAAATTAGTATTACGTTTTTATATTATGTAACGGTATTTGTATCGTGTCTGTTTCAGTCGCAATGCAGCTGTCTGATTCTGGTTTGAACTGTAAAACATATTTGTAGAATTGCTGTTTCGGTTTGAATATACCAATTTCAGTTTGAACTGTAAAACATCTTAGTGGAATCGCTGTTTCGCTTTCCGGTTTGAATTGTATAACATACTAGTGGTATTTCTGTTCCAGTTTGTACATACCAGTTCCGGTTTGAATTGTAAAACATACCAGTGGAATTCCTGTTCCGGTTTGAACATATTAGGTATTATTTGAACTGTAAAACATACCAGTGGAATTCTTGGGTACTGGGATCTGCACTCGGATTATATATATCTGTTGTGGTAGCAACATACGTATATGTGATACCACAATATGGTAATTTTTGATAGCAACTGACAGTGCAGTTAAATTGAAGCACGTCTATCACTTTTACCATCAAGTAAGCCATTTGCTTATCAGCCACCAATATAAATAGAAAAAAAAATAACTACACAAGGCTAATATTTAAAGTCTGCTAATAAAAGTTTAGATACCAAGAAGCTTTTATGATATCATAAAAGCTTCTTGGTACAGGTAATATTAGATTCAAGAAACACATTCAGTGTTGTTTACTTATTTTGAGTTCTAGCAGACATGTACGTTATAAACAAGAATTCCGTTATTTTTAAATCTCTACTATAATTTTGTGCTTTCTATGTAACCGCGCTTAGCCTCTCTTAAGCTTTGTGGTCACGTAGTGCGCCAACGATGAGGTTATTTTTACGGGGCTAGTACATTCACGTCACGTAAAGGTTTGTTATGTCTGGCAGAGATGATATATGCTATAATACATGTTAAATAATTAAATATGGTTTTCGCTTCTAAGAAAGTGAGAATCATTTGTATAAAAGTCGCTCCAGGTTGAATAATCCTAGAATATTATTGTATTTCATTATGCTGTCAGCCATTTTTTATGGCTGATACTATAATGAAATGCATGCGATTAAGTCTAATTGGATTTATAGTCAGACTCTACGAGTAATATAGTCTTTAGTTATTTATGGTCAAGGTACGAGTATAGGGCTATGTCTTAACCTAATGCTCCGACAATGTGGTATAGTTGGGCATAAAATCCTTACACCGTTATTCGTTAGTTAATATTTCTGTTCACGGATCAACTGTTAACTTGAAAGATGAAAATGTTAACGGAGGAATTAATTGTAGCTAATTTCACTCAAAAAAGTAAACCTATTTTCCGTTAATAACTATAGATCACGAGTGCGTAACCTAATCGGAAAAGATTTGCCTATATGGTTCTTAGAACTTAGGCACAGGCAGACCGCTCTGGCCGCGTGGAATCCGACATTACCTCCGTGACACTTGCCGTTGCGGGGGGCGTTTCATGCTCCTTGTGAGGATTCTCAGACTTCCTAATCTGAGGAAGAAAAATACCCGTTATTAATAGATCACTATTAAGAGACTTGCCAAAAATCACGATCACTAGCAGCGATATAAAGTATGAATGGATAATCTTCCGAAATGCAACGCTTAATGGCGGTAGTAGCTCATCTTTGATCAAATCAATATTAATGTTGCTCTCTCTTCTTCTTCATCATCTGAATATTGTACTGATAGTGACAGATAGTGGTCGAGAGTTCGATTTCCGTACGGGACAATTTCTTGCCGGTTTGGCCGTGTATGTGCAAATGAGATTTTATATTTGTAAGTGCACTATTATTAAGTTGCACTAGTGCACTAGTTAGGTTATTTATATTTGGAAATTCAACTCCTATCCTAAGTTAGGCACCTATAGAAGTTCCAGATAAATAAACATTTAAATCGTATGGTTTTATTTTGCCTACAATAAAAAGAAAGGGCAGTTAAATAAATCGACAGATGTGACCAAAACGCCCAATGTTGCTGTGTTAATCCGAATGCGTGAATACTAAAACGTTGTTTTATAACCTTTGTTGTACATTTGTGTTCAATGATGCACGTTTTTTTAACACAGCGAAGTGTAGGGCACAGGAATTCAGGGGTTCAATGCCATTGGCTACCGAACAAAAGCCGTGCTTTCCCATTCAACATATTTTTATAAATAAGACCACGCTTTTGATAATGCCGACAGCTAATTTATGACTGCGCGAAGCTTTTAAGCGCATGTACTAAAATAACGATCATTTACTCTAATATTATGGAGGCTGTGTCTAAGCATGCAATTAAGAAAACTCACGAATATATTTCCCGCCTTTTATAAGTTTTTTTTAATGTAAGTAGTTTGTAGGCTTAGTTAGATAAGGCATAAGGTTTTTAGCTTAGAGACTAGTCCGCTAAATAATTGTCTATTAATTTGTGGTCTTTTTGAACCGATAATTATTAACTGATATTAGCATTGGAGAGTGTAGCTATTCCTAAGTAATATTACTTAGGAAAAGCTATTTCTTAAGTAATATTGGTAGCCTTTCCCATATGAAAAATGATGAAAAATCCCATATGTCAATCACGATGACCCAGTGTGGATTATGAAATTTGAATTATGGCTTCTTGTGGAATTCCAGACCCTGACGAATTTCATCGTGAATAATTTAATAAAAAATATTGAAGAACGAGGAAGATACATTTTTTAAATGGAGGAACTTAGGGTTCTATTTAAATTAAGAAGGAATTGTTGTATGTGAAAATTATGTTTAAGGTACTTACTGACGTATTTCATACAAGAGTATTTCTATACCTAGTATGATTCTTATATCATGTAATTCATCATTATCACAATCATAATTAAATTAGATGATTTCATTACGAAAATCTGAAAAGCAATTCATATAACTGTTGATAGATCTAGCCATTACAAAGATGGGAAGTTTGAATATGCGGATTGCTGAAAAAATGAATTCAAGCAAACAGAAATTGCGAATAGATCCATTTACATTGCTGATTTAGTAATCAAATCTCTCCTGTGAGATTCGTACAATTACTGATCTAATTAAAATTGTCAAATAACGCTTGCAGCGAGGACAGAATGTCAGATGTCGCTGTACGTTCCATAAATTCTTAACCTAAAATCTCGGAGCGGTATTCCTACGAGAATTTGGGGAATTCTCGCTGTCGCTCGCACTGTTCGATATTTTCCTTTGTGATGATAAAACTTTGCGTGTGCGAGCTTAAGGCGCTTTTCAGTTATTGAACAACAAATATTTACTGTATAGCCTTAAATGTAAAATATACAATTTCATATTTGTAGCAGATATATTTTCTAAGCATGTTTAACAGTAAACACATAATAAATAAATAAATCCGATGACATCAAAGATTTCAATAGATAAATAAATAGACACGTTATATTACAATAAATATAAAATATAAATATTTCCTACACTTACACCAATTAGCCTTTTTTTTTGTTCCGCTGAGGAAAATGCATTGAATTGCATACCCCGGCTGCGGAGAGCCGGTGGTTATGTGGGGCTCTCCTCCCCAGAAGGGGGAGGCCTACCCACTAAAAACTTCAGCGATGGCCATCCTCAGGCGTTGTAGGGGGCCCTCAGGATCGAGTGTCTCATCTGAGGACCCCCGGCCTTTGCTCCCCTGGGTGCGCTAGGGGAGCCCTTCTCGGGGAGGAGTGATCTTGCCGCCTCCTCCCCTCCAACCTCCTACGACGTCACCCCCCGGCCATCCGGGGGTGAGGTCCCTCCCGGTCGCCTCCACGGGCGCGAACTGCGTCGTGCCCGCCAGCGACCCGTGGTACAAATGCTCGCATTCATCATACAAGCATCTGCTGCCACCGGGACTCGAACCCGGGACCTCGAGAGTTTAGTGACACCTTGAAACCGGTGTATCAACCACTCGCCTACAGAGGTCCTCAAATGACAGTTAATGAAAATAGAAAATTGTATTAATATATTTATTATCTACTTTTGCAAAAACGAATATATAGTACTCACTAGACGGCAATCAAATCACAGAGCGTATACAGACTCTAAAATCGTAAAAACTGTTGAAGAGGTTGAAATTTTGTCTCTGGTAGGATGTAAAAAGCAAATGTGTTTGGCATTGAGTTTTTGATTGTGAAATTTGAAATTGTAGCGCGAGGGTTTTTTGTAATGTTTTATGTGTTTAAGTTTTTTATCTTGTATATTTAATAGATATATGATGAAGAAAATGTGTATGGTAATTTGATCCCCTACAACAGGTTATGGGCCCAGCACGCTTCCACTGCCATTGTGTTGCGGGCTATATGGTATGGAGTAATCGATAGTAATTCCTTTATCCAAACAATAATTTGTAAATTTTTGGCATCGAGCTCTTGGTCACAGTTCAATTCTTAAAACAAAAAATATAGTCTTTGGAATCGATAAAAACATTAGAAAAGAAATTGAAAACTGCGAAGTCTGCATTCAATCAAAATTATGTAGGAAACCGTTTAATACAATTAGGTATAGAGCCAAAACACCACTTGAAATTATACATAGTGATATTTGTGGACCAGTTGACATCAAAACATGGGATGGATACAAATATTTCATTACATTTTTAGACGATTATACACATTTCACTAGAATTTATTTACTGAAATCAAAAAGCGAGGCTCTCTCAAAAATTAAAAATTATGTTAATCTAGCAGAAAATCATTTTGGTAGGAAAGTTAAAACATTCAGATGCGATAACGGAGGTGAATATACTAGCCAAAATTTTAAAAATTATTGTTTGGATAAAGGAATTACTATCGATTACTCCATACCATATAGCCCGCAACACAATGGCAAAGCAGAGCGACTAAATCGATCAATAATGGAAAGAACTAGAGCACTCTTACTTGACAATATGTTACCGAAAGAATTGTGGGGCGAAGCTGCTTTAGTATCAGCTTACTTATTAAATAGAACATTTAATACTATTAATGATAAAACTCCAGCGGAATTATGGTTCGGCAGAATACCAAATTTAAAACATTTAAATATATTCGGATCTTTAGCATATTTTAAAAAGAATTATCAAATTGGTAAATTAGACTCTAGATGTAATAAAGGACTCTTGGTTGGATATACGAATAATGGTTACAAGATATGGGATCCAGTGAATTATAAGATTTATTATTCGAGAGATGTTAGGTTTATTGATGATAGGGAAAAGATTGAGATGTTTTTAAAACAGTGTAAGAAACAAACGAAACGGAAGGACTTGATGAATTTATTTGATGATCATGATTGTTTAGAGCAAGAAAAGAATGATAGTTTCATGAGAGAATCGTTGACAAGAAATGCTGAATTTGAGAGGGGACAAGTTAGAATTAGAATGGAGAATACAGATGAAATGAAGAGTAGTGAAATAAGGTGTAGGAGGAATACTTTTGTGGAAAGTGAGGAAAGAGTTATAGATGAAGGAAATATTGGAGATGAAGAAGATATTATTGATGACGATAGAGTTTGTATTGAGAATAGAATAGATTATGAAGAAAGTATCGATGGTGTTGAAAATAATGATGTTTTTGTAGATTGTTATGATGAGTTGTTGACTGAAAATGAAACTGTTGGTAGAGATGATAGTGTCTGTAGAAATATTAATGAAAATAATGAAATTATAGATGATGGCAGGAATGTTGGAAACAGAGAAATGAATAATAGTGATGAAAATGATATGAACGAGTTTGAGGAAAATTTACAAAGGAGGATTTTACCTAAGAGGAATAGATGTTTACCGAGAAAGTTTGAGGATTATGATTTGGATATGTCATTTTTAACCTATAATGAGGTATTAGAAAGCGACGAAAAAGAGAAATGGAAACAAGCTATTAAAGAGGAAAAAGACTCATTAGAGAAAAATAAAATTTGGAAATTAGTAGATAGGTCTGAAGCGGAAAATAGGAAAATTATAACTAGTAAATGGATTTTTAATATAAAGCCAGGTGGTAGATATAAAGCTAGGTTAGTAGCTAGGGGTTTTCTTCAAAAATATAATATAGATTACAAAGAAACTTATAGTCCTGTTGTGAATACTACTAGTGTGAGAATTTTGTTGTCAATTGCTGGAAAGAGAGGATATAAAATTAAGCAGTTTGATGTTAAAACAGCATTTTTATATGGTGATCTAAAAGAGGATATATACATGGAAATTCCATTGGGTTTTAAAGCAGAAAAGAATAAGATTTGTAAATTAATAAAAAGTTTGTATGGTTTGAAACAGGCGCCTTTAATGTGGAATATAAGATTAACTAATTATCTTAAAAAGTTAGGGTTTGAACAACTAAAGTTAGATCCATGTGTATTTAAATGTAGAAATAAAGAGATTTATCTAGCTATATATGTAGATGACGGGTTATTAATAGGGAATAATGAATTGGAATTAAATTCAATACTTATAAATTTAGAAAAAGAGTTTGAGATGAGAAGGTTTGACAAAATAGAAAAATTTATTGGTTTTGACATTGTGGTTAATGAAAATATGATAAAAATTTATCAAGAATCATATATTAAACAATTATTAGAAAAGTTAGGGTATAACAATTTAAAACAGTGTGTGTATCCAGATATCTTAATTGATGTACATCAAGAGGGGAAAGGGAATAATGATGATGTACATCGGTATAGACAGTTAATTGGTTCATTATTGTTTTTGGTGAATAAAACTAGACTAGATGTATCTTTTCATGTTGGTTATTGTAGCAGACATCAAGAAAGTCCTAATATTAACGATTTTAATAATGTTAAAAATATTTTTCGGTATTTAAAAAGTTCAACAACGTCTGGCATACAATATTGTAGGAATAATGACAATATTTTGACAGCATATTGTGATGCAGATTTCGCAGGTGATCCTGATTGTCGAAAGAGTACGACTGGCTTTGTCATTTTGTATGGCGGTGGACCTATCCATTGGTGTTCACGGAAGCAATCTGTCACTGCTTTATCGAGTACTGAGGCAGAGTACATCTCGGCTGCTGAATGCATCAAAGACTTGTTGTATGTACAGAGTTTACTGAAGGAAATTACCGGTACAATTCCAAAAACAGAACTATTTGTTGATAATCAGTCGGCCATTGTACTAATTAAGAACGGAATTTTGAATAGAAGAAGCAAACATATAGATGTCAAATTTCATTTTATTAAAGAAAAGATAGAGCAAAACTTAATCGAAATTTACTATTGCCAAACAAACAATAATTTTGCAGACATTTTAACGAAAGGATTGGACAGAACTAAGTTTTTGCGCTTAAGGAAGTGTATTGTGAGTGATCAGTGATTAAGCTGTGGACTCTTTGTGGTTAAGTAGTTATTTATTTTAGTTTTAATTATTAGTTTTTTAACTTGATAGTTATTTTATGTTTTATTATTATAAGTAACATGGATTTAAGTGAATTACGTTATTCAAAGATTTTTTATGTAGTCGAACTTAGAATGTAGTTGATATGAAGATTTAATTTGTTGCTGTGTATTAATGTTGAAGTTAATTTTTGGGGATGGATTTGATATGTCTACAATTAAATACAAAATTTAGAGGGGATGTTGAAGAGGTTGAAATTTTGTCTCTGGTAGGATGTAAAAAGCAAATGTGTTTGGCATTGAGTTTTTGATTGTGAAATTTGAAATTGTAGCGCGAGGGTTTTTTGTAATGTTTTATGTGTTTAAGTTTTTTATCTTGTATATTTAATAGATATATGATGAAGAAAATGTGTATGGTAATTTGATCCCCTACAACAAAAACATCCATTTCCTTGTTGAAATGTGTGTGTATTTTAAAATTTGTTATGTTCATAACTCGTGCAGTCAATCACACTGTATTGTGTTAGCTATTAGGTACTGTTGACTTTGCAAATATAAAAAGTTATTTTGTTATATTTATTGAACATCTCACAGATCTCAGTGGCGTACACTCGAAGAGGCCTATGTCCAGCAGTGGACGAAGAGGGGCTGATGATGATGATGATGATGATGATTGAACATCTTATGGCCATAGAGTCTTTCAATGTTTTTTGTATTATACAGCTGTTTGTAGAAATTAATAACTGTATTTAATCTTTATTTTGTGTAAGTAGAAAATGTATTGATTATATCTATAAAATTATGATAGAAAACTGTAGTTTCCATAAACCTTAACTCATACGTCGCTACTGAGTGTATGAGTTTTTACATATCTCTATAGGTCTACAATACTAAATCAGGTCAAAAATATACACTTCAAAAGTATAGATTCAAAAAACTGCTTTAGAGGCGTTAAAGCCCGTTTTGACAGGCGTCTTTGCCATATTTAATCTGTCAAAACTGACATTTTGCGAGATAAACCTTGGGGATTACACTTATCAAAATTGACTTTGTAAATTGTACGTTGGTCATATTATAGAAGATATTGGTTTACAATGGCGGATTTTCTATAGATTTTGCTGACTAAAAGTAACTTTTTTCAGGATGCTTACAAAACAAAAAGAATGATACAAAAATACACAAAACAATTAATTTATAATTTTGCAAACTTATTCAGTGTGATATCGTATATCCCATATATAGGAAGTCCTTATTTATATGTATAATAGGAAGTTCTCTCGTATAATACCCCCCCAGTAATCAAGAGATTTGATGAATACATTAGCTAAAGGAAGCACCTAAATGATTTAATCCTCGGTAATTGGATCAAAACCGCGGTAATAACTAGAACATCATGAAACGGACTACGTGCTAAATTTGGCAAAGAGAACCCATCGGTAATTATTTACTTTAGTTATATTATAAGCGTCGCTGAATTATATTATAGTGGTTACGCACTACTTGACGTTCATAGAATGGAGTAGCTATGGAACTGTAAATGTTATAGCTAGCGTATTAGATCCTATTTCTGCTTTCCGATTCCTTCGTCGACGAAATTCTATTCCTTTGTAACTACACGGATTCGGATCAGCTGTAGTGCAAAACCGCTCTTACAAATTTAACATAAAAGGTTAAATGTCTATACTTTAATTAAATCATCTAGTGAAACTGAAATTTCCTTATATGTAAATGCTAGCATAACCTAGGGAACTACTATATCTATTTGCTAATGAGTGATACTGTGAATTTCTGTTACAGTATAGGATAGGACATGATTAGTGAATTTTGTTAGTTCAGTTCCACCACCGTTACATAGGCGGCGTCCATAAATTACGTGAGTTATTTTTTTAATTTTCTGTTAAATTTTCGCAAAAAATCTTGAGCATGTAGGTACAATCTGAATCAAACGGATCAAAATAGTATACATTTTTTTTGTTTTATTCAGAAAGAAAATTGCGTGATATTTGCCGAGACCCCCTCTCTCTAACGTAAGATTAGATGAGATTTGTCTCAACCCCCTCCCCCCTTAAACATGTCACGTAATATACTCATATACATATGAGTATATTATACACACTGTCATGTCCCATAGGGATAGGTAGATATCATAGTTTTGCACTTGCTATGACCTAAAAAAAAATTTCTAGTTTCCTCAACTTATATTGATATTTTTATAGATTCGTCAGTTAGTGGTATTGGTTCAGGCTTTTTTTTAGGATATCTGCAGTTTTTTCTATTTATGTAATGATTTATTTTTGAGTTACAATTTAAGCTACAATTTGTATTTTATTAGGACGCTGCTTAAAGTCAGTTTTATCAACGATGTCTTTCTGTCAGACTTATTTATAATTTGATTAATACGCCGTTTTGTTCAGGCATACTTTTAATTGCTTCCTTGTTGTCTTATTTGTGTAGATAGAGCAAGGGTTTTCGCCCCCCTACTTTTACCTCTTTGTTTTTTGACTGTTGTATAATGTGACTTTGGTTTAAAAAAATTCTTCACCTATCAAAACATTCATTTTCTCAGCCATTCGTTCACGGATCACTTTCTGTTTAAAAATTATTTTATAGCAGGTGCCATCATCTTCCTGTTCGTTAACGGTTTCAAGTTCACATAAGGAGATTGCTACTCATTGCAGAAATGCGGTAATTTTGCAGTAGTATAGAAAAAAGTCTGTGTCCGGTAGAGAGCATTTTATGAATAATTTGTCAATTTATAATTCTAATGTGATCCTTAAAAGCAGCCTTATCAAGTTTAAAAGAGATGTTGAGTGATATTGATAAATATTATAAAGTCAAAGTTTGCAATATTCTACATCAGCTGGTGCTCGCCACTACGTCTGCACAGATGGTAGGTTTTCCTACTAACTTGACACTTATCGTCATATTTTTAACCCCCGACGCAAAAACGACGGGGTGTTATTAGTTTGATGTGTCTGTCTGAGGCAACGTAGCTCCTAATCGGATACTCCGATTTTAATGCGTTTTTTTTGTTTGAAAGGTATATCCATCGAGAGTGTTCTTAGGCGCCCCATACACCTACAATAATATTGTACAATCCTTTAATTGTGCAATAATATTGAATAACCCCTTTGATTCCAAACTTTCCATAAATTCTCTTAATGAAATTGACAAACCAGTCTGAACAAGATTTTCGTGCGAGCAACATGTCTGACGACGAAGGTTTGGCGGCAGCCGCGCTGGTAACTAAAATGAAAAATATTGCGCAATGTTAAGCCTACACAAAGTTAAGCCTAATTATGCCTAATAAAAATTAAGCTCGCTCAATGTTTTATTCAATCATTGTGCAATGTTTAAATACTAAACTAAACGTACAATAATATTGTGCATGCAGATATATTGTGCAATAGTATGGCAGGTATATGGGGCGCCTTTTTTTTTTTTTTTTTTTTTTATTGCTAAAGTTGACAAACAAGCAGGCTGCCCACCTGATGGTAAGTGGTAACAGTCGCCTATAGTACATGTGGTTCCCACGAGATTCGCAGCAAATCTGCAAACCTCATAAGAACCACAGTGTACGTTGCCAACTTGTGACATAAGATGTAAAGTCACAGTACCCAGTAATTTCACTGCCTATCTTACCCTTCACGCCGGAACACAGCAAAGCGAACCCTGCTGTTTGGCGGCGGAAATAGGTAAGGCGGAGGTACCCATGCAGACGACCCTGGTACAGAGTCTACCTCCTAGGAATTATGCCTTATGGACTAGGCCTTATGGACAATTCACACAATCCTTATAGAATATGAATTTTATGATGAAATGTATTATTATATAACAACCATTTATTTCTAGAATGTAATTGGTCAGCATTCTTCTCGTATTGATCTGCAAGGATGACGAGCGGTGTGACTATGAATTTCGTCCGCAAAATACTGAGATCCCGCACCAAATTATTTGAACCGCAGACCTGCAGATGACATTCCCTGTCTGGTTTCTGCCTCGATCCCAATAGGATTCTATCTCGTCGGTATTTCACGCCGTTCTATATTTCATGCCGCATAAATAAATTTCCATTAAATAAACCGATTGGCAGTTGAAATTGGATAATTTGCAAGAAACAACTACATTCTGCAAAAAAAAAACTAGTACATACAAAAAATACTGAACTAAGATCAAACAATATATTATAAACAAAACGTCAACCTTTATATTTGCATCGTGGAAATCGCCGGTACTACTAACGGCATAAGAACTACCTCAATGTAAATTTGTAAAGTCTGGCCAATTGATGTGTATACGTGACATAAAAAATATATATTAAAGAAAATTTTTATGCTTATAATGTAAAAAATATTAAAATTAAGTAGATTAAAAAACCTATGAGCCTAAATTTTCACACATAAATTGTTAATAATAATTTATTTTCAGATTGGTTTTAGATTAGATTAGCAGAATTGGCATTAAAACACACAATGTATGTTAAAGGAATAAATACTCATAGGCTCATTATTTAGTTATGTCGTATTATGACTTCTTTTGCCATATCACAAATTTATATTACATACAAGAGAAAATTACATATTCAATCAACATTAAAGCCTAAAGTATAAATTACCTATACCTCTCACGAACATACTACATATAGAGGCAATCATAATAGCAGTAGAATCTCTTTTAAATATAGCAGTAGACTCTCTTTTAAATATACCCCCCCAACAATATACACTCTTTTTATTTATATATTAATTGATTCGATTTTTAAAACAGTCTAACTATAAATTAAAATGATAGGACGAAGATACAGCGTAGCTTCCTGCTATATATGCTTGCATGTCAATACATTCTTAGTATTTACCAAACTTCAGTTTAAATATCTTAACAATAGCGATAAGATTTCAAAATTTAATTATTCAAGCAATTTTAACTGGGAAATAAGTAAACTTTTAAAACTTTTTTTAATATATACGATAACTGTAACAAAAACTAATTTATTTTGAATTGTGTTTATCAATAACCAACTCTTGAATTAATATATCTTACTTTAATATACATACGCACGGCTATCGTGCTTATAAATAATGCTTAAGTCGAACCCAATTTAAGCGGAGAGCTGTCAAGTGCGAGCTCTCGATGGTCCTTCGGATATAATTTCAGCCGGATTTGACCGGTTTTGTGATGACCTCATTGAATTTGACTATCCTCGTAAATTTCTAGTTTTTTGATGAACTTCATAGGGTTCGTAATAATTTTAAAAACCTTCCATCACGCATTAATAGTTTCAATCCTCGCTCAAATAACAGTACAAAAGGGTCACAAAAGTACTGACGCGTAAGCTGAAATATTCAAATTAAAAAACATAAAATGCTAATCTGAAAAATCTAATACGATCACAGTCTCCATCTAGTAAATTACACACACTACACATTCTCAGAATAAAAACATCCATTATACAAACGTGCATAATGCTGGACACACTTTTTTAATAAGCAATATACTCGTAAATACGTACAATAAACATATGAGGCTAGTCGAGACAGTTTTTCTTTCTTAACGTAAGTAAAATTAATAATGCGACCCTGAATAACACAGCTAACTCAAGTACGTAGATAGTATTTAGGAAATATTTTTTTATTCTCCAATGATTAGTATTGGTATCTAAAGTTAGAGTTGGAGTCTTTATCCGTGCTGTTGTCAATCCGTGAACAAGTGTCATCCCTACCTTTCTTCTTGTGGATACCACAAGATCTGACTGATGGGCTATTTGTGAACAATTTATAACACTACAAAGAGATGAAAAATTTGAAACAAAATCTTTTACTCGATTGTATGACTATTGTTTAAGAAAAGTCCTATACTAAGTATTTGGCATTACTTATGGAGTGTAAGACTCTCACGGAAATATTGATGTAAATAATTGAAGTAGAAAAAGGCAATTTCATATTTTCCACTTTTTATATAATTATACTTGTATAATAAATTAATTAATTATTTACCTGTCGTAGTTCAGTGGCTAATTCGATAACTATTTGATTTTGCAGTCTTTCAAAATCCACAGACTGTATCATTTCATTTGCTTCTGAAATATAATATTCATAGTGAAAATCATGTTTTAGTAATGATGATTTAGGAGTTATTTCAATGTCATCAGCTTAGTCAAGAGACGACCTTTGCTGCTCCTAATTTCCACACTGATTCAGAGACCTACATACGCGGCGTTTACCGGCATTTACGTGTCAGTCAATTATCTTACTGTCCCAACAACCGTCAGTCAACATGCTCTGCTAACTGTTACTTAAGGTTCACAATTCTATGGGATATATCACAGGTTCATCATCTTTTAAACCAAAGGGTAATGTAGTAGAGATATGGAGTCCACTGTCTTTTGAGTGCCTTAGTGTCTCCTTTGAAGGGACGTTGTAATTGGAAAAAATACTTAATTTGAATAAATAAACTTCCTAGAATATTGGTGCCAAAGCCCTTAAGGTTTCTTTCAAAAATACTTTAGTTAGTATAGTATTATTTGAATCAAGTACAAATCGTCTATATGAAGAGACCAGAAAAAGCTCTGAAGCGAGTTTATTTTCGATTTCTTGGGATCAAAGTACAGGTAAATAAACGTAACTTGTAGTTTTTAAAGATAAGAACAAAATTACCTTCAAAATACTTGATGATAAATACCCAAACGAGTGTCCAGAAAATAAGAAACACTGCTAGACCCAATTGGCACATCATATATCTCAAGATCACTGATGGTACAGATTCATTCGTAATTTTGGGTGCTGGGTATATACGTAACCATGAAACAAGAATCTAAAAAACACAAATATTTCTCAAACTGTTTAAAATCTACTTATTATTCTATTGTAGACTCAATTGTAATAAAAAATTACTTTTTGTGTAGGATCGATTTTGCTTTTCATATATATGGGTTGTTTCAAATTGTTTCTAAGTGAGAAAATAGATTTGTTTGTATTCCTGGTATCATTAAATTTGTAAGCGATGTTGACGTTTTGATTCTGAATTTCTCCAGTGATATTTCTACTTTTATCCGCAGCACCTGGTAATAGATTTGTGCTTTCAATATTAATGTACGTTGATTTTGGATTATTACGTTCAACTCTTTTCGGTTCACTGCCACATAACTTTAAGTCATCATCGATATCAAGATAAACAAAAAGCTTTTTCGTTGGTCTCACGCGATTTTCAACTCTCACTTTTTTATAAAGCGGCTTAACAAAATTATCTCTGTGTTTAAATTTTTCGCGCAAAGATTTCATAATCGGGTGTTCAAAGGCGATTCGCGGGAATAACTGATTAAGGAAAAGGCTTTGGTCTAAAATAGCGTGATCGAACTTCTTGATGTTATAGCAAAGTTTGTGTACCGAGCATAATTACCCATCAAATTTGAAACTTCCTCGTTTCAGATTCTAACTGAATCCTATACATAAACATTATCAAATGAAGGTAAATTGTAATGTGTTCGTTCAAGTGATAGTATGAGTTACGATTAATATTATTTACTTAATCAATGGGTAAAGTCATTAACTGTTTTCGAAAGTTAAACAAAGTTGATATCGCATAGTTTACTCTTAGAATTTTTTATAGACAAACAAAATCGTAATTGTCTTTGATTATAATTTAATGCCGTATACTTTTAAACAATGTACACTGTTATTTGGTGGGTAATATATACAGTGATAATTAACAAATTTATACAGTGTAAATTACAAGATAATAATTAACAACTCAATAAAATATTCAATATATACGCTAAAAATGACACCTATTCAGAAATTGTAAGAAACTTCTTCAGAAGAACCCAACAAGATACTGAGAAGTCGTTTATTCATTATTATTTGGTCTTATTAATTCATGTAATTTTGTAGTATAAATTTGTTTACTTATTTTGTATGAATAATTACCTTATAACCAGTTGAATACTCAATTAACACTCAGTTGAAACTTATCTGGCTTAAAATAGCTTTCTTTTTATAAAATGTTAGATCAAAATTCAGGTAGAAATTTTAACGTCACGAAACAGCAAACATTTATTAAAGAATATTAATATATTTTGATAGTGATTACGAACAGTAATTAAAAAAATAAGCTAACAACTTGATGATTAATAGTTATTATAGTTCTAGTGAAATTCGCAGCAAGCCTATAGTTCCCATAAGAACCACAGTTTAGTAGCGTTAGCTTCTGATAAAACATCCATTATCTTATCCTTTAAACCGGAACACAGTATAGTGTAACCACTTGATGAACTTGACCCATGCTAATATGTCTAGTCTATAATAAATGCTAAACATATTGGTATTCATACCAAAAAATGTTTAATTTATTTATCCAATTAAATGATATTCAATAATAATACAAAAAGAAACCGAACTCAGATCTACATTGCCGTTCATACGGACTGAACCAAACTTTAAATTGAGTTCATGTCATGTGGCCTGTCAGTTGTACGGCATCAGGCTCTTGGAATGCCAATTTACTGTCAAGTTACGACACAGTCTGGTATGCTGAATAAAAAGTAGGACCTGAATTTATTGATCGTCGTATGATTTTTTGATTTATGCATTTTTTGTTTATTTTTATGGATTTTCGTCTTATCATACTAGATTTTTTATTGATTATTTAACGATCAAGAGGTCTTTCTTATGGAGACAGATATCAAGGAAAGTACTTAAGCTAATGACACAATAACGCATACTAAGAAAAAAAATGTTTTCATTGTTACATTAATAAAAAAATACAAAACTTCGAAATTGATGTCTTCAATTTAAATGATCAAATTCTTGGTTTTAATAGCTGGGTGCGAAGTAGGAGGTGGTAGAATCAGGAATCGATTGCAGTATGTGCGGTGCCTACAAAAAGAACTTCTGAAGGACGAATGGGCTAGTTGACAAAATTTGGAAATTCGTTTAAAACGATAGTTTAGTATCTATTTTACCCCTAATATATATTATTTTTAGAAAAATAGGCCTTTCTCATAAGTATTTTGCTTTTTTAGAAATGAACTTCCAATTGACTTCGAAAAAGGCCAAGACTGTCATGGCGTCTTGAATGACGTCACTCCTCGCGAAACAATCGAGTTTATTTAGGTCAGTCGACGAGATCATTATAATAAATAATGAATCCCTCTTATTATAAATACTGTATAGTGCCCCAATGTAAACGATGCACAAAATATATATACAAAATCTATGTTTGTTGCGAAAAATTTCCCAAGCATAACGGCGTCAATTTTTGACAAATTACTGCTGTTTGCTTTGGTAAATCCTGATTCCATGGCAAATGTCTGTGACTTTCTGTGACAAACTTAAAACAAACTGTATTAATTTAATAATAGTCTCTGAAAACAAATTGTATCAAAATAACCTGTTCAGTGTTCAACAGCACAGATTAGATAGAAGATGTACAGTTACACTACAACCGGTTTTTCGCGAGGCGTGACGTCACGCTTCTCTGATTGGTGTTTAATGTCACGTGATTAAATAAGTAATTTTGCCGATTATAATTTCCAAAAATATTAGTAATCTTATATATTTTTAATAAAAAAAGTTGTTTTTTGTAGTAAACAAAAAACAACTTTTTTTATCATTTTTTTATCATTTATCATGATTAATCATTAGAAACTTTAAGCCATCCGATTCATTCTTAGTGGAAACAGGTCTATTGTCATTATTTCACATACTTATTGTACTGATATTTACGGATCCGCTCATTAATAGGGGAAAATAAATAAACACGGCTCAAGACACCTGCCGTGTAGTTAACTGTGAGAACAATGACAAAAACAATAATCGCAAAATCTTTACAACTTTCGCACAAGCGAATTGGAAACGAGAACAGTCAACGAAATGGATAATCTCTGAAAATAGGAAAACATAATGTATTATATGGAACATTTTTCATATTATAATTTGTATATTGTAAGAAGTAGTATATTACAATGATTAAGTTACAATAATTTTGTTTGATAAATTTGTAAAATAAATTATAATATAAAATAATAAATTTGTTTTTCATTTCAGTACAGCTGCAACGCTTTGACACCCAAAGTGATTTGACAGGATTTATTGCACACTTCATTGGAAGTAAAAAACTTAACAGTTTAGTTTTTTTTTTGTTCCCCCTGAGGAAAATGTATTAAGTTGCATACCCTGGCTGTGGCGAGCCGGCGGTTATGTGGGGCTCTCCCCCCTAGAAGGGGGAGGCCTACCCACTAAAAACCTCAGGGATGGCCTTCCTCAGGCATGTAGGGAGCCCCCGGGAACGCCAAGCTACTTCCGGGAACCCCCAGCCTCCGCACCCCCGCTGATACAGGGGAGCTCTCCTCGAGGGAGGCTACAAACAGTTTAGTTCTAGTTATGGGCCCAGACTAATTCCTGCTACATACATCGCTGCAAGATTTAATGCAAATTTTTCCATGTCAAGATACAAACAATACATGGAAGTTCCTTACAGACATCTCGTGAAGACAGAAAATCTGTATCCCCTAACCTAATTTGTTAATTGTACTATTTTTGACGGGAAGAAATATATTGTTTGCCCGTAAAACTGTATTATAATGTTAATTAATGCATTACATTAAATAAATGTTGACCATGTTTATCAATCTGTTAAGGATTAATTAAATGATAACAATCCTTGGGTTCATTTGACAAAAAATTTAAACCTGCGCACGATAACAATGTCTTTTATTAGGCCTCCCTATAATTTAAGCGTTTTCATTTCGTGAGAAATAAATAATAGGATGTCATGTTCAGGATAATAATCTAATATGCGTATCCCCATGTCTTGATGAGGGAGCTTAGGAAATTTGCATAAATGTCAGGTGTTAAATTAATATATTAGATGCTTAAAACAATGTTCTCCGCCGTTAGATATACAGGATGATAATTATAACGTATAATTGAAATTTGTGTTTATTTCATCAAGCAATCCACGAATAGAAGAAAGTACTTCGTAAAGCTAAATCAAAAATTTTATGTTTTCATAATTTGATTTCATAAAAAACAAATATTGAACACAAATTGTAAAAAAGACATTCCTGGTACTATAAAATCTAGCAACATTGCTGTGCCTCCTAGTACCGGACCAAAAGACACGGCGAGGTCTTTCGCTCTTATGTAATATTTCTCCAATAGACATCATGACATGATTCCTGGTATCATTATTAAGCGAACAGCTAATGAGTGAAATAACTAAGCTATATGTTTTACGCTCCCATGCAACTGTTACATCTTTATTGATAGAGTGAACAACATTTTCATGCGAGTACCAACTTAGATCACATCAGCGCTTTCTATCAGACATGATTGTTTGTGGTCAAATTCAAAACTTTAAGTTATTGCAAAGCTAAGAAAAGAATATTTAAGGTAGATTAATAATCCCGAACAGCTTATACATATAAATTTTTATAAAGTTTACGAAAGTCATTATTAGTGCTCAGAATAGGTAGTTTAATTTTATGTACTTGCGATTTTGTGACATCAATAGTATGGATATGCCTGGGAACTTACTATTTTCAGAGATTGTAAAAATATTATATTGAACTTTCAAAATAGTATTTCATCTTATAGCTTATTGTTGTAATAATAAGTTGTAAACATAAAATTTTACAATAAAAGCGTAAAGAAACGAATAGCAAATAAAAACAGAAAATTGTATTTTATTTGAAATATGCTATCCTTCTTTTGCAACTAAAACTGTTTTATAAAGCGTTTATTTATAATAGGATTATTGTTTACTTAAAGCGCACAATAACGCTAAGGAATGCAAAGTTTTTTTTTATTTAATTTGGTTTACATTGTTGCAATAAATATCTGTAATATCTGAACATGATTTTTTCCTTCTACTCACTCCTATAAACCTACAAATAAACAATAAGTGTAATTTTCATGATTATATAAAATGACAAAGTTCCATTGCATTGCATTATTTAAGGTTCCGGAAATCACGCTGATTTTAGGTTTATCCATGTTACGCTTATATTGACTTTCTCTCGGCAATTACATAAAATTTAACTACCTATTCCGAGCACTAGTCATTATCTATATTATTTTGATATCATTAGAGATAATAATATCAAATACGATACTATGATAAATTATATGTCATGTAAGTATTCTCGATATCACACGTAATGATATTTGTATTAGCGTCGTTTTTAATATAAAATTTGCAATCTTCTTCATCATTTCCATTACCACTTACTTCAGGAGCAACATCATATACGGTTTCTCGAAAAATGCAAATAAACGGAGCGCAAAGCAAACTCGTTTAAAAAGTATCCAAAGCTCCTCTCAGATGCGAAAGAGTTCTACGTTAAAGGCCAAATTTCTGCTTATATTAACATTAACAAATCAGCCGCTCACAGAGATATGTAAATTAGGATCGCATCGATTTAATGAGATTCCAGGGCAAAGTTCTGGAGTTAAAAATGGGTTTTTGCCTTTTTTTGTCGCTTATGCTTACATGATATCGGCTTGCATTGTTCCTCTCTGCCTGTATGTATTTACAATTTGATTTCAACATGGAATATGATGTTATTTTCAGACATCTAGATGACTCTTTCTAGACTCTAACGTTTCACAATTATTTTTGCAAATCATTCAATATTAAAAAGAACATGTCATTAATTCCTTGTAATTTTTACAAAACTTTCTTTATAACAATGATTTATTTTATTTTACAAATAGATTATTTCCAAAAGCAACGTTTTATAAAGTATTATTAAGCAAAACTAATCATTTCATTCAGATCGTTTCGCAAATATATACATATGTTTGTTTTCACATACAATGGTAGCAGATCGCAAGTTTAATCGCAAATATGCAAGGTTTGCATGTAAAAATCGACATGCTCGAAAACAGTTTCGAGTTTATTTTACCTTCGAATACACAGGTATTCTATGGTAAAATAACAGTGATGATTAATATGCTTATATTACGGAAAACAATATAAAAAAGACCTGGTACCCGTATGTTTCGGCGCGATTTTAAGACGTTTCACGTCAAAAATAGCGGAACTACTTATTATAAGTATTTATTGAACAATTTTTTTGAAAAAGACAATACAAATTAAGACTGTGGCGTTGTGAACACATATGGCGTTCATCGAAGCGTAGTAGTATGGTTATCGCGAGAAACACTTTTTCACAATATGATTTTGTAAAAAAATTGTGTAACACAAATAATTTAAAATAACATTTCTAACATTGATATTTTAGTTTAGTTTAGTTTTGATATCAATGTTAAAAGGACTGTTTATAGAAATAAATGTTTATTACATTTGTTTTAGTAAAAGTTAATTTTAGACAGTACAATTTATCAGACAAGCATTTTGTTGTTTGAATGTTTTGTCAACTGTATTTGGTGAAACGTTGATTTAAAGATAAAGATGTTTGTAATATAATTATTAAAAATATTTTGAAATTTCAGATATATTGAATAACAGAAATATCAGTGACTGCATCCCGCTACTTTACGATTTATATATAAACTAGCTTTTGCCCGCGACTTCGTTCGCGTGGACTTCAGGTTCGTCCCGTCTAGTCTAGTAATAAGTAAGTTGTTTTGATCTATCTTGTAGGATTCAGTCAGCGTTTGCAATGTAAGCGCAAAAAATGTGTTTTTTTTACGACCTCACATTAGAAACCTCAAAAATTGTAGCCTATGTGTTATTCTGATGTATAAGCTATATTGTGGTAAAGTTTCATTCAAATCCATTCAGTAGTTTTTACGTGAAAGAGTAACAAACATTATAATTCGCAATATTATCATGCCTTGAGTTCATTAAAATGACGATAACTTTTTTTTTAATGAACCGATTTTGATGAAACAAAGTTTAGATATTATTCTGAGTTAAAACAAAGCAAATAGTGAAAGTTTCAAGCAAATCGGTTCAGTACTTTCGGAGATAAACGTGAACAAACATACAGACAGACAAAAAATTCCAAAAAATTTTTTTTTGCTTTCTAATAATCTATTTAAGTGCCCCTCTATCCATTTCAGTCAAAAATACTAAATGTACAGACAAAATATTTTTACTGTCTTATTATATGTATAGATATATTTTATTATGTTTGATAAACAGAGATACAAAACATTCAAAGCAGTTACAATAAATTTGATATTACTTGTATCACTAGCATGGTAACCACGAATTAAAAAAAAGTAACAACAAAGTGAAGTGGTAGGTACTTCCATTCTTTGTACATGCAAATATTAAAAAAATATATGTGTAAAATATATATACTAGCTGTTATACAATTTGAGTTCAATACCGCCTTCAGCGAACCGCTTCAATCAAAATCGGCAGAGGATACGCAGACCGCGACATGTCCTTAGCGATCCCCCTAATCAAAAAACGCAGGACCTTTAATACCTGCTAGCGGCGGCGTCTGAGACGTCACATCCCTTGCCACCCCCTTCTCGGCAGCCTTCTGCTTAGCCACGAGTAGGTTCCTATCAATATAGGCCAGAACTACTTTGATACACCGTGCCTCTTCTAGCGCATATGCCCTCTTTATACGGCAGCGCTAACCGTGCCTCTCCTGAGGTGCGGCCTTCCTTATCACGACAAGCCATAGGGTCAATAGGACCAACGACTTAGGCTGAGATTAGTCGGTAGGTCTGTCGGGTCGAGTCGCCTCGATTCGCCAGGAGTCCGACATAATCACATGCCTTTGCGGTGGTATCCATGAGGATTTTTAGCCTCCTCTCCTGATGGAAAAAAAAAACAATTAGTGTTTAGTGTGCATTGAGTTTTTTTTTATATAGGATAGGGCTGCAAACGAGTAAACGGATCACCTGATGGTAAGCGATAACCGTTGCCCATGGACATCCGCAACACCAGAGGGTCACAGATGCGTTACCGGCCTTTTACCCTCACTCACTCGGCGAAACACAGCGCAAGCGCATTTTACGCCGGTTTTCTGTGAGGCCTTGGTATCACTCCGGTCGAGCCGGCCCAATTCGTGCCGAAGCATGGATCTCCCACGGTAAAAGTGCAACTCAGCTTTCCTAAAAGTACCATATTGCATTGCAATATGGTACAAAATGGTATGGTAATAAAGATCTAAGTGACGTAAAGTAAATGAGCATTAAAACATTTAGTGAAGCGATACATAGAAGATCGCTTGTCAACATAGTAGTATATCGTTTGATGGCAAATAATTGTTGAACGATGCTATGAGTTTCAGTTCAAGTGCAGTCTCATATCTGTCGTGACAGACATCATTTATTAACATGGTGTTTAATAGACAGCGTCTGTATTAAAGACGATTTGACAAAGATGATGCTAAATAGTATTGTGCATTATATATGTAAAAGAAAGCTATAGCTGAACAAATTAATATCTATTGTATATATTTTACTCAATAGTTAAGTTCTAAATTTATGAATGTTAACTCTAAAAGAAACACAGATGCATAAATAAAAAATTAGAATCCGTAGATGGAATAAAGTTCTGACATTGATTGCATTATTATATCCTGTGTCCCGCGAACGGATAACCGGGAATAATGGCATGATGGTGATTAATCATTGTCTGCCGGCGACTGGCAACCCTGATTATTTGCACCAATTTTTCAGTTCAATGGGGACGTTATTTTATCAGTGAAACGCAATAAATTGTTTTATTTGCATGAGTAGTATATATTGGCTGATAAATTTGTTTATTACGAAATTTTATCTTTCAATTTTTTTTTCAAAATAAGCTCTTGGTTTTTATGTCTTCTGAAATTTTAAACTAATTAGTGTAGCATATAGTTATTTTAGGTAATCACACATGTGAACAGGTTTGTACTTTATGTTCATTTCAACAATTCCAATATAGAATATTTGATTGCTTAATGTTTTTTAATAATAGGCAACTGTAACATCTTGAAGTCTTCCCTGTTCCGGATGCTTCATCAGGTCTAAAACATCCTAAAAGCCTTAAATGTTATCTTAAGTAGTCACTCTTCTGTCTGAACTCGCTTTAGTCGTGTTAGACCCATAATTGTTTTACCAGTTATAACTATGCCTGGCTCCAAAGATGGCTAGGCACTTGTGAGATTGATTTGTATGTTATAATAAGATGTCTGACTGTAGGCAGGTATTTCTGTTGGCATGCGAAATAAATTTGAGTCCACAGAATTAAACCAGAATATATCAATTTGAATATACGCATTAGTAGTTTTAGTCTTAACTTGCTACTAGGGTTTCAGCATATTATGAATAGTGGCATCGCAATATGCACGCACGCACCCAAAAGGGCAAGGAAAACACCAGGGTGTTTTAGTGGGCAGATCTGGCACTCTTGCTAAGAGAATCTTACACACATCCGCCGTTTACCTAACGGATGGGCACGGTGCCATTTCACTCCTTTCCATTCGAAGAAAAATGATATTACAAATGAAGGCTACCAGACACAATGGTTAGCAGCATATATAGGTACAGAATGTAATGGGAAGTTTTGTGAGGGAAGGACTAATCCGTAAAATGCTATAAAAGCCCAAAGGCGAAGAAAAATATTTTTATTGAATATGCATTCAATTATTGCTAGCAGAAGATAGAACTTATAGAAGCTACTAGCCGATAACTTAGGAATAACCAGGTGATTGTGAAACTATGATATGGAAAGCAAGGAGAAAAGTATCCTTCAATAAAGGAACATGGAAGACGATGAAATTACAATAAGGTGTTTTAACTGTTGCAATTAATCAACTACACATAAATTTTGTCAGTCATAAAGTTTATCAGAAGTAGATCGCAGAACAACTACTCTTGGGTAGTTACCCAACTTAATAATTTAATTAAATTTAAACAGCAAACATAAAAATGAGTAAAATTATAAATATTCATACCTATGGATAAGTACGAATACTATTCCTTTATTCTTCTAAGTGAGGGTTGAGGTATAAACAACTATTTCAAGAACACAATCAAGAGCATCTAAGCAATATATAATCTAACTAGCTGACCCGCGCCCACTTCGTTGGGCATAATATTAATAATCCCCGAAGCGAGCACGAAAGCGAACTGAATTAAACCCGAAGCCATCGCGCGCCGTCCGCTGATGATGATGATGATGATGATGATGATGACACTCCGCAATAATGTGGCTTTCTATTGGTGAAAGAATTTTTAAAATTGATGATGATGATGATGATGATAATTTGAGATTTAAACTATCCTATCTCTCAAGTTGGATCGAACTGCACATGGTGTGCGAATTTTATTATAATCGGTTAAGTAGTTTAGGAGTTCATTGAGCACAAACATTGTGACATGAGATTTATATATATTAGAATAAATATGGAGTATCCAAATCAGTGTTAAATAATTTAAACACAATTGATTAAGCAACGTCCGCTTTTCTTACATTCATTATATTGGCTATATATAACACCTACAGTCTATAATATGGAACTTAATTTCTTACAAACGGTAAACTAATATGGAGTGCATAAATGAGTTATACAAAATCATTTGTGTGAAAATATTTACAAAGTCACTTTCAATTCAGAGAACAAAGCCAAGCATGCAGTACACAGTTGCAACAGGAAATATATTAAAAATTGTTTATTTATTTCCTCACTTAGCTTACTAGTTGATACAATAAACCAACATTACAGTTTATAACTAAAAAAATAAAACAACAGTACAATAAACTCATAATTAATGCATATAACTTATTTTGTAAAGTGCTAGATTGTGAATTCATTCATAAACTAGTAAAAATATTCAAATTGTGGGTTGAGTGTGCACAGCGCGCTGAAAAGAGGCGCCACTTGTAATGCAAATAAATTTGACACGATTCTTAAAAATCTGCATCAAACACCACAGACCACAGTTGACTCTGTTCTGACTATAACCTACCATTCATAATACAAACTGTGTAGGGTATTTTAATGGATAAAATGGATATACTCCATACAGTTTCTTATAAACGTACCTTACAACATTATTTTGTATTTTTTACAGCATAGTATGTATGAACTTCATGTGGAGGCCACATTATCGCATTATGTTCCATCAAGTTCGTAACTAGTGCGGTTATAAAGAGCGGTAATAGTTTGAATGTCTGTGAAATTCTGTATTGTTTTAAGAGTAAGCTCTAGAGCTTTCGAAAAGTTTCCTGCAAATATTTATTACGTGATCAGAAAATGTAAGATCTGCCTTTAGACACTACTTAAAAAGTCAGTAACCGTTATCATCTCAGTACCCTTGAATGTTATAAGTATGTCTAAGTTGATTACATTTTCGGGATAAAGTTATCGCGATTAATTTTAAGATATTGAAGTGTAAGCGATTGTCTTTACTAAATTCAACCACTCTATTTATGCTTAATTGTAGTTGTTAGTAATCCTTCTTTTTTTACGAGCTTGAAATCAGCAACGAATAAAAAATACTTCGCTTCTTTAACTACTTTAGGTAAATTGTAGTGCAAAAGACAATTTATAACCAAGGTTACTTTGTTTATAAACAGATAATAGACAAATGAGTTCAGAGACGACCACATCTCTGAACTCATTTGTCAATTGTCTGTTCCTAGTAAATTTATTTAATATATATACATTATTTAATATATATAATCAGGAATAGTATTATTGATAATAAGCCATAACAAATTATTGTTACAATGTAAACAAAGCTAATTGAGATCTTTCTTCATAAGAATAGTACAAGCTTTTTTAGATTTTATAACTCTTTAACGGTCTAAATATCATCATAACGATTTACAGTTACATTTCTAAAATAAAATATTTCAATAAAGCTTTTGATTAAGTTGCTTTCAGGGAACGCAGCTATATTCTATGTCAGCATTATTGATTTTTCAGTAACCGGCAAATGCCAGTAGCGGCGCGCGCACCTTCTGTCAAAATGAAATCTCCAGCTTTTCTGTGAAATATTATTATAAATTATCCAAAGAAAAGAAAGTGGTGATTTTATCTGTGTTAGTGTGTGAATAAAATTATAACAATAATTAACTTGTTCTTACAAAGGCATGTTTGAAAAAACCTAAGTCGTGGATAGAAATTACTCGTACAGGGTTGGCATATTTCTTGTAAACAAAGCAATACTTATACGAAGGATATATTTGAGTGTTAAACAATTTGATAATAAAGTTAAGTTTAGTAGGTTATGATTAAAAATTGTGCAAGAAATCAATTTATTATTTAGTATTTTTAGTGAAAAAATAAGCCTTCTATGCGCCAAATATCCATGGTAACTAAGAAACAACTATGAGAACTTAAAATTACTGATGTCTTTATCCGATATGCATTATCTAAGTATGAAAAAAAATTAAATTATGTATAAAAAGAGACAACAATTTTAATATCTAATCCTAATGACCTCTATTTGAATCAACCAACATTCAGTAAATTAAATATTTTATTAACAGTAGGCTAGTTATGCAAATTGTGACAAATAATTTAATAACGAAAACAGTTACATGTTAAACAAATTAAGGAAAGACAATGACCGTTGAAGATGACCAAATGTTTGCGGGTATGCAGTGCTTATTCGTTCAGACTAAGCAGAAGGCATTCGACGTTGCTTCTGATAGCTTCGTTTATAGTTACAATCACAGTGATACTGCATCTATACGCATACAAGCGACACGACCATTCACACACAAGACAGAGGATAGGTGACTTTGACTACAGACCAGGCGCTTTCCTATCAGGCATACAGCCTAATGAAAATAATAGTTATTGTGAATTCCAATACGGTTTACCAGAAACCTTGCAATGGGATAAGATCAGAGTCCAATCGTCTCCAGAACTTGGTAGCCTTAGCTCTTACGGTGTGATATATAATGCTATCATAGGTAGAGCTTTCTATAACTACAGCAAGTATGATGCCGTCACTTATGCAACACAGTCCACGCCTGAATTTATTTATCATATAGTCGAAATAGCTAAGTACTGGGATGGCCCAATCAGTCTAGCGGTATTCGTTCCAAATTACGATATGGATGTGACGATGCAAGTAGTGAGTCAACTTTGTCATTGCTATTCGGGTATGTCTAAAGTATCTCTGCATTTATTTTATCCGAAAAAACATCCCCCAAAAATAAGAACAGCCGCGGAGCTGGCCGTGACAAGTACAACTGTAGCCACGACCACCACAAACTCTACAATTGCAGACCTGCAAAGAGCTAAAATGGAAAAGTACAAGAATTTGAATAATCGCACAAGAGCAGAGTACATACAGTGGGTGCGGAAGAACAAGATCGCAAGAATGATGTCAAGGATTGCAAAGAAGACATTGGTGCCGAATTTGGTATTCGAAGATTGTTCGGGGCTCGAGTCATTTGAAGTACAATCTTATAGAAAAGAGCATAATATGATTTACCCGATAAATGTCGGTAGGAACGTTGCTCGGAATGCCTCTAGGACGAACTACTTTATAGTTTCAGACATCGAAATGGTGCCAAGTGCCGGCTTAGCGCCTAAATTCCTCACAATGGTGAGGAAACTTATGGGCGATAAGAAGCGCGATGAAGGCTGTATATTCGCTAAGACGGTCTTTGTGGTGCCGTTATTCGAGGTGGAGCGGGGGGAGGAGATTCCCCACGACAAAGACACGTAAGTTGATAAATGGAGCGTTTGATGTTTGTTGATAAATTACTAGCGCTTGAGGTTTATTGTGATATACTTACTAGCAATTTTCCAACAAAATTCCTAGAGCGTAAATAGTTGGTATTAGTTATTGTCGGGTTCTGTGAAACTCTGTGACTCAACATTGTACTTGTAGTTTGGTTATGTTGTAGTCACGTTTAAACTATAATTTCGCCGCATTCTGTTAGTCATTTGAACGATTATACAGTGGCGTATTAACACACCCACATTGATATCTACTTGATGTAAACGAATGTTGGGAGTAATTAGTAGGTATTTAAATACCTTTTGCATCAACATGATAACTTGCGTGGATTGCAAAGTTTTTTTAGAATCATTATTGTCAAAGTAGTTCGATTGTAGACTATTTATGATAGATTTTTATTATTGCTAATATACTGAAAACCAAACAGGCTGCTTACCGGATAGTAGAGTTACAAAACTCCAGTGTGTATTGTTTGTAACATAAAATATATGTAAATTCTTCGTTCAGGAATTTCGCTTCCTGTTTTACCATTCAAATCGGAATACGGCAATGTGAAAATCCTTTTTATCCTTTCTTTTTTAACGAAGTGGAATGCTCTTACGCACCATAATTGTTGATCGCTAGTCGATAGGCGTGTCTCAGCCCACTTAGCATGCGGTACTAAACCACCTAGATGTCTATCTTGTCTTTGATCGAGGCGATGCAGGGACTGGAAAACCAATTACTCCAAATCACCTCGGGACAGCTCAGGCAACTACGGGCCGGGTCTTAATGCCTATTATGATCATCTTGGATAAAGAAGTGGTACCCAGATGGAAGAGTCTATGGATATTATTGTAGGGGATGAAATTACCATATATATTTTGTTCTTCATTATATCTCTATTTAATATACAAGATAAAAACTTAAACATAAAACATTACAAAAACCCTCGCACTACAATTTCCAATACAACAATCAAAATCTTAATGCCAAACACATTTTCTTTTTCACAACCTACCAAAGACAAAATTTCATCCTCTTCAACATCCCCTCTAAATTTTGTATTTAATTATAGACATATCAAATCCATCCATCTCCATCATCCATCCAATAATTAACTTCAACATTAATACACAGCAACAAATTAAATCTTCATATCAACTACATTCTAAGTTCTACTCATAAAAATCTTTGATTAACGTAATTCATTTAAACCCATCTAACTTATAATAATAAAACATAAAATACTTTCAAGTTAAGAACCAAATAATTAAAACTAAATTAAATAACTACTTAACCACAAAGAGTCCACACAGCTTAATCACTGATCACTCACAATACACTTCCTTAAGCGCAAAAACTTAGTTCTGTCTAATCCTTTAGTTAAAATATCAGCAATATTATTGTTTGTTTGGCAATAGTAAATGTCGATTAAGTTTTGCTCTATCTTTTCTTTAATAAAATGAAATTTGACATCTATATGTTTGCTTCTTCTATTCAAAATTCCGTTCCTAATTAGTACAATGGCCGATTGATTATCAACAAATAGTTCTGTTTTTGGAATTGTACCGGTAATTTCCTTCAGTAAACTCTGTACATACAACAAGTCTTTGATGCATTCAGCAGCCGAGATGTACTCTGCCTCAGTACTCAATAAGGCAGTGACAGATTGCTTCCGTGAACACCAATGGATAGGTCCACCGCCATACAAAGTGACAAAGCCAGTCGTACTCTTTCGACAATCAGGGTCACCTGCGAAATCTGCATCACAATATGCTGTCAAAATATTGTCATTATTCCTACAATATTGTATGCCAGACGTTGTTGAACATTTTAAATTCCGAAAAATATTTTTAACATTATTAAAATCGTTAATATTAGGACATTCTTGATGTCTGCTACAATAACCAACATGAAAAGATACATCTAGTCTAGTCTTATTCACCAAAAACAATAATGAACCAATTAACTGTCTATACCGATGTACATCATCATTATTCCCTTTCCCCTCTTGATGTACATCAATTAAGATATCTGGATACACACACTATTTGAAATTGTAGTGCGAGGGTTTTTGTAATGTTTTATGTTTAAGTTTTTATCTTGTATATTAAATAGAGATATAATGAAGAACAAAATGTATATGGTAATTTCATCCCCTACAATAGATATGTCTGTAGCGCGCACTACTCCCTCGATGACCAGTCTCGAAAAATTTTTGGCAGACCGCCTAGCTGCCTTCCTAGCCAGCCTTCATCGATTTTGAACTACACATAGATTTCTTCATTTGAAATTTATTTGTAGTTTGGTAAAATGCACATACAAATCAAATTATTTGGTTTTGCAAGAACATCAACCCTGAAATCTTTACGCTCATTGAATATAGTATATATGTGTGCATGCCTAAAATATATCTAAACAGTCTTGTGAATTCACAGACCTATTAAATGGGGCTTTACAAAATTACCCGTCCGTACATAACCGATACATATTGAATACAGAAAATACCATTGGAAAATGCTTCTATGGACCGCTTTTCGGTGGTTATCCTGATATCATTAATAAAGTGGCTTTTATAGCTCTTCATCCTTTCATTCGGCTACGTGATGCGACTCTCAAATGTATATCTTAATAAATATGAAACAGACTCGCTTTTGGGAGCATCACATGTCAAACTCGTAACCCAAGATTTATGATGGCGTCCACATAGATTAGGATTCGTTTGAGTCAGCAAAGTGTTGTTACGATAGTATTCTCTATAGATACTCTGCTTATTTGTAGCAAGCGTGAGAACACGTATTACGGATTTTGTTGATACTTATTGAAAATAAAGTGCATTACGTCATCGTTGTATATTCTTGCCAAGTTAATTGATTGTATAACTAGCCAGTGATTATTAGTGAATAGTAAAATGGAGTCATCAAAAAGAATAACTGTGAAGCTGAATATTTAACTTCTCAATTACTATACTATTTGTCCCAGGATGTCCCATACTTGTCTTCCAGTGTAGAGGTTCCAAATGTCACTAATGCTCATGTACCACCAAGTACATGGGAATCCAACATGATTTTAGATGCTGTTAGTGGATTTTTTTATGCCATTCGACTGACAAACTCTTGTATTTGTCCACTTCCTGATGGCCAGTAAGATCGTCAATGCAAACTACGTTTATATCTGGTCTTTGACAACAACTAAGGAACTGGCTAAGGATCTTTGTTATTGAATTTTTGTGTTCAAATAACAAGTTTTGCACTTTTACTCGAATGCTTAATTCTTTTTTATACTGAATTCTCCTCTTGCAGAAAATTTGGTGGTCTTAATAATTAGGCAAGCGATTAATGGGATACATTTGATCTTTCCGTTAACTTCTGCAAGCGCTATACGACTGTGGTTTGCTATTTATTTTTACTTGTTCGTATTTAATACTCCAAAGCCAGACGATATTAACCCAGTAACAAAGTTATAAGTTTTGGCGATGGTTGCGCGACATCAATAGTTGTGTTATCATTATGAAACTTTATTATTATTATTTTTTGTTCCCCCTGAGGAAAATGCATTAAGTTGCATACCCCGGCTGTGGCGAGCCGGCGGTTATGTGCAATTCGGTTAATAGCTAACATCTACGTTTTCGGTTTTACATTATAAATGTTTTCATCTTAAGTTGAAATATTTTTAGAGATATATACAGTTTCCAAAAAGGAAAGCTGAAATAAATTCTTGCTGTTATATTATTGACCTAACAATAACATTACATTTTTATTAAAGATTTCGTATAACTAATTTTCCTAATCGATGTTGTATTATTATTCAAGTTGTCGGGTTGTATTTTTGGATAGATTTTTTCAAATCCTATACAATTTTGAAATATCACAAACATGTATTAGCAGAGACATCTTTCCTGAGAGTTATAGAAAAATTATTTACGTAAACATATTTTAATATAACATTGGATCTGTGAATATAGATTAAAAATAGCTTTAGAATACTGTGTGTCAGGGATCTTTCATATTATCGCACCTGGCAATGTGTCATATGATGAAAGGCATCGTTTATGCAATATTCATGTAATAGGGAAAGTGTGGGTTGAAATTATCATATCTTTTCCAACAAGTAAAGTCTTTTGATCTAACATAATTTGTTCTTTCGGTTTCTGACAGATGTTGAATAGTGAAATTAATTGCTGTTAGATTTACTGTCACTTATTTATTTTTGTTTGTTCACGTTATTCAAGTAAAAGGGATGATTCTATGTGAAACTGAATTTTTGGTGTCAGTAATTCCTATATTAATAGCGAAGCGTGGAATATTCTGGGAAACTTTCTACGTTTAATACTACCAATACCAACATATTTTTAAACTCAACTTGACAGTATTTTATTAAACAAAAATCCTAAGTAATCATCTATTTACATAAAGTTTATTAAAGAAAATAATGGAAGAAAGGAATGTTGTCAATGGGCTACGATAGGGTTCTATGCGGTTTCTGATAGTCATTGTATATGACTATCAGAAACCGCAGAATAGAACCGCAGTTTTCATAAATTACGTTAGAAATTAAATTGGTTTTGTCTAATTTAAGATCTAGTTCATGGATACATTGCTAAAATATTTCCCTATAACTTGGGTTTAATGTACTTACGAATTGCGCATTAAATCCGAAATATTAATATATGTACATATATTATTATATACCTACTAATTTTTGGTTTAATGGTCGAACACTACATATTTAGCCTCAAATTGTTAAAGAGGTATTGAGTTAATTAAAAAATATATACTTCCAGTTCGACAAAACAAATTATCGTGACATTTTATACGTTCAAAGTTAAGTAGCTCTGCGTATTTATATTATCATTAAAATTATTTTGAACTAGTTTAGCTGGGCTGTTTTCCGTACTTACCCTCATGATTGGGCCATTGTGCGTTTGTAAGACCTATGTTAAATAAATATTACTAAAATTTAAAACAGTATCTAACATTTTTAGAATTATCACTCGGGATGACGGCTAAATGTGTTCTTTTTGTAAATAGGTTAGTGAAGATGGTGTCTTCGTATCGCGCCAGCTATTTCCATCAGAAGGTTTGCTCGCACTGCCAGCGGTTTCCAGGGTTACAAACCTGGCTAGCTCGGCCTTCACCTACTGTAGTTGAGGTATGTTAATAATGTTATCTTCATACAAAGCCTACTGTAAGTCTTTCATTCTTTCAAAAAGGGGTTTCCCGTAGCATGTAGCAGTTCGCTTTAATTTACTAATTCCGCAATATATTAAAGGATGATTGTTTTATATCTCTGCATGTCTCATCGATCAAAGAAAAGATTTTTATTACATTTTTATTAAAAAGTCGACGTAATTTTATACATTCTAGCTTTCAAATCAACGAATAAAAGTTACTACATTCACATCATCCCGTTTATGTTTACATGAACCCGCAATTGCGTAGAATTGCGGGCGGTTGTGACATTATCCCATTATATATTGAACCCTAGAACCTGTAATAGGTGTGTTATGACTGATCTACATTTCTTACATACATTTATACAGAGGAAGGATTAGTTTGTTTTTTTTTGTCTATATTGAATAGGTTCCGAAACTATTTGATCGATTTGTAAAATTCTTTCACTTGTAGGAAGCTACACTATGTCTGGTGAACATAGGCTATATTATTTTCAAAAATTTAATTTGCAAAGTATGTACGGGGGTGTGTGTTTTTCTGTAAATAATTATAACTTTAGAAACGTTTGTTTAATGCCCATGCGAATCATTACGCCCAACATTGTCAATTTTGACACATTTCCAATTAACGCAAATAAGTTCATTTTAATAATACTCCCACGGATGTTCTTAAATTTAATTATGTAACGAAAGAAAAATGCTAATCAGGCCAACGGAGCGGCGCGGCGCCGACGATGCCTGATACAATTAGCTTGGCGGCAGCACGACACTAATTGCCTAGTAATTATTGCGAGATTTGGGCGACTTGACAATATTGCCACAATGCCACAATGTTCAGAGGATCGGCTGCCTACATCTGAAAAATTGCATTTACACACAGACGTGTACGTAAAGCGCGATCTCTGTGTAGTTTGGAATAGATGTTTGTGACAGAAAGTAAATATTATTTGCACATTTCGGCAAGAAAGGTTTTTTGTAGCTGTACATTCTTTGATGTCCAATATACGCATGAGCGGTCTTAGCACTATATTCGAAGGTTTGAAGTACCCGTACCAAGTGCATTTGTTACATTGGCTGTGATTTCGTTACCACACGTAAGTTAACATTTTTCTGACGTTATTCTGGTATTGAAGTACTGAAAACAATGAACACTAGAAGTGGTTCTGCTAATCTCTTTTCATTGAGTCTCACGATGATAGAGTTTTACTCAGATTAGGAGACCTATTTTTGAATTACGAATGTGACTTCGAAATCACCGCTAAATAGTCAGCGGTGACTTTGAGGTCACGGATTCTAAAACATCCAATTTTTGAAAGTCGATCGCAGAGCTGCCAACATAGACAAAGTACACACATAAATGTAAGAGTTCGATGCCACGCAGAATGTACCGCTGCCGGTTATTGCTGGCTTAACCATTGCGGTTATTATATACACACACACATATATATATATATAGACTGAAAATCAAACAAAACACAGATAACATTTCTACAAGTATGACTTGATTACGAGTGGGTGAGGGCAATCGTAAAGAAATCACACCTGTGACTAAGGTAGTCACATCAGTGATATTCAAAAATAAGAATTATTGAAAATCGGTGATTATTAATCACATCGGTGATTTCTAAGTCGCATTCGTAATTCAAAAATAGGTCTGTAGGTCTATCGCTCTACAGCCGTCTTGGTGCCTCTCAAAAACACGGTCTTTCTCCTAGTAGTCAAGTTCATGTTACGTAGCGGCAAAGTAGCAAACAATTCTGGTTATTTCAATCTACTGCTTTCCCAAACCGCAATTGTTGGGAACAATAGAACCTCAGTAATCGTCTATGTGAAGAGCCGTTGATTCACATTCCTGGGCATTATTTAGGACACGATATCGTTAATGGGCGTCAATTTCGTTAAGTTCTGCCCATCCTGTGTATGATGGCAGTGTGAATAGATTTTGCGTTTGTCATTACATTATTTTTTGATCTAATTAGGAACTGGTAGGTGGAAATGAGTAATTTAGAGCGGTGAGGGACCGGTTCAGGGGCATAAAATTATTAAACAAGTATTGTGCTCGGAACTGGTATCTGTGAAGCAGCAGTTTTGGATAGTTCTCACTGCCAATACTCTTGTCGCATCGAAGCATTAAGCACTAACGTACTATGGAGCTCTTCGGCTTGTACAGATATGGATGGGCTACAATAGTTGTTCGGCATATCCGGTATTTCCTCCGTTTCATCATTTTATTTATGATATTAACAAAAAATATTATTTTCTTTGGTTTCGGTAGCTTATGACTATTTAATTTAATAATTTACTTGGATAAAAATATGAAACATAGAGAAATCAACAAAAATGTTTTCGTAAAATTAGAGTCATTCATATACTAAGCTTTGAAGAAAAAAAATTGGATATGTTTGGGGTTAATTTTGTAGCCAACATTGCACTTTGATGATTATCACCATTTCTACCAAGAGACGTTAATTGCTGGCCACAGGTCTTGTGAGAGTCCTTCCAACATTACATTTCTCGGTATATGCTTGTCACCCGGTGACTTTTCTGTCCTAACGGTTTTCGGCCCCACGACCAATGTGCCCCACCCACTTAAGGTTCGCAATTTTTCGGGCTATATCGGTGGCCCAGAATCTACTACAGATTTCGTTATTTCAGTTTCGCTAATGCATACGGATTCCGATAGTTTCCATTGTCATTAGGGTGAATTTGGGGCTACCTATAAGGCCAATGGCAACATGCACGATTCAAATACTTTCGCATTCAATCACAAAGGTATATTTGAGGTAAATATACTCGTCTCCAATTTCCAAAATTCAACACATAAATAAATAGGTCCTTAAATTTTAAGTTGTTAAGTTAGCAATTGTAATTTAGCTATTTAAATATACTCATTTCATAATTAATGACGTATTGTTTAGACACGTGATGCTTATCAACTAATTAAATAGAATTACTTGTTTAGCTTTTCAGTCTTTTGATTCTCTCGGCGTTAATTTTCATGATGGAAATCCTTTGTGCGCAATCGGTGTCGCTGCATCCACTGTTTTATTTTTTTGCTTCATTGTAGTCTTTTGTTGATTCTATGTCTTTTTTTCACCAGACTACGGCAAAGTAAAAAGTAAAGGTCATTAATGAGTGACAACAGATTATTAATAGAAGCCTGGGTTACAAGTAATGTACATTTTATATGATAGAATTTAAACATTGGATTCTAACTTAAAACAATTGTGTAACCGTCGCGAGTTTGGTTTCGAAAGAAAGAAAAATTATTGATTGAAAAATAAAGTTAACATCTATAACCCGACTATTTAAAAAAGGACGGAAGAAGAAAACATTCAGCACATTACAGTAGTCAAGGTAGACACGTGAAAACCCACTACATACTTACCATATCTATTAAATGGAGGTCTTCCTGGCACTGAGTATTCAAAAGAAATGTAAATATATTTCTTTTAAACATTTCTGGTCTTTACATGGAACCGGTATAATTCAAAAATGTACAAATATTGATATAACAGAATATCAGCTCCATTATAATGTCTAGACACATCTTTTTTGGACTTTAATAACTGTGTCCACATTTATTGCTTTGCCTCATATTGTCATACCGTATTTTAACCTTGAAGCGAGATTAATCGATACGACAAATATCAAGTGTCGCCTTAACAACCTTATTTTTATGTCATAGGTAAGAGTAGCTAATCAAGTTGATTGGAGTCAAAGTGGCGAGTATAAAGCTGGAAATTCTGAACAGAACAAAAGGATAATTTAATCATAGCTAACGGATAACGCTTAATATAATAAAATTCGGTCGGAATCTGACATTGAAAGAAGAGTAATGGCAGGTTATAAACTGGATAGGACTATAAATTAGAGATGTGTCAATCTATACAGAATCGACTCAGTGAGTCGTTTCTTCCAAGTGATTCACTGATTCAAATCTATAACAGCGCTTCAAATGGATCATTCGCTCAATTGCATCTCGGTCTCAATCGCCACGCGGCGCTCGCACGATTGAGATAAGTAAATAGTTCAGAGTAACTGATACAAATGATGCAAATGAAGCACTTTACTGATTCGAATCTTTGTACTGATCCGGTCACAACTGATCAAATGATCGAATCTCAACAAAGATACGTTTTTTCGATCATTACTATAAATGGCTTCATTGTTAGTGTCAAAAGGATAAAAGCAAGATTAAGGCAATGGAAATAAGAACTTTGGAATGACTAGAGTGACAATGAAGAATAAATTGCGATAAGTGTGATCTGAAAGAAGATGACCAAAAATCAAGAAGGGAATGCTTAAATGGTTTGGACACGTAAAATAGATGGACAGCTATTTAATAAGATTGACGAAATAAAATTATAAGGTAAATGAATGGGTCAGTTGGTAGGGGGCGACCTAAATAAACATGCTTTTACCAAATAGGTGATATATAAAGAAAGAAGGTTACGTCAAGAGTATAAGAGTAAAACTGTGATTTCTGCCTACCGCTATGGGAAAGTGTATATATATGAAGTACTTTTCGCACCTCTGCAAGGGAGTTCTTTAATACTAGCTATACTCTTGACTCTCTGTGATTATGTATCACGTGTACATAAACATTATGTGTATTCTCTGTGGTCTTTATATCATGGGCCCAACGTATGCCCTGCAGCAAAGGGAATTTTCGATAGGTTTATCTTTTAGTATAGATTGGTAAAGATCTAACAATGAAGATCAGAGATAATGTAGAGTAAAAATGAGGTAGACAACTAGTACCCTGAGGGCCTAGACAAGATACCTTTCGATAATCGTAATCGCATCGCCAACGTAAAAAATGTATGGTATTGACATAACCACTCGAAAAGTCAAGCGTTCGGTTATATCCATACCATACAGTTTTTATTTTAGCGATGCGATTACGAAAATTGAAAGGCATCTTGTCTAGACAAGGAGAAAGAAAGGAGGAGGAAGACAAGGCCCTCTGATTATGTATCGCTACTAGCTGGTGCCCGCGACATCGTCTGCGCAGGATTAGTATTTAGAGTACTTTTTAATGAGTGGCTTATATCTTTTTAAATTGTAGCCTATAAGTTATTCTGATGTATTATAAGCTATATAGTAAAGTTTCATTAAAATAAATTTAATAGTCTTCATGTGAAAGTGTGACAAACATCCATCCTTACAAACTTTCGCGCTTATAATATTAGTAGATTTTATTAAAACTGACATAAGGTGCATTTATATTGCTGTATTATGAACATTATTAAATCTTAATAAAGCAGCAATGTACTTGCACTCTCTGTGAATTTCTATATTGAGATACACAATCAGCCTACTGGAGTAAGTTTTGAGTACCATTGCTGTATCAAAATACAATAATATTTTGTACAGTTAAGAAGAAAAATTTCTCGAATGCAGTCATTTTGAAACTTTAGAAAGAACATCAACCAGTTTACTAAAACTTAAACTAGCATAACTATATCATGAGAACAGTGCAAGCGTCCAAACTTTTTCTCGTTGGCTCCGTCATTGCAATTACTCTGAGTGGTTCAAGTTTTTAGAGCGACGTCTGTGTTCAGTTATAAGTTGTTTAGTTTCGAAGCTAGCTAATATTTACCCAACAGCGTTAAAGGATCCTCGCGAATGATGTCGCGTTTGTAACAAATTCACTTAAGTTGTTCGTATAAGAGGGTTGTTTTGATAGAAAATGAGCGTTTCAAGATGGTATTTTCAAAGTCTGTTACTCTTTTCAATTTCATTAATGCTATAGTAAAGAAGCTTTTACATTTAAATTTTATAATACAGTAATCATCTACTTACCTAGTACATTCCTCTCTGTTCACTCTTGCTAAAACTCGAGAAGGGTTGTACCGATTTGGCAAAGGGGAATAGCAGATCCCCATAGTAACTTAGTAGTCCCCGTAGTAGTAATTGGCCCAGAACGCACAACTAAAGAATCTCGTGAAGGTAATAGTGGATAATACCAATATTTGATTGGTAAAAAGAAAAATTCAAAAGAACTTGGCATATTTAAATATTTACTATCTAAACATTATATAAACAAAGTCGCTATCCGCCGTCTGTTCCTATGTAGGTATGCTTAGCTCTTTAAAACTACGCAACGGATTTTGATGCAGTTTATCCACTCGACTATGGAGGTCGCGTGGATAGTACGGTAGTAGATAGCGGAGTCAATATTCAGGCTGGGGTCATCGAGCAAGGATGAGTCGTCGGAGTCAATATTCGTAGCCATTTCGTAAATATTTGGTATACACAGAACACGGAAGAACAATAACAGTCAATGGAGAAATCGGGAATGCCAAAGAGCACAGATACTATACATAAAGAGATCAATGGATGGCGTCGTTTTGGTGTTGCCATTATAAACATAAAAATCAATAAGATCAATATCATAATCGATATTCAACGATTAATTTTATTATAACCATATCCGCTGTTCACGTTAAACAGAACTTTATTTAAAACAGTTAATATTGGTATTAAAAATAACACGATTAGAATTCATGATTTCATAAAAACATCGAATTCACGAATACACGATTCGTTATTCGTATAACGGAACGGGTAACGATCGCGTAAATAATGGTTTTAGCTACGTCTACATTTTAGCTAGGTGACAGCATGGTTGCAATGAGACAGCGTGGTCAGCTTGACAACACAAATATTTCATTTTTATCTACTGTATTTATTTAAATAAAATACTGTCATACTTAATTCATATAGCGTCAGCCGCGCTGTGGTTACGGCACTGATTTGTTGTCTAGTTAGAATTGGAGGCCTACAATCAATCCTGCCTGCCGATTACATTTATTAGATGCTCCTACAAATGAAGAAAAACATTGTCTTGTAATAAGTTTCCTAAAGGTTATCGATTCTGCATCGATTATAACAGTTATGTAACGATTTTAATATTCATTACGGGCAACTCAGTTTTTAATAACAACAATGGTCAATTCCGTGGATGTAATCCTTTGAATGTTATTTAATGATAATAAAAAAACGCAATCTTATAGCAATATCTAAATAGGATGAAAAAATTAATATGAATATTTAATAATTTTCGATCGTTTTCAATTTGTTGTGCATTCTGGGCTAAAAAACGCCATTCCCCGTTAAGTTTTGTATTAAAAGGTGACTAAATATGAAAATGCTAGGAATTATTTAATTTATAAGCAACAATTTTGATCCAGAACACTGGTTCGCTTGAAGTAAACTTTCTTTTGTTTTGGGGATTGGGAAAAAAGTTTTGATCTTTTATTTATTGATTGAGGCAGTACGAAGTCTGCGGGGTCAGCTGGTACTAGATAAATGTATATGATATGACTACATCGGCACATCGGTTAATATAATACTGATATTGGTAATTTTTGTTGTAGTCTTCCAAGTCATTAGCGATCATTCAGGATATATCCTAATTAAATAATAAATAAATATCCTAATTAAATAATAAATAAATAATATAATATAATATGACTTTAGTTTGGGGCTGGCCCAAACTAAGCTCTGTAAGGCTTGTGTTATGGAATCTAGGGTAATAGATAGACATATATACATATATTATACATATATAAATATTTTTTTTATAGAAATTCATCACACAAATATCTACTCTCACCGGGACTCGAACCCTACACCTCAGAGATGGTGACACCTCGAAACCGGTGTCTGTAATTTAAGCAATCATGCTATAATATATATGTATATAATAAGCAAGCTTATAACAATTAGTTATAAGCATAATTTAAATTAAGTCAAAATCATAACAATATTAAACAATCCTAAGTGCGAGTTTATTGTTTTCTGATTAGAGTCACTTACAAAACTTGAATTTAGTTATTAGATGCAAAATATTGTTGTAACGCATATAATTATTATTAAAATTTTTGCATGTTTTTAAGTAGCTGTGATTTTAATTAAAATTTTTTCATTTTAATATAATCGTCAACAATTTTTACGTTAAATAGTTTGCCTCGTGCAGGATATTTCAGGGCGGAGGAATAATGTTTAGTGGTAGATTATAAATCAGGAATGCTACATTATTCAAGCTACTTTGTTAATTACAAACTAAATAAATATTTTTCTGTACTAGGCATTGACAACCCTATATAAATGTAGGAATAATGCTTCGCAACAATCTATTGAGCGCCATTATGTCTAGCTCGTTAGAATTTCTTTTGTATTAACAGCTGACTAGGGGGAACAGGGAGAAACATTCAGTGTGCAATTGTAATATGATACAATCTAGATTCTTTTTGCAGCCCATGTTAATAGCAAGACGCGAGTACCCGTATCACAGATGGGAGCCTCTGTACTTTGGGACGCATAAGGATCCTTGGTATAGTGAGATGTTGTCATGGGAAGGAAGACAAGATAAGATGACACAGGTAAGTTTGTTTGACATTTCAGATAGTTACAGCAGTCATGGATCTCAGTTAAAGTGATCAACATCGGAACTAATGACTAACTACTGAATAGTAGCATTAATGATTGACAATGAATCTGAGTCAATAGGGTATTACGCATTATGAAAAATAAAATCTAAATTTATGTTTTTATAGTTCATTTATGAAAAAACAAACGAAAAATATTAATTTCTATTCATAAAACTGCAAAATAAATTAAATATTTCAATTTGAAAATACAAGTTTTTTTATCTGTGCTTCGAATGTCAAAAACGCTGTACGCCATGTTTGCATTCGCTGTGACGTCACTGGACTTGTAAATAAACAACCTCGGTTTTTGTTGTACATGTCTACTGTGTAATTTATTAGATTAACGAAGTTTCTCAGTTATTACTATCACGTTTCTTGATATTCTGCACCTATACTATATATATTGACCATGGAAGACGGCTTTGTAAAAGCAGAAAGTACTAATCTTCCACGAATAAATACATTGATGGTGGCGAAATTCTTCGCTTGCAATCCCGACTTCTGTTCTGCGGAATTAAGAAATGTCAAAACATCTATGTAAGTATTAATATACCTACTACAAACTTTCCTTTAATAACAACAAAACTTTACGATTATGCTTTATTTTGCGATCATAGGTATTATAACCTAAAATTTCCTTTCAGAAAAATATAACCTATAAAATATTAGTTTTGTAATGACAAGAATTTATTTTCACATGTTTATATGAGCTATTAAACTGCATACTTACATCGAAATGATCCTCACAAAAATAGTATTTCGTTTTTGTGGACAATGACTTTGGATCTCTTCGTGCTAATTTCAACCACGTATTTCTCATTTTTAAATCTGTTGGCACTTGTATCCATAACTTTTCCGGTGTTTCAACACTTGTATTCTTACATTCAGACACAAGACACCAATGATAAGGACTAGAACTCATTATTTATTTCGAAAATATGTTTATTTCTTTCAGCGAAGCGTAATGTTTACAATGCCCGTGACGTCACAGACATGGCGGCCTGAGAATTGGCGTTTTCGCGCCCAAATTTGAATTGTAAAATTAAAACACGTTTTTATGAAATAATTGGAATAAAAAAAATGTATTTATATTTTTTTGTGGTATTTTATCAATAACAGATTAAATTAAAACACTTTTTGAATTAGACTGTAATACCCTATTGAATTTGTGTCATAAAATTTAAAGATGAGTCTCGAGTTCATTGTTAAAAATATGTGATATTGTTAACAGATATTTTTGTAATGAAGACTTGTATTATATAACATATTAATGAGTTAATATTTATTATTTGGAGGTCAGAATTGGCTTCGTTATGAATATCTGCGACTCATATTCATTGTGTTTTTTGGCGAACTCTAAAAAGATTGTAAAGAGCGGTAACAAAAACAAATTTTACAAGTCTCTTTGAAATAAATATTATAAAAGAAAATGATCAGTATTACTTATCTAAAATTTCTGTTTACGAGAGACTGCGCTATTAAATTCCCCATTGAAAGACGCTTTAAAAAATTGCTTATAATTTAATATTCTTATAAGTTTTCTGAACAAATCCAAAGAGTAAATAAGTATGTTTAATGAGAGTATAATTTTTTTAAGGAATGCTGATAAATACATCATTCACTATCAGCTGAAAGATATCTAGTGCAGGAGGTTGGCCTCCCACTAGGATCTTTCTATCGATTGGTCCTGCAGCGCTAGCGTCTAGTGCTTCCTGCGATTTTCACCAAATCATTCGTCCACTTAGCCGCACTAACGTTGCTTTTTACGGTACATGCCTGCTACTCCTTTCTGCCGACCGGCTGTTAGCGGCCGGCATTAGGTGTATAAAAAAAGTTCTATAAAACTGAACTAGGTGTGCTTAACAGAGCTAAGCGGTACTTCCTTCCGAGGCAACGACTGCTATTATTCAAATCGCAAGTCAGGCCCCATATAGAGTACTACTGTCTCCTGTAGGCGGGAGCACCTCGATACCACCTTGATCCGTTTGATTCGGTCCAAAGACGCGCTGAGCGTATCGTTAACGACTCCATACTCACATGCGGTATTGAGCCCTTAAGTCTGCGGAGAGATTGTGCCTCTTTGTGTGTGTTCTATCGCTTATACAACGGGTTGTGTTCCAAAGAATTGTTCGACATAATGCCCACGGCCACATTCTACCATCGCGCCGCTCGCCATCGGCAGGGTGTTCATCCTCACATGCTGGAGCCTAAATGGTCACGCACAGTGCGGTTTCAACGAATTTTCCTTCCACGCACGCTCCGATTGTGGAACGAGCTCCCTGCTGAGGTTTTCCCAGGGGATTACAGTATGAGGTTCTTCAAAAAGGGAGTAAATAGGTTTTTAAAAAGGTCGGCAAAGCGTTTGTGATGCCCCTAGTGTTGCAAGCGTCCATAGGCGACGGTGACTGCTTACCAACAGGCAGGCCGTAAGCCTTTTTGCTACCGTTGTAGTATAAACAAAAATATAAAGGTAATGATGAACATACTGCATTGACGAACGTGCCCAGACTAAGTAGATGGTGGTATCTGTATCTTTTTTGAAGATCGAACAGTAAGCGTAGTATATCGTCTTAGAGCGGTATCTCGTGATTGGATATTTTGATCTCGTATTCTCTTCGTTGCTTCGTCCAAAGATACGCAACGACGATACGGATACGGTGATCGAATCGAGCAGCATGTGATCCATATCTGAACCCTTCTTTCGATACATTTTCACGTGAATGTGTCGTCTATTAAGATTAATTTTGAATAGAAATTCAAAATCATTGCAGGTATGTATGGTATTTAGAATACATCTGTGAATAAATAAAACATGGTTATAAACAGTATTTTACCAATATAAGCACGTATAGGCGGCAGAAACAAATGTTTTTCACTACCTAAATATTGACGAAATTCAGATACAATTCTCAGTCATTCGGGATGGAGCAGGATTGAAATATTTAACCTTTTTATCTCGTCGAAGGGTGAGCTTTATTGAACTTTTGGGTTTCGTTTGAGTTTTTTTTTTCGTTGGGTAGGTATAGTTAGTATATCGGGAGAAGTATTAAGGACGGACACGATAATTTTGTCAGTATTATCTAGTATAAGATGGATATATTGGTTTTAAAGGTTTAATCTGTCGTTGATTAGACGAAATTATTTGAAGTAATCTGTGTGCTTTGCGCCGTTATTACCAACTGGTGCAAAATCCATTCTGTTATAATTCGTAGCATACTCGTAGAGTTTTAATACTGTTAAATATTAATTAACAGTATTTCGAGTCTTATTTAAGTATTGAGATTAAGCTAGTTTTTAAATATTCTATACATCTATTTTCATAACTAACATTTGAACTAAATGGTGAATTAAATATAAAAAAAACAGACTGGTATCGATGACATCGCATGTTAAGTTCGCTTTGAAGAGATTCCTTGATTTTGGAGGCGATAAAAGAAGCAGATCTTTGATTGAGAAAACTATTCAGTTAGGATTTTCAATTGTACGCATGAGGTAACCAAATTTGTTCAACGGAATGAGATCAATATAAATGTATGACGGGAATTAACACGATGTTGTTACGTACCGAATTTTATTGCCTGACGTTTCGACCAGGTTGCACCGGCCAATAGTTTTTAAAATCGGGACGGTATTAAAAACTTATTGCATACCTACTGTGTTCATACCTGGTATGAAAGTAAACAACATGGTGGGCACACCGAAGGATGTCTTGCCACTACAAACTCCAGGCGTCTACAAAATTGACTGCAGCTGTGGTAGTTCTTATATAGGCCAAACGAAGCGGTCCATAGCTGAAAGGGTCAAGGAACATATCGCAGCGGTGAAGAACCGACAAACTAACAGATCGGCCATTGCGGAACATCTCTTAGAAGCAGGCACCAACCACTGGATTGAATTTTATCGCACGCAAGTCCTTTCAACAGATCGTCACTTTTATTCAAGAGTTCTACGTGAAGCGATTGAAATTAAAAAACATCCGAACAATTTCAATCGAGAAGACGGCTTCAAATTATCAAATGCGTGGAATCCAGTGGTGACAAAAACACTATCTCGATCTGCTCAGTCGGTTACATCGGGCTCGTCAGTCGGTATGCGTAATACGGACACAGTGAGTGTGGTGTGTGACGGTGCGTGGATATCAAAAAATATGTCGGTGGTTCAAGAAAACTGCCGCATCACGGAGCTTGACAGCGCAGCTCCAGCCCGCCTGCGACCACGGCCGGTGCAACCTGGTCGAAACGTCAGGCAGTAAAATTCGGTACGTAACAATATCGTGTTAATTCCCATCATACATTTATATTGATTATGCAACACGAAAGTTTGAAAGTTGGAATGAGATCAGATCATCATATAAAACAAACAATTATTTCCTTCGAATTTATATAATTAAGGCAAATCTTAATTATATCAATTCCACTATTACAGGATTATCAATTAAATTCCTATACTAGATATCTTTCTTAGGCGATTGAAAATAAAACTCAGAGAATCACAAATTAAAACTAACTTTTTTGATTAGTGATATTCAATCGCTGTACTGAGGTGACATTGAGAGGGATTCCGTTGAAACCTGTACCTACAGCAAATGCTATGAGACAACGGATTGATTTTTAACTCCTTCAGTTTATTCTTGATGACGATATAAGATATTATAGGATAGACATTTGATAATATCATATCACACATTTATTACAATTTATGAAAGATTTACTTAGTAGGGGAATGTTTACTGAGTGGTGACCTTTTTGGTACCTATGTATATACACATTAAGTAATAAGTACCAAATGAACTTAAAAAAAAATGTTTTATGAACAGCTCAGTTGACCTAATATGTATAGGTTTATTTGTGTCTACTAGGCCCTTCGACAACATTTTAGTATCCACAAAAAACATACACGATTATTTGGCATATGTGAAAAAAAAGGAAGTAGATTGGGATCTGTCATGACTTATTAAAGCTTAGGCGTAATTTTTAATTGAAAATTTTCCATGATGTTAAAAGCTTTGAAACTTGGATGGGAACATCGGGTTTTGTGTTACTGAATCGTAACTTTGGGGAGATAAAGTTGTTGGAGAGGTTATCTTGTCTCTTTAGAAAAATGTTATTTTAAAAGTCTTTTAAATAAAATGAGTAGATTTAAGTGAAACCGATTTCAACAATACCACAAACGTGGACGTCCACAGTCATCACAGTTATATTATTATTAGTCAATAAAATGCACATGTGCCCTTTTTTGTATAGCACGGCAAAATATTTTACTCTCATCAGAGCGTAAGAAAAACATTATTAGGAAAAGATGTATAAAGGAGATAATTTTTTTTAGGCCCACTGGAACACGGCAACGTTTATTGATATTACTGAACTCTAAAATATCAATATATTATTAAAAGCAATTGCACGATATTATGAGTAAAAATGAAACGGGAATAATAAAATCAATTAAATAAACTTAGTAATGACTTTTGACATTTGAGGTAAAGGAACTAACGTTTTTAAATCAAAATGAAAGATGATTTAATATATATACAAATAATATATAAATATAATAATAGATAAAGGATAGTGTATTATTTCTTTTTTATTTTATTTAAATGTATTGAACTCTCAATAATTATTTTAATACTATTTTAGATTATTTTAACTATTAGTTCGTCAGTCCAGTATCGTCGTGAAACGGAACGCGTCATCATTTTTGACAGCGACAGAATGGTACCTACACTGACATCCAATTGACGTCGGTTTGTTTTCAACCGAATTCTGTGTTTACGTTTCCAACGGCTTGATTTCGTTTTCTTTCCCGTATCCAGTATTTAGAATGCAAAAAATAATACGATTTTGAGCGTTTGGTAGTGGCCAAAGAAGATTGTATTTTTCAAGAATAAAAAAGTGTTAAATAGCATTTACGTAAAAAACAATTTGAATACAAATCAATATAAAGCTACTAACTACTAAGAATTTTTAGGTTATTTAATCTTCATGTTTTTATTGATTTCTCAATATCCCGTTAGATAAAACAAGCTAATGTCCCTTATAATATTTAGGGTTAATAAGAAATTATTTAACGTATGTCTCATTAATAAACGTTACATTTTGTAGTGGGCCTATTCTCCATACAAGAAAAAATTATCTCCTTAAGGTAGAACATACTGAGTCCTCGTGCGCAACGTATTATTTAACTCTTAAGTTTGTATCAAATAATTGATTCAGATAGTATATGTATACATATACATCATATATGTATATGCAACGCTGTCACACGCGTCCTACGCAACGTTCTGTTTGTCAATACAGATAGGCGTGGAATGGTGACAGGAAATTATACGGCATCTCACATGTAGGGACAGGAAACGTTGCTATGAAATAATAGAATTGAAATGCGCGTTCGCAATCTTAAACTATCCGAATCTTACCGATTTCCGTATTTACATTTTTGAGTATTTATTCTATAATTTATGCAATAAGTGGTTTCACTCATTCGGTTTTTTGTTTGTAGTAGTGGATTATAATTATGTGAACGCGACTTTGTTTTCCATACATGATTAATTTTGTAATATTGGGCGCAGTAATAAAATAGTTTTCACTTCAGTAGCTCAAACATGAAGGTTTTGCTGCTTAAAATCAGTGAGTAAAATCGATTTTTACTCACTAGTGAGACAAAGCTACCACCAGATTATAGCAACCTATGTATAGTAACTAATGGGATAACCATACAGACTATGTTGTTCGCCCTAAGATAATATGCCCATGGACATTGGATCTGCCTGACACTTCTCGTTGTTCCGTGTCACGCATAGGTACCACTTTAAACTAATGTAAAATAAATTGGCAAGAAATCAGAAAAATAATTGTTAAAAAAAATGTCTCTTTGGAACGGAACATAATAAGTACTTATCAAAATCTCAAGAATGATGCGCGGAACGGAACTATTGACAGAAGTTCCTTTCCACGCATCATACATTCTTGAGATTTTAATTTTTTTTTTTATTTAATTCGCTTAATTTACTAACAGGGAATAATAATAACAATAATTTACTTACTTATTATTTTTGAAGACATATTTTAACAATTATTTTTCTGTTCTTTTGACAATTTATTTTACATTTGTTTAAAGTGGTATGCGTAACACGGAAAAACGAGAAGTGTCAGGCATAATTGACGTGATATTTCCAAAGTAGGTATGATATTTGTTCTCGCTGCTGAAGTGAAAAGTTATGTGTGTCACACGAGAGCAAAGTTGTTTGCATCTCGTGCCTTTGAATCCCTCGACACGCTCAGGATTCTACTTTAGAATCACTCGCTTCGCTCGTGATTCAAACAGAATCCTTCGCTTGCTCGGGGCTCAAATCAGCACGCGCAGCAAACATCAACTTTGCTCACTTGTTGCACAAATAACTATTTTCACATGATTGCTTCCTTTTCTCTATTTTCACAAAGTCTCTATTTCCTGAAGCCACAACGACTGCTATGAATTTTTTGTTATAGGGATGTTTTTACAAATTGCACAGAAAAGTAGTTGCAGTTTTTTAGTTTCTTAAATTACCTTTCTTTATAATATTTGTACATCGCTACGTGAGTGCCATTTTAATTATTATATGTGCTATGTTAATAATCAAATTACAGATTAAGAAAACACAAAAAGGAAATTCTATTTATTATTTTTATGTTATTTTAATAACGCGATTTGTGCTTTTCTCTTGTTCTTATGGAAATAGTATTTAAATATAACAAACGTGATATACTGCACTAAATATAATTCTCAGATTCGAAAAACATTTTATACCAAGAAATTATATCTGAGCCTGATGTCATTATGAATACGTCGGATAAGCGTGTACAAAAACTCCCCCACGTTGCATACGTCGACTTTTTTTGTTCTTTATTATTTGACTCAGATTTAGTGTGAGATGTTTGTTAAACTGTCTTTAAACTAGCGAATTTCATCAGGACTTTTTTTTAGAAAAAGTGATACGAAATAATAACAATCCCATATCCGGATTAAAGTGTTTGTTTTACGTACGTATATTGTACGAGCATACGTCAGTCAATATCATAAACTTCAAAAATTGGCAAAGTTTTCACCCAAGAAGTGACGACATTTTGTTGAACTAGTTACAGTAGCCACTTGTTTAATATAACTTATCTTAGGAGTACTCACCAAGACTTGAAACCAAAACTAAATTGATTTCGCAAACAGAGCGGGATTGTTTACTGCATTCGAGACTCGTCCTCGGGTCTGCACTGTCAGTTGGTGTGTTGTTCCTAAGATTTGAACTTGCTGTAAGGGTGAAGCTAAACGAATTGAGTTTGTCAGCCGCATTTATTATATAGCAGTATACTTTTGTTTTGATTCCTGTTGTTGTGTTATTCTTATACGAATTGCCTTTATTCATAAGTGTCGATTAATGAATATTTTGTTTTATTCAGATATATGTAATTTACTAAAGTAGGCTTATTATATTTTTAATCATAGTGGTTAATTTATAATATATATAATAATTAATTTGTAAGAATTGATTAATATAATACTACGGTGAAGGAAAACATCGTGAGGAAACCTGCGTACATCTGCGAAGCGATTCAAAGGTGTACGTAGTCAACCAACCCGCACTGGGCCAGCGTGGTTGACTAAGGCCTAATCGCCCTAATGTAGTTAGGGTAGGCTCGAGCCCCTCGGTGGGGACGTATATGAGCTGTGATGATTAATATAATTGTTTGATAAAAATGATAAACAGAGTATGGTATCAATATAATCTATACATATTTACAACTACGCGCTTATATGCGTACTGCCACTGTATTGACAGCTGTCAGAATCTCTACATGATCTCTAGTCATCTTGATTATGTTACCCTTTCTATGCTTCGACACCGAAGTACAGGGATAGTTTTGTCCTTATATCATTGGTTCTTTGCAGTTTTCAGATAGTAATAATATGTAATGGTGTAAGAATTGGAACGAAGTGAAATTACATAGGTACTAAAAAATGCGACATACAAATATTTAATGCAGAGGTATAGCAAAACCATGTCGAGATTTACGTTTGTACTATGCAAATCGACGTTTTAGTGAGTAATTAATTATCAGGGTCCAATTTCGCAATATTTATTTTCTCGTGATAAACCACATATTTCGTTAAATATAAATGGTATACCTTAGGGATAATGCAGTGTTTTAATACTTTTTCTTTTAATATTGGTGTGGTCCAAGTGCGGGACCGTTATGTTACATGCAATTCAAGTTTTTTTTTTTTTATGTGATAGGGGGCAAACGAGCAGACGGATCACCCGATGGTAAGCAATTACCGCCGCCCATGAACGCCCGCAACACCAGAGGAGTCACAAGTTAATTTCGAAAGGTGCTTCTTCACAGATGTTGGAGCTCTGTCTTCAGGAGTACCGCATGGTCGTCATAGACGGCGGTTTCCTGTGTCACGCTGCTGTGGCCAGGGTCGGGGCGCACCACACTCGGGCGGAGAGGGTGAACACTCAGCGTTACATGAAAATTATTGGTGTGCTCAAACACAAATACCCTGACAGGCCACAGTGCAAGCTCATGTGGGGTTGTGCGTTACAGAATTGATTTAAAACTACTTTCGTAATTCATTCTACTTACTATGAAGTAATAAATTCTAGTGAATAAATTATTAAAATGTTTTTCATCTATACAGATTTTGAGTAATAAATTAGGTAGAAACTTTTTTGAAATTTAACTACAGTAAACTTTACTTTTATGTACAAGTTGATCAAATTGACGTAATTTTAAAAATTCTCAATTTAAGTCAATTGAAAATATCAGAAATTGTATTTGAACCTTTTATTACTTATATGGAAATACTTTCTCTGTTGATAGGAATATCATGTATAATTTTTATGTTCGTCTAAAGTTCAGCTAATAAATAAATAGCTAAATGACCTAATCTATTTGTACATGTTTCATAATAGTAATGACTCTTTATGTAAATTTCGCCTACAATAAATATTATATATATAAATAAAAATTATAAATATGAAAAATTTTGTCTAATCATTTTAATTTTAAGGATTCAACTTTTAGACTAACTTGTTGCTTTACATGTTTTTGCAGTATTTATATAATACAAACTATTATTATCAAATGTCATCACTGCATTGATTTCCAAGGTATTAATATAATAAAGGTGTACATATTAATTATTAATGTTTATTCACGGGCAAAAATCAAAATCAAAATAATATTTATTCAACATAGACATTTACAGGCACTTATTGACGTCAACAGACAAAATAAAAAAAAACAAAGCTTAAAAAAAAACAAAAACCTTGTCCGTACCTACGAATAAGGAAAAAAAAAATTGACTCGACACCTGTTCGGAAATTGGGAGAGCCTTCTCGAGAAGAACAGGCAAGAAACTCTGAAGGTCTATTTTTTATCTCCTCTTTTCAATGTTAATAATTATAATAATATAATTTAAAATACAATATAGTATAAGATAAGGCTGTATGAATCTTAAGTGCTGATGTTAAGAGTTCTGTTGCACTTATGAAAAATATTATTATGTCTATCGAGAGACGCTTACATATAGGCCTTCGTAAGAATCAAAACCTCGATCGGTCCTATGCTGGTAGTTTGCATTAATGTACCTTTTTTTTTTCTTTTTTGTCCAATGAAGTTCGTAATTCTTCTGCGGAGTTCACCATTTCCGACTTGATTATTTCGATAGATTATATTAAAAATTTTATACTTTTATTTTCGTCCAATCCGTTATCATTACTAATGTAATGTTTATGTATGTGGAATTCGGAAACTGAACATTACTCCTTCTTTTATCGATTTTTGTCCAACTGTTTAACAGCATTAAATATATGGAACTTTTAGAATACTCAAACTGACTTAAATTACTTTTACTACATCATGTGTTTTTATATGAAACATCAACTCTTTTTGTATTAAATTAGGACAAATCCCACATAAAAGAAAGTGTTTCGAATTTTCTGATGGGAATTGTATTTTCTCCTCCTATCGCTCCTCGAACATTCAACGTAGGAAAATTGCTACTTGTGAACCACTTCACCCCCGGGGGTAATGAAATAGAGGTAGATGGTGAACCACATCGGCTTCATTTATAGGGTAGCTATTTTCGGTCATTGCGTTCTCACTAGCACCATCACCTAGATATATCTATCCATCTAGGCAGAGCCCCGCATGCCTTTTTTTTTTCTTCCCCCTGAGGAAAATGCATTAAATTGTATACCCCGGCTGTGGCGAGCAGGCGGTTATGTGGGGCTCTCCTCCCCAGAAGGGGGAGGCCTACCCATTAAAAACCTCAGGGATGGCCTTCCTCAGGCATGTAGGGAGCCCCCGGGAACATCAAGCCACTTCCGGAAACCCCCAGCCTCCGCTCCCCCGCCGATACAGGGGAGCCATCCTCGGGGGAGGCTCACTACCTCCCCCGGTCTCCTCCACCGGCGCCGCCTCCTTCGAGCGGGATCGGCCATCTCCCGATCCCCCTCGGCAGCCTCCTTCTGGAGCATCACTGCTTCACAGAAGGAGGCCACAGCCCTCCAACCTCCCTCGTCCGCCAGCATTGCCGCAATCAATGCCGGCGGAGACAGATCTCGCCCGATCTCTGCGACCAAGACTCGGCGCTCGGAGGCCCACGCGGGACACTCCGCCAGCGTGTGCTGGGCCGAGTCGAGGTCGGAGGCGCAGTGGTGGCAATGTGTCGATCCCTCCCGTCCTATTCGACACAGATACTCACCGAAGCAGCCGTGCCCGGTGAGAGCCCCGCATGCCTAGGAAAGACTAACCATTTTCTGGGGTTGCCCGTCCCTAGGGCGATGTGCACGCTAACGACTAAGCACGCCTCTAGCGACGCTTACATGACACTGCAACCGTACATTGACGGACAGGTATAAGGAAAAGGAAACGTTCAGGATAAGGAGCAAGATATGTTGATGTTGATTTTTGAACGGAAAATGTGGGTTGTTGGATACTCGGAATGGGAGGAAAGTGGGTCAGTACTACTGACCCACTATCCTCTCGGGGAGTTCGGGGTTGCATACCCGACGTGCTTCATCATATTTAAAGGGCAAGTTCTAGGAAGAAAGGCGGAGTGGGTATTCTTTTTTAAATACCCCGCTATATTTACGGGATGTAATATATGTGCCTACAATAGATCAAAATCGAATTTAGTACGTATTTGTACATATTGAAATAAAAAGTAAATATATTTTGTTTGCACAAGTCAGTATTTGCTTTGTTTCGTCGAAGTCAAGTTGTTGATCCTAATCAAATATAATATGAACTTGGACAATCGTTTGGCAAATGTTGAAATTAACCTTAGGACGGAGGACTACAAAGATGTTATTAAATATATCCATAAAAAAGAAAATGCTAATATAGGAAACAGAGATGGCGGAAGGCGACACACAGGGCCTCACGGTCTAAGGGGTCTCGCGCACCAAACTACATGTTTTATCATACCAAGACTTTACTTTATTCAGATATTATATTGAGATTTAGGCAGTAAATATACCAATATATAGTTTAGTAAATATCAAATTGACGGAGTTTACAGATACATAGGTACATACATACTATACGTATTTTAATAATAATAATAATAATAAACACTTTATTGCACATAAACATAAAATACAAAAAAAAAAAATATTTTTAACAAATATAAGACGACAATTAGGCGGCCTTATTGCTAAAAAGCAATCTCTTCCAGGCAACCAAGGGGGAAAAAATACATTAATAGAATATTCAGAACAGGGGAAGGGTGCAAAAATAAAAAGTAGGGAATGTTTGTGTGATACGGAAAGGACAAGAATAGGCATAATAGCAACTAAGCTAAGGATTGAGGACAGGAAATAAGAATAGACAAGGTTTTTAAATGACTCCAGCGTTCGTGCTCTCCTAATTCTCTCTGGCAGGGAGTTCCATAAACGGACTGCGGAACAAGGAAAAGAATGTTGCAGAAAACGAGTAGTGTGGTGCGGAATATTGAGTGACAAATCGAAATTAGATCGTAAAGTACGACATGAAGTAGAGGAGCTAAAGGTGAAAAGAGATTTAAGATAAGGTGGAGATAATGGATTAAATAAAATATTATAAAGAAGGGTCAAAATATGCAGGTCTCTACGCTGTCGAATCGGGAGCCAGTTGAGTTGAACACGATAGAAAGAAACATGGTCAAATTTTCGTAAATTATATATAAATCTAATAGCTACGTTTTGTAGACGCTCCAGCTTGTCAAGAAGCTCCTCGGAAAGATCCAGCCAGGCGACATCAGCATAATCCAGAAGTGAAAGTAAAAGTGACTGCGCTAAGGTAATTTTAGTTTGTATTGGGAGAAAGTGGCGTAATCTGTTGAGTGATCCATTCGCAGCAAACAGTTTTTTGCGAACTGCCTCAACCTGCATACGCCATGAAAGGCACTGATCGAAAACCACGCCTAGATTTTTCACACTATTGCTAAAAGGAACTGTAGCATCGCCGAATACAATAGCTGGTAAATAACTGTAGTTTATTTTAGAGATATAATATGGACTGCCGATAATAATTGATTGTGACTTAGTCGGGTTAATGATTATGCCATACGATTTACTCCAATCGTCGATCTTATTGAGGTCAGTGTTAGTTATAGCAACAGCTTGAGACAGATCTGATAAAGCTACCTGTGTATATATTTGCAAGTCGTCAGCATACATGTGATAGAGACAAGAAAGTGACTGTGTAATAGAGTTAATAAAAATAGAGAAAAGAAGTGGAGACAAAACGCCACCCTGAGGGACACCGGCATCGATACTGCACCAGTCTGAGTAAGACTCGTCGATACGTATACGCTGCCGCCGCCCCAGCAGGTAACTACGAAACCAGTCAACTACGGTAGGAGATATGCCAAGAGAACTTAAAACACAAATAAGAACATCAAAGTCCACAGAATTAAATGCATTACTAAAATCTAAAAGTGTCAATAGTGTAAGTTGCCGGTTTTCCATACCCTGACGAATATCGTGCGTGATTTTAGTTAAAGCAGTAGACGTACTATGACCCATTCGGAAGCCGGATTGTAATGGATTCAATAAATTGTTCACACTAAGGAAGTTGAAAAGTTTACGGGAAACCAGTTTTTCAAGGACTTTCGAGAGGAAAGGTAGAATTGATATGGGACGAAAATCTGTTAGGCCGGGATTGGATTTTTTGGGAAGTGGAATAACAAAAGCATCCTTCCAGGCAGACGGAAATATACCAGTACTAATGGATGTATTTAGGATATGAACGATAACTGGTAAGAGGATGTCTAAGACGGGAAGGATCATATTACGACTAATACAGTCACTGCCTATGGCACCAGAAGATATTGAAAGAATTGCTCTCTTGACATCACTATCCGTAAATTGCTCAAGAAAAAGAGGAGAATAACTTGGCTTAGGCAACGAAGAAAGATTATTTAGAGTCTCAGTTTTACGTGCACCATTAAAAGGTGACGTTGACGTGAAGTGTGAGTTCAGTACGTTAATATCGAAATTAAAGTTGTCATGTCTTTGAGATTTGCCAATACCAATAGATTTAAGAAATTTCCACACTTTAGCTGGATCTTCATTATCAATAGATTTATGGATATGGCGTCTTTGAGCATCTCTTAATCACTGTATTGCAACGATTTCTTGCAGCATTATACTTAATCTGATTTTCAACAGTAGGATACATTTTGTACTTCGCTTTCCTTTTGTTTCTTTTAGCCATCAGTTTCCGGATATCATCCGTTAACCAAGGGGCCGGAAGGTGTTTGATTTTAACCGGTTTAAGAGGTGCATGAACGTCGTATAATTTGGTTAATCGTCTATTGAAGAGGTCTACTTGCTCATCAACTGAACGACAGATATATAATTCTGACCAGTCAATAGTAGCAGCATCTAATTGGAGCTTGTCGTAATCAATTCCGCCAAAGTTCCGTCGCAGCAAAGTACGAGACTTAATCCTTGGAGGCCGTACCCGATAAGAAAGAAAGACTAAGTCGTGATATGAAAAGGCGTCAGCAGAAAACTGACCATGTTTGCTTACTGTATCAGGAGATGAAACGATCATGAGATCTAGAAGCGACGGGGAGCAATTGGGGAAATGATGTGTCTCTTGAAGCGGAAGAATGTGTAGATTAAAAGACTTAACTAATGATATTAATTTATGAGATCGGTAGTCATTCTTAACTAGACATGTGTTAAAATCACCCATAATAATTGTATGTGTGAAAGCAAGAGTAGTAGCTTCAAGAAGCTGCTCAAAAGTGTCGAAGTAGTCTACCCTCAAGGAAGGACTATAGAAGACGCCCAGAAGGACCCGCTTGTGAGAGATAGAAATATCAAGGAAAAGGTGTTCAGCAGTATTGGGTGGAGGCGGCTGCGGTGATTGACTAAAAATAGAATAAGGAATATTTGATCTTAGATAAATTGCCACCCCTCCAAAGCCGAAGTGACACGATCATTTCTAATTAGCTTAAAACCTGGAAGGGAGTAAGAAACTGAGGGTAGACGAGGGCTCAGAAATGTTTCTGACACAAGGATTGCATGTATATTCTTATTATCGAAGGATGACAGCATATCTGGGAAATGTGACGGAATACTTTGTGCATTTATGTGCACCACATTAAAGTTCTTAACCACGTCGCAAACGAGTTCTCCAAATTTTCATGAAGTGAATTATCGAGGCTACGAAAGCTAGTGTCTGATGAGGAAGAAGATGGGCATGATAGGAAGAGATCGCTATCATTGATAGATATATCCATAACATTTAGTTTTTCCAAAACACACAAAATTTAAATACAGTGAAAAATCTTATAGTTATAAATAAAATTAATTAAACCTTACAAGCAATAAAAAACAAATATCTTAAAAACAATAATTACTAGTGCAATTAAACAATTTGCAAAAATACATACAGATCTAATATAAAAAAAAAAAACTTAATAATAACAACGACAGACGAATTAAAATACGAAAATAAAAAATAAAAGAAAAAAAAAATAAAAAGAATACAGAAAAATCCTGCTAAAACTAAATACAAATGGTACGATACGATAGAAGTGACAGTGCGGAGTAGTTATTGTAATGCATGAGATATTGATACAGCAATGAGATCAAAATAAGCATTACTAAAACTTAGGCTGTATGTAAAGAGAACCTCTGCCTTTAAATCAGAATAAAAAAAAAATAAAAAAAAAAAAAACAGTGGGAGTGACAGTGACAGATACAGAACAATTTAAAACCAAAGTGTGTATTTACCTCACTTTTCAGCATTTAATAATTAAATTCTAATAATTGTATTGAAGGTATTTGCTCTGTTATTTTGCAAAACCATGGATGTATATGCGAAACAATACAAATCACCTCCAAAAATGTTGATTTTTTACTTTAACAATACAATGTATTTGATATGATGAATAATACCTGGAGCTAAGCAACAACTTGGGTAATACAACACTTTTTATATGTATTTTATATGTCGGCGGATGGATACACTTGCAAAATGTACTTCAAGGTACATTGCTACTGATTGATAGTATCCAATTCTGCAAAATAGAATATTTGGTGAAATTGTTAAATATAATTTCCATTTTGTAAATTATTTTGAAGATTTCGAAGTAATTGTATTTTATGCAGCCACTATATCTATACTGCGAGTCACATGTGCTTTAAGCGAATGTAACTACTTACCATTGCCACCGTAAACCAGTGAGCCTGCCACTAGCTCTTCCAAACCAAAATCAATATCTACAAAGTGACATATATTATATTATTTTTAACGTATCTTAAATATTAATTTATCTGAGGAACTACTTGAAAGTTTGGAGCGGCTGCAAAATGTAGCCATCAGGTTCATTTTTAATCTGCGTAGGTTTGACCATGTTTCTAATTGTCGCTTTCAACTCAAATGGTTACCTATTCGCCAGCGCAGAGACTTACATGTTTTATCCCTACTTTACAATATTTTGTATCTTCCAACATCTCCATCCTACCTTAAATCTTTGTTTTCTTTTCGATCCCATTCGTCATGTCGTGCCTTGCGTTCTAATTTTAATCTGACTCTGGATATACCGCCCCGAAGTACCGACTATTTTTCATATTCTTTTTCGGCTTATGCCGTCCGGTTGTGGAACTCTCTTCCTGAGGGTATTAGGGGAGCGCGAACGCTGGAGTCCTTTAAGAATCAAGTCCGTGTTCACTTCCTGCCAAAGATTCCTTAACTTAAACTAGTTATAGCCTATTGTCCTGTCCAATTACTGTACCCAACCTATATTTAAATCTCCTTTTAATATTTCCCTGGTCCTAGGTTGCCTGGAAGAGATTGCTGTTTAGCAATAAGGCCGCCTTTTGTACATTTGTTATTTTCTTTTTTTGTGTGTGAATATTTTATGAATACAATAAAGGGTTATGTTATGTTATGTTATGTATCTTTTAAAAATTAATTGAAAATACACCAGCTCACACAATCTTCCAGAATGACAATTCTTGTCATGTCAGGAACACCGTTCAAAGTCTTTTCAAAACTATAAAGCACAAAATGCGACCTATAACGGTGTTCCTGTTACGCCATCAGGACGGCAGTCTGCTTGTTTGTTTTATTTTCTTCAATTGAATACGAGTATATCAGTAAATAATGAGTCAGTTTTGAGAGTCGATCTTCAAGCTATCACTTGCACGCAAACATAAATTTCGATGCAAATTAAAAGCTACAGTTGGCACTTGTATAGAACCGTTATATCTAATAGATTTAGTTCGAGTTCTAAGGCAAATTTTAGAGAGTTAGTCAACGCCTTCATCAGAAAAAAATAAGATTTCATCATTTAAGTCGAGAAATTTTCGCTATTAGATATGTTTTTAAATCGTTTTGGTTAATAACTTATTCTGAAATAAGCGTATTCCCATTTAAAAGACCGGCTATCCACTTGTGACTCCTCTGGTTTTGGAGTATGTTTGGGGTGGGTTTGTTTGTCCCTCTATCCTACTACTATTATAAAGGCGAAAGTTTGTAAGTATGGATGTATGGATGTTTGTTACTCTTTCACGTAAAAACTACTGAATGGATTTGAATGAAACTTTACCACAATATAGCTTATACATCAGAATAACACATAGGCTACAATTTTTGAGGTTTATATGACGGGACGAACCTGAAGTTCACGCGAACGAAGTCGCGGGCAAAAGCTATTTATATATACGTATAATAAACGTTAATGTTTAATAATTTAACAACTTTATGTATGTTTCAGGCAAGTAGGAATCGTAGCATTATCTCAGTAGGAATGTAAAAAAAATAGTTGGAAGCAGATAACACTACTTACTGCTCCAGACATCAAACTATAACAATGCAAATTCCTTCCTATTATGATTCATAGTCTCTGTGAATATGTAAATGAGTTGGAATATAAATAAATTAATCATTTATGTAAATAACTTGGGTAACAAGACAATCCATTTTTTAAATGGGTATTTTGTAGCCTCATATGAATAAGATAGATTGTATTTACCCTAATACACTTACCTCATACATTAGTACTCTTTCATTCCAAAAATACATTTAAAACTTAAACAGTAGAATAGAAACGTTTAATCTAACGATATAAGGTATATATGCAATCTATTTGATTTGCATATCAGAAATATCGAGAAATAAATGAATGCTCCCTTGAGGTCATTAGGATCAATCATGTCATACTTTATGGACTATAAAATTAATTAGATTTTTTTTATTTAAAAATCCTATTTCCAGTGAAACATAGCTTGGGTAAAACTTTTTCTGAGGGAGGTATGTACAAGTATACCAGGGTCGTTTGATTGGGTACGTCCGATTTACCTATTACCGCTGCAAAATAGTAGCGATGTGCCCAGTACGGTTTGACTCAATCAAACTCAATTCCTGCTTTGGACTCGCCTACTCGAAATTTATTTTGATTCGAGTACGCTGGACTTGATTCCGGTACTCGAGTCAGGAAGAATCAGTTCGTACTCGCTAACTCGATTCTATTTACACGAGTCCTACTGACTCGAGTATAGTATTCGAGTTTGGTTAACTCGCTTGTACTCGCAAACTGTTTATATAAGCAATGAAGTGGCGCGTTCCTAATATTACAAACAAGTTTGAACCTGCAACTTTTTGTTTTGATTTTGATCTAAAATCGGACTCTAGTTCTGGACTGGACTAGAATTTCCAGACTCGAATTTCTAGACGCGAGTCTAGAAATATTCGAATACCAAACATAGAATTCGAGTACTAGTCTCGAATCAGGGAATCGAGTCCTGATTGGAATACCGTACTGACTCGAATCGACCCCATCCACCAAAACAGTGCCGAGTCACTGTTTTGGTGGATGATGGTGGACATCACTACAAAATAGCAATGTTCACATAAGGTTTCGGCGTGAAGGAATAGCTAGGCAGTGTATTACTGGGTAGACTGACTGATTTTACATTTTATGTCACATGTTGGCAATGTACATAGTTGTTTTTGTACGGGTTGCAGGTTTACTGCAAATCTCACAGGAGCCACGTGTGCTATAGGCGACTTTAACTGCTTTTTAAAGCATTTTTTAAAATTTAATTGAACTAAAAATGAAGAAAAAATTGGTTTTAGGATAGTTTGAGATCCCGCAGAAACCCGCAGGAAAAATTCAATAAAACCAGTTGTTTGGAATCTGATGATGTATTTAGATATCGGTAATCTATTTGTTGAAACCTTGGCAATCGTATAAGTTAATTTTTACCGCAGGAAAATATATCTTTCCTATGTGAAAATCGGATAAAATACATACCAAGCCGCGGGCGGAATGCTAATACAGAGTAAAAATACCCGTAACTTCATAAATATTATCCAACAGATTATCCTCGCTTCCCGCCAGACTGTGTACATTCGCTGAGAAAGGATTTGTATATTTCAACCGTAGAAAAGTGGTTGAATTTGAATAAAAGTAAGTCATTCTTGAAATTAGAAGTATCAAATTAACCTTCTGAAGGGAATTTTATCATCTCTTCTATTTTCAAGATTGTACGAAGGGCTGATGATTTCTAACCATATTGAAGCTGCGGACGAAAGTTGGTTCATAGCAATAATAGTACAGATGTCAGGTCACATAATGTCAGATTAATATTAATACTTGGGCTCGATCCTAAAAGTAGTTACAGTTAATGAGTATATAAGACTTGCGAAACGTTCTCTCTCCACCAACATCTATATATTTAAAAAGTTTAAATCCCACCAAGGATCAGAGCGCGCGTATCCAACTTGCGTATATTAACAACTACTTTAACAATCTGCTTATAATACATGTACTCGTAAGTAACACTCACTAGCGAAACTGAAATTATTTCTGTATTGGCAGTACCTATTTTATCCTTCAAATTCGGTTCTGGTTTTGAAACACATCAATGCAAGTACTGACACTCTGAATAAGTAACAGTATTACACTACGTGTAGTTTCACCTTTTATCTAGGTAGTAGTCAAAACAAGTTTACAAACTTTAGACATCAACGTTAGACATCTTGGCATAACACTGAGTTGATAAAAAGGATTTCCATTTTTATCTTCAAACGAAATGTGGAAACAGTATTGAAAGCCGTATAAAAGCTTCTATATATACACTAAATTATGTTTTATTTTATTCACCTCAATAACAGATTTCTTGCATTAACTATACATGAAAGCTATAGGACGAATACACAAGGACAGCTTCTCCGCGTGTATTGATCTTTATTCTCAAGACTGAACAATAGATGAAATAGATATGGGAGCTGTCTTTCCTAGCCTGTTCAAAGAGACCACATAATAGCAGATTACGTTGACAATAACAATACAAACACCTTGAAGATACATTTTTAATCATTCCATTATGCTTATCAACAAAAGGCTCTTTAACGGCTATTCGTTTCAAAGTAAATGTACGAAGGTAAAGGTAAATAAAGACTATTGAAAGAATAGTTCTAATATTGGACCGTACAAACAAAGGGCAGCGATTCAGTAAATGGCGGATTGGAGAGGCTTCGGTTAATAAAATGGAAGGTCCATTAGTTGCAGAAAGTACGGACTGAATGTGGATGATATTATTTTATTGCGAAGTCTTGAGATTTTGCCTAGTAGAGGTCGTAAGGGATACTTATACCTTTTGATTTAATTTAATCTGTTAGTAAGGCTCGTTGACCGGTATTTCATAAGAGGTATGATTTGCTATTAATTATAGTAATGTTTTAAAGAAAAATCATTCTACTGACATAATTTAGTTTAAAATATTTCTGGAACAAAAGTGAAAAACTTTCAGTTTCGTGTTGCAAAAGTATGTAAATACATGAAACGAGAAATGTCACAACAATACCAAGTCATTAATTGCCTGACACTTCAGTCCACATGCGAACACAGCCAGTGCAACATCATTTATTCTGACACGAAAATCCCTTCTGACATACCCATTTGAAGTTGACTCCTATTAAAACAATTGATGCGCGAATTCTAAAGCCCCTGACTTGACGTTAGCGCTTTTCTCCCCAGATCGACAACTTTCAGTTTTGAACTTTTGAGTAGGTACTTACGAAGGTAATTTTACGTACACACCTCTCAAGTAACGCTTTTGTCACTTCGAATTAATATTTCTGTCAGTATGACGAAGAGATATTAGTTGAGTATGAGTAATAGAATAACTTTAAAAAATATTTTTTTGTTGACTGTGAAGTATTGCGATTAAAAACGTCACATTTTTCGAATTACTGTAATGTATTCTCTGTGGTTTACGTAGGCTCTTTCATGTACTTGTTGTCGTTATTGTTTCAATTCAAAGGGAAACAGCAAAGATTTGTACTCGTAAGTGTGCTTATGTTTTATATAAGGAAGCAATGATATTTGGAAAACGTTTCTATTAACAATTTTTTTTTACAATATTATGAGTTTAATTTGCTGTAGACATTGCTACGGCTGACAGATGCATTCGTAGATTCGTAGGCATAAATAAAAGCGACATTCTGGCGTCATAATGCTCTGCGTCCTATTCAAAGCTTACTAGAATCTTACTTGCTCGAGAATTATTTGAACAAAGTCCGTGGGCGGTCCATTACTGCGGCCGTCCGATATAAGATTCGACTGTCAACCCGTCATTTTTCCTATTAAAAGTTGCTCGAAATAGTTTTTTCTACGCTGTTTTGATACAAACTTTGTGATATTCAAATTCTGTAATTTCTTACTGAAATGGGGTCACAATGTCTGTTCGCCTTCATAACCAGAATTCAAGACCGATATGGTAGCGAAATGTGTTAAAGCTTTTGAATTGGAGAGGACTGGGCATCAACATCATCGTCGAGAAGATGACGTATCGTTGTTTAGTTGATAATATCTTGTCATGGCGGAGACTATGGAAGATTTGGGTAAAATGCTTAAGACGTGAGTACATTTTTTTTTATTTTTAAGCGATGGCCGTCTTCACACTTTGTAGGGGGCCCTCAGAATCGAGTGTCGCATCTGAGGACCCCCGACCTTTGCTCCCCTGGGTGCGCTAGGGGAGCCCTTCTCGGGGAGGAGTGATCTTGCCGCCTCCCTCCTCCAACCTCCTACGACGTCCGCCATCCGGGGGCGAGGTCCCTCCCGGGTCGCCACCACGGGCGCGAGCTGCGTCGCGCCCGCCAGCGACCCGTCGCCTTCTTCGAGCGGGATCGGCCATCTCCCGATCCCGCTCAGCGGCCTCCTTCTGGAGCATCACCGCTTCACAGAAGGAGGCCACAGCCCTCCAACTTCCCTCATCCGCCAGCATTACCGCAATCAACGCTGGCGAAGACAGATTTTGTCCGATCTCTTCGACCAAGACTCGGCGTTCGGAGTCCCAAGCGGGGCACTCCGCCAGCGTGTGCTGGGCCGAGTCGAGGTCGGATGCGCAATGGTCCCTATTCGATTCAGATACTCACCGAAACAACCATGTCCTGTGAGTATCTGAGTCAAGCGGTAGGTGACTTTCGCCCTCCCGCAGAGCCAAGCTTCGAAGTGCGGGAGTACCGCACCGACGGCGCGCTGACGCACGCAGCCCCCACGCTCTAGCTGCGCACGCCAGGCCTGTGCATACCGTGCGCTGGTGCCGGGGGACTTCCCCCATCGTCCCTCCGACCGACATGCCGCGGTGCGTTGTAAGACGTGAGTACCTAATAAGAAGGTAATATTATGAACATGGGCAAGAAGAAAATCATGTCGTTTTCTCATGTAACATGGTGGATGTTGAGATTGTGAAGATTGGAAGCTCTACTTTTGAGAATTCTTTGACAAGTCTGAGTATCTGGGAGAATTAATCCAAGTAGGTAAATCCAACTACTATAAAATTCAACCGAGCTTGGGAACTAACGCAGTATATCCCCGGCTCATCTGCTGCAGTCTTAATAAAGTCTTTGAATCGTGCGTATTGTCAGTGATGATGTATGATACTGACCAATTGTGCAAGTTGTACTATGAGATCCGTTTTATTTCTCCGCTAGAATTCCTTATAACTAGGATAATGGTAACCACTCTTGTTTCCGAATACGTACATGCATTGTAGTGTCACGGCCAATTAAAATGACAAAACGTGGGAGATTGATACTTAGAAACTATTGTTCTTTAAGAACAGTCGAGCAGACCTCTGCAGTCGCTTCGCAGCGGGTACCGTTTAACCCATTTATTTATGTATGCTCCGGGAATAAGGTCTAGTTTTTCCTCCTTAGTCTAATGAAGGCTAAGGAGGAGAAGGTCCAAATAAATCTACCGCGAGGACTTTATTACTCTGTTTGAAGATAGATAATTGCACTAAACCACTTTTCATTACTCAATTTTAACACTGATGGCGATCGAGACGTTATTTATTCTACGATAATGTGACGCATTTCAGGAAAATAAAAATATTCAACTTTTTGATACGAATTTGTGAATATCACTGGACAGTTATACATAGGTAACTAACTCATAAATCTTCACAAATTGTATTTAGTGTAATGTAATGTTTAATTTATGGTAGTTGTAACAAAAGTAATTAAATCTTAACTTGATGAGATAAGGTATATTTAAAGATTGTAATAAAAAAATGTTTCAAATGCGATTTACAGGCTGAATATAAATAATAAAAATTAAAATATAAACACATTAATTTTGCTTATGCTGAAGAATTTTATTACAGAAAAAGTGTAATTATAGTCATTGATAGACATCGTTTTTTATTACTTTCCTTTCATTTTCACTACAGTTAATAGAATAATTATCACACGCTTAAAAGCAGGGTCTTTTTCTGTCGCACTTACATTTTTCGAAATCGACTAGTTGATAGGATTCTTATGCTATTACCTTACATTCTTACATATTTATCTATACCTTATGCTGTTATATACCTTAGACTGTCACTTTGAACTTATTATCAACGAGATGACCAAGTGGTAACTTAAACGATATAAAAACATTCTCGTGCTGAAACTCATTCATCACGGCTCCATACCAAAAACGTTCCGTCCATATTGCATTCCAGTTTTATTATATTTGCAGTTCGCAGTTTTTCCTGAACAAACGAGAATAGTATTTGCTCCCACGGGACCATAGGAATTAATTACGTTGCCATGTTCAGAACAATACCGCTCTTTTACCATTTGCTGGAGTGAAAACCTTATGGTAATGGCTTTTGAGCGTCTTTTGCTCCGATTAAGAGTTACATAAAATTGTCTATACGACAATGCCAACACGCAACTTGTTTAATTTCTGTATGGAACGAACATTGCTATCTGCGTTATGCATTGTTACCATATATCTCTAGTATTCCCTATTATTTGAAACGTCAAATTACAGATTAACATTGTGCAGATTTAGATGCTGAAATAAGCTTTCAAAACGAAAGTACGATTTACAATAAACGTAATTATAATCTGATATACTTATCTGATATAATGTTATATTGCATAATATTCATTTTTTATTTGTGGTATAGAAAAAAGTTATTTTTACATTACTATTTGACCTTTTTATATTGATGTAGTGATGTATAGATTATATTAATGAAAAATATCTTTAATTAATTTCTCCAAAATTTACATGATCCCAACTAATATTATAAATGCGAAAGTAACTCTGTCTGTCTGTCTGTTACGCTTTCCCGCTTAAACCTCGCAACCGATTTTGATGAAATTTGGTACATACAATCTTTAGACCCTGAGACAGAACTTAAGCTACTTTATATTTCGAAAAAAAGCGGTGAAGGGGTTGAAATAGAGGTTGAAAGTTTGTATGGGATTTCTTAATTTTAAAAGATAAAACCATGAAATTTTATATTTAAGCACTTGATAAGAAATCATTAAACATTTGTTCTAGCATTTTTAAAATTTCGACCAGCTAGGGGGTGGAATAAGGGTTGAAAGTTAGTATGCAAGTTCGTCAAATATCACGTCATAAGAAACAAAAAATCGTTTGTTCTAGCATTTTGAAATTTTTACCAGTGTGGGGCTGAAATAGGTAGGGGTTTAGACATAAGGGACTAGGATTGACAAAAACTAATTTCACGCGGGCGAAGCCGCGGGCGGAAGCTAGTTGACTATAATTTTGTGAAAACAAATTTTCTTGCCCTCAAAATGTTGCTAGTACTTAGTTTAATTTTTATTAATAAGTGTGTCAAAATTTTATACATTTTACTTTCTTGGTTATTAATTAGATAAGGACTAAGTTAAAATGTAATAATTAACATTGTTAGAAATTACCATGGAATTAATAAAATACGTATTCTTTTAATCATTGAAAACATATAGTATTTATACATTTATGATCTATATAATAATAAACACGCGTTAATTTATTGAGTCCACATAGCACTATCCATTTCTTACTGTAGTCAAGTAGAGGCTTGAGTTTAATTTTAGAATAGGAATTTAAGGCTTGCAACAGCTGCAGAAGATCCGATATACCGTGTTAAAGTATAGAACATTGCTACGAATTGTTAAGCTGTGTTGTTAGCTAACCTCCCGGAATCATATATAAAAAAAAATGCTTTTCCATCTTTTTGAATGTAGAATTCGAAAACAAAATAATGTTTTTAGATTGGTCGAATATTTTTATTGTATCGTCTATTCAAAGGTGACAAGTTGGTTGTCAAAATGGAAATGTCTTTCAAAGAGGATTATCGAAACGTAAGTGCTTTGAGGAAATCTCTTCTGGGGCAGTCTAGCCTTAGTGACAAGCCACATGAAGGTCGTCCAAAAACCGCAGTGACGCAAGAGAATATCGAAGCCGTGCGGCAGCTAATCCTCCAAGATTGTCATAACGTGAAATAGAGGCATCCGTGGGACATTCAGGGTCTACTGTCCAAAATCCTACACGAAGAACTTGACAAAAGGAAGTTGATCTCCCGTAGGATACCTACCACATTTGCTTAGTGACAACCAATAAGCAGCTCGTGTTAGTTGGTGTCGCAAAACTTTTATTGTTAGTTGTGACGAGTCTTGGATATATGCTTACGATCCAGATTCTAAGCAGCAGTCTACTACCTGTTTCAGTTCCAGGATGACCCAAAATCGACCATGATCATACTTCTTCTTCTTAAGGTGCCTCTCCAACTAGTGAAGGTCAGCGATCAGCTTGGTCCAGTCCTCTCGTCTCCTAGCAAGCCGGAATAGGTGGGCCGCCTTAGCTATCCCAGTCCACTGCCTGATGTTTCGCAACCATGACTTTTTCCTGCCGCCTACCCTTCTCTTTCCTGCAACTTTGCCCATCATTATTAGTTGCAGAAGGTCGTATCTTTGGTGTCGGAGCACATGACCAAGATAGGAGATTTTCCGTTTCTTTATTGTTAACATAAGATTGCGATTTTGGCCAACCCGTTGGAGAACGCTGTCATTGGTCACTTTTTGGGTCCAGCTGATGGACAGTATGATCATACGCTCACGGAGCACTTTACAAAAAAATAGTTGCCTTGTTTGTGGCAAAGGGTGGTCACGTCGCTATTATTATACTAGAAGATCGCAAGACTGTTCATGCTGACTGGTATACCACTGTTTGTTTGCCATAAGTCATCACCGAATTTCGAAAAAATAATTCAAGACGTCGTATGATACTGCACCATCACAATGCAAGTTCGCACACCGCCCGCTAAACCCAAGTACCCAAAATATCGAAATTTTAGATCATCCGCCTTACTGCCCTGACTTAAGACCTTACAATTTCTTTTTATATTCTTCAAAATTAAGCAGTCTTCCTGGTCAACGTTGTAGCTGTAGCTGTAGGAAGTAGCTGTTGATGTATACAAATCGGCCATTTTGACTACCTCCACTTCGGAGTGGAATAAATATTTTAATAGCTGGTTTGAACGCACGCAAAAGTGTTTTAAATATCGCGGAGAATTCTTTGCTAAACAATAAATGGTAATAGTCTATTAGATTGTCAATACTTATTTCAAACGACACAACTTAAAAAGGAGCCCTCTTAAAATATTGAGTACATTTAAAATAAATCTTACAATCACCAATATTAGAATTAAATAGGTTGATATGATTCAATTTACTATTGAATAACTCAAAATGTCTATCAAAATGACGCTTGGTTATGCAAATGTAACTTTTCCTAGAGAGTAAGTAGTAAATATAATGGTAAAACAAATAAAAAGAAAATAGTTAATAAGTCAATTTACTCTTTCGTATAAATTCGGAAGTCGATACAGTGGATTATCGAAAATACAGTCCCATTTAGTTACTGTTTTATTTTCGTAAGTCTTTGCTCAGTAAAGTTTAAGATAGTTGCGAACGAACTTTGGAAACAAATAATTCATTTATTTCCTTGCAATGCTTTGTTTTGTTTATTGGAAACAAATGACAATAGTTTTCCCATCTGACTTATTAGGAATGAATAAGAAGGGTCTCTTTCCTTGTTATATGGAAAAGTATAACTAATTTTATTTGGATCACCCCAGTCTAACTTTTCTTATGTAGGTACCAGTAGCATCTCCATCAGGAGTCTGCGATATGTAATTCATATTGTAAAATAAAAAAGACATGTCAAACTATAAACTAATATTAGTGCAATTTTAATTGACGTTTTCGTTAGAATACCTGTACAAATTGACAGTGCAATCCACATAGATAGTTATAATAAAATAATTAAATTTAATTTAAAATATATATTATTAATTAACTTATTCACTCAGATATGAGTAAAGGCAGTAATACTGGGGTGCCGCACATAGGATCCAACTAACAGAACTACGAGGGGCGGTCAAAAAGTTCGCGGAATGGCGGGGCTGGCGGGGGTGAGGTCGCTCCTCCAGGTAGCCGCTACTTGAGTAACTCATAATTACTATATATGCCAATTTCTAGCCTAATTGGGTCATTAGCTTTCGAGTTACAAACGAGTAAACAAGTAAATCGGGAACAAACTAGCCACTATGGAGAAAATTGAACATCGCGCCGTCGTAAAGTTCCTCACCAAACAAGGAAAAACGCCTCAAACTATTTTGCAAGAGATGTTAGCTGTTTACGGAGACTCTGCTCCTGGTAAAACCATGATTTACAAATGGCACGGCCTTTTCAAGCAAGGAAGGGAGTCAATTGAAGATGATCCTCGACCTGGACGGCCCATTGAGGCCATTACGCCGGAAATCATTGAAAAAGTTGAAAAACTTGTATTGGAAGACGTAAGGTTGAAGAAGAAACAACTTGCAGCATCAGTTGGAGTATCAGAAACCACAATTTTAAATATTCTTCATCAACATCTTGGCATGAGTAAAGTGTGTTCAAGGTGGGTCCCGAGAATGCTCACGCCGCTGCAAAAACGTGAGCGCGTCAACTGTTCCCGCGAGTTTTTGGACCGCTGTGGAGAAGATAGGGAAGAAATTATGGCCCGAATTGTAACCGGTGATGAAACTTGGGTTCACCACTATGAGCCTGAGTCAAAGTAGGAGTCGATGCAGTGGCACAAAAAAGGCACACCACCCCCTAAAAAATTTAAAGTGTCGCAATCGGCCGGAAAGAACATGGCGACTATTTTTTGGGATACTGAAGGTATTCTTTTGATCGATTATAAAGAACGTGGTGTTTCTATAACGGGAGAGTACTGCGCTTCCCTATTGGACCGATTAAAAGAAGCTATTAAAGAAAAAAGAAGAGGAAAACTGACAAAAGGTGTACTCCTTTTGCACGACAACGCGCCCGTTCACACGAGTCATGTTGCGACGGCTGCCATTCATCGATGCGGTTTTGAACAACTACGCCATCCACCCTACAGTCCAGACCTGGCCCCTAGCGATTTTTATTTATTCCCAAAGATGAAGAAAGAGCTGCGTGGAAAAAAATTTAGAGACGATGATGAAGTCAAGTCGGCGATTTCGGCGTATTTTGACGCCCAAGACAAAACCTATTTTTTCGACGGTATTAATAAGTTATATGCCAGATCCGAAAAATGTATTCGTGTTAAGGGGGAATATATTGAAAAGGAAAAATAACATAATGTATCATTTCATCTTTTTTCCCAGTCATTCCGCGAACTTTTTGACCTCCCCTCGTATATACGTCAATCGTTGGGATCCAAGTGTTTAATTCCATAGCGCTAAACACACGAAAATTTGCGATCAATAACGAGGATAATATTAAAAGACATACGAGATGGAAATTCTTAGCATTTCTTGAGTTCACTGTCAATATCAATCACATTCGTGGCGGGTCAATCACATTCGTGGCGGGTCCCTCCATGACATTCAAGGTGGTTGGCCGTGTTGACAATGGGTCATCTGGTCAAATTGGGTTTCTAGTTCCTTGATCGCACTAATTGGGGATAGAAAGGACATTGAGGTGGTTTTGTGGTTATGCTCTGTTTCCCGCCGGGTGAGTCCCACACACGCCTGTTGATTAACTGTTGACAGGTACGGTAACAGCATTTCACCTTTTAAAAAAAGGTATATACATAGGTGCCTTTCGATGCATTAGCCATCCATTACCACACTGGCATCCTTCATTACTCAGCCGTATCCAATTATTTATTTCAACAATGTGTATTACTGATTTTCTTCTCGCACCTTTTTTTTTTAATTCCTCAGGCATGAAGGGAGCCCCCGGGAACGTTAATCGACTTCCGGGAGCCTCCAGCCTCCGCTCCCTAACTCAAGCGCGTACAAAATATAGCTATGTTCGTTAGTTCATTTGTTAAATCACAGTATTTATTGGTTTTTATTGCGTAGTCTTTAGGGCTATTCGTTTCCAAAACGAAGTATGGCTGAACATATAAATTACTAGTAATGTAATTAGCGATATCCATGAGGAATTTCAGTCTCTCTTCTCCAAAGAGAGAGAAAAAAAATGAGTAGCATAAGAGTTATGTCAAGGTCAACATGTAAAGTCAACATGTCGATGTGTGTACGTAACAAGATCGAACCACGAATGTCTTGACTGGAAGGCTAGTGTCAAGACTACAAAGTCGTTAATACTATAGTGATTGTATTTGGGACAGGAAACTTTTTTTTATAATGCCAGCACACTTGTTACTTCTCTGGTACTGAGGGTGTCCACGGGGGGGATAGTCGTTTATAATCAGCTGATTTATTGCCTTCCTATTAAAAAGGAGACAGGAAAACATACCATTTTACCACATACCATATGCTATTGCAGAATATGTTCGTTCATTTATGCCGTCTATCTATTCCTTTTGCTTCCCCTTTTACTATCAGGTGGGATGAAACAAAAATAGGAACGCAAAGCATACGACATGCTTTCAGTTCCATAATTTATTATAACTATATTTCGTGAAGAAAAACAGGTAAATTACATAAACCTGTAATGGAGTTAGCAATTCTCCCAACGTTTTTCATTTACAAACTAAACGAAAATAAATTAATTTCTAATACTCAGACAAAAATGAACCTATTAATGTAAATCACTTATCAGTTTTTGCATAAAACTGAAACAAATATTTATATAATTATTTAACATATTTATTAATACAACCTACATTCGACTGAAAGAACTTATATCTAGAGTCTGAATTAAACAGTTCTTAGTATAAACATATAAAAATCCTTCACTAATTACTTCAGTAACGAGACGCGCGTAATTCTTGAGGTAGGCTGAAACAGAAGAGCGGTATTAAAGCGAGATTGGTTTTAATTTAACCTTAAAATATTACACTTTCAAAATTAAGCGGAACGGTTAAAGAGCGCGACTTAGTTCAATCTGCATAATAATTAAAGATTCAGGGTGCTTAATCAAGTTTTCCCGTCTTTCAGAGTCTTTGGAGCGTTCGAGGCAAATCTAATTCTGTGACGTGAGAACTAAAGCAGTTGTATCTGAATAACGCGCTAATAAATGGCAAAGCGAACCAGTAATTAAAGAAATCTTCCGAGTTTGAAAGTTTGAAAATATGAGAATTCAATTTTCATTTCCATTTCAGCACAATCATTATGACAGACAAAATACATTTACTGCTTAACCTTAGGTTCCCTTTAAAATGGTGGTTTGAAGCATAAACAATTTATTGATCATTGTCATTTCGGATTCGATTCGTAAAGTCATGTCACGTTTGGCTCTCACGCATCTCAGGATAAAGTGACAGGTATAGAGACTCCGTTATTCAACTGTTTCTCGGTAGCTGTGAATACGAGAGTAGGTTCAGATATTTTTCATTTCCAATACATACCTAATCCACTTCACTGAGATATAGGTTAAGTAGATAATTCTGTACAGAAAAATATAATTTCTCTTCAATACTTGTTTTTGTTGTATTTTAAAAGTTGTTTGTCATCATCTAGGATAGAAGCATAATTCTGTTTACAGGCAACAAAAAAAATATAAAAAATATACATTATCATATTTCAGACATAAAACTTAACATACGAACTAAAAGTGATATTTACTTATTGAAAGCTGTATTGTGTAACAGTGTCCATTTCGAGTATTTATATGTGGAACCTATTGTGAAGATTGCAACGAGTTGAAACTAGAGTCAATTCAAACGTGAATACATTTATGTTTTAATTTTAAAATTTAAAGCTTTTCTGTGAAAATTTTAGTTCTTAGGACGCCTTAGTATTTTATATAGTAAATCGACATAGCTTTCCAATCTTCGTCGATTTTCACATAGACTGCTCGAGAAGCTTCAAGAAACTGCAACGAGCTCAAGACTGGTGGACTAGTGATACGGTCGTACATCGAGCTCCTTCAGTTAATTAGTTCCACCGCTTCAGCGATGTCAGCTAGCTTTATTAATGCAAGCTATTCGGGATGGCGATTATTCAAAGGTGATTATAGTTCAGCTGGTAAAGTAATTTAGTTGTGATGTTCTGTAGAATCGTTTCAGTATTTTTCGTCTGGCTTAGAATACCCTATTTTATACGATACAATGCACTTTATATTTTTAAACCGATAAATTGCAATAACTCACTTCATCCAATCCGCCTAAAATGGCACTTAAAAGAAATTGTCAAATGCGTCACTGACTTTCGTTGACGAAAATAATACATTTATCGCATATGGTGTGTATGCTATGAAATGAACAAATTAACATTAATGAACCTAAAGATAAAAAACGGAACCACTTTCGCCCCTTGAAGTCTGTTAATTAGGAAAATATTATAGTTTTTGTCTTAGACAAATACCTAAGTTCCATCTAATATGTGTCTAATTTGTATGCCCCTTAGGTATTATTTCATCTGAAACATCAGTATATATATGGTGTAAAACGTCCAGAACTACAGACTATGTATATATTTGTATGATTATTAAACATAATTCAATATAAAGTGTTCAACGTTAGTGTCGCATATAAGAAAATGCTGCTCTTATGTAAGTGTGTGTCCACCAATACGTTACGTGCCGATCATCATCATCACAGCTCATATGTCCCCTCTGATGAGCACGAGTCTACCCTAACTATGTTAAGGCGATAAGGCATTAGTCATCTACGCTGGTCCTGTACAGATTCGTTAAGTCTATACATACATACATACACTCACGCCTTTTTCCCATGGGGGTAGGCAGAGATTACGTCTTTCCACTTGCTACGGTCTTTACATATCTCTTTCGCTTCATCTACTTTCATAACATTCCTCATACATGCTCGACGATTGCGGGTACTTCTGACCTGGCCTTTTTTGAGGACACTTTCGATTTGTTTGAAATATGTTCGCCTAGGTCTTCCTCGTCCCGTATCTCCACTCACTCCAGCTTCATAAATCATTTTGGTCAGTCTACTTTCATCCATCCGTTCCACATGCCCAAACCACCCAAGCATACCTTTTCTCTATTCTTGTCACGATATCCTCTTTCAAACCACATTTCTTTCTAATCACTTCATTATACAATCTGTCACTCAGTTTTACTCCTGCCATACTCCGCAAAGCTCTCATTTCTACTGCATTTATTCTGCTTTCATGTCGTTTCTCCCATACCCAACTTTCACTTCCGTACATTATTGTTGGGACCAGCACGCCCTCATGCACTGCTAGTCGCGCCTTTTCTGATTACTCAGAAACGGCCCCATTCACCATGTTACCAGCTTTCACTCGCTTCTCTATATCGTTATCACACCTTCCATCCCTTGTAAACATACATTCCAAATATACAAACTCTTCTACTTGTTCTACTTTTTCTCCTTCTATCATAATGTCACACAATGTCATATTTACGTCTCTTTCAAACACCAATACCTTGGTCTTACTTACGTTCACTTTCATTCCTTTATCATTTAAAGCGTCATTCATAACAGTTACCATCTCCTGCAACTCACTGGCTGATGATGCCAATATTACTTGGTCATCAGCGTATAGTAGGCATTTGACAAGTAACTCATTCATGCGTAAACCACATTCACTCACTTTCAAATTCGACAGGCACTGATCCATGAATAGGTTAAACAGCCATGGAGATGCTACACATCCTTGCCTCACACCTTTTTCGATGTGAAACGGTTCTGTGTGTTCTATAGACTGTTGAATTTCTTCGTGGGCATATACAGGTTACCACACGATATCTTCCTTCACCGTAGGATCTAAATATATGTATGAGTATGTAATTCGAAAAACATTTGCAAATGATTCGCAGACAAATGCCGAGACCACAGCGCTATCGACGTTCCATTTAAGTGCCGATAGACACATCTAATTATTGTTTTAAGAATACAAACAAATAGTGTTAAATAGTAGGAATAGATTAACCAATATAACATTAACGCCGGTAATACCAACATAACATTTAAATCATGATTTCGTGTCCGTTGATAATTCCTTCATAATCGATCTCTCAAGTATAGTTGTTTGGAAAAAATACTTTTGATTATTCGAGGAAGAAGGATAGACCATAAACAAATCTGTCACAACAAATATCCCAATACAAGTGCAGTAAAAATCGCCAGACGCTGCTTTCATGATAGAAGTCAACAAGTTTGCATATTCGTATTTGAAATACTAGTATTATTAATACTGAATGTAATACTAAAGAAACTAAATAAAAGGTAAATCCTTCGAAATTAGTATTATACAAATATTACATGGTATTAAAACGAGGTTTCCGATTTGGGTAAAAGAATCCCTACACTGTGTATACATAAAATACATTATATTAAGTTGATAGTGGAGTCGTGGTACGTATAAAATACTATATACTCAAATACACACAATATATTATATAACATATATACATACAACTATATAATGAATGCGAAAAATTCGCATTTAAATTTTCAACCGAATACAATTATATACGCTAATATAATACACGTGAATGTCGCACAAAACTATAAATATTTCATCATAATTATTTCCTCTGAAATTGACTACACGTGCGCGTTAAGTCATCGCGCAAAATAATTGGCGCCGAGGAAAATACTGGTAGAAAACGTAGTAATGTAGCAGGAAATAACGCCCACACTGAGAAATGAATTGTATTCTTATTACTCGATATAGCACGTCCTGGGGGTTAATAGGAAATTATTATCAGATCAGAATAACTCACGTGTAGTTTATAACGATGTTATTTCGAAGAATCGTTAATTATGATCATATGGTTACTCATTAAATTAGTGTAGAGCTGTTGAAATAATATTTCCTGTTTTAAGGAGATTCGAAGATTATCATTACGATATCGTCGGCTGTTATAATTTTGTTTTATTCAAAGTAGCGGAAAATGATCAAGTTTATATTGGGGAGACATGAATGTAAAAAGAAACCTAAAAGATAACTAAAATCGATGATAGATTATTTGTAAAGAAACAAGTTAGGTCCGTGTTTTCATCTATTTTTTTTTTTTTTTATACTACAACGGTAGCAAAAAGGCTTACGGCCTGCCTGATGGTAAGCAGTCACCGTCGCCTATGGACGCTTATCTAAGCATAGTTTGCAGATTTTCACGGTAAGAATGAATGTTTCAGCTTAGGCCACACCTGTGCTTACCATTGAGAGTCAAACATTTGAGGTCAAACGCGCTCAAATTATAAATTCATAATAATAAAAAGATTACATTTAAAAATCAATGCTTGCAAATAAATAGTAAAAGTAAACACGGCGGCGAGCGATCATCATTAATGCCTATGATGAATAAGCCTTTGTAGAATGATCATTGAAATACGATGTAATGGAGCGATTGATCACATCATTAGGAGGCTGACCTCCTTATGATGATTATTGCTGTATCTGAATACAGCAGTTATATCACACGATATATATTATATCATATCGTGTTTCGGTGTAACTAGCTAATGGAAGTAGAATAGATACTTCAAAACCTACTTAGGCTGAATCAGATGAAACGGCATTTTCCGCACTGCTTCCTCGGCTATGTCTAATGGGAAGGCGAACTCCATCATATTCTCGTTCAGGCAGTCGTTGTAGGTGGACGCCAGCTGACACCTGTCAGACATGCCATCGATGGTGTCTAAGCAGACCCGCGAGATGCTGTTCAGCTTCCTCACTACTCGAGAGTTCTTCCCGTTGACTAAGCTCGCTTGGTGGATCAGTAGTTCTCTGTTTATCTGGAACCAAAATATTCCAAACACCTTAACCGTATTAATTAAATTATAAAGAAAATTTGGAAAATGTGTTCAAAATACCGATTATCTCGATGATTAAATTGATTTAAATGTTTGTGTATATGTTCCATGGTATTGGAACATAGCAGATTCTTCGCTGCATACAACAATAAAATCTAATTGTTTTAATCTGGGCATTCCCATTTATGTTAATAACTATCTAAGCTCAGGTAATTATCTCATCTATTTAAACACATATTTACATATTGTTTCGATTATAACCTCAAAATCTAATACATTTTGTATGACCTCCGAAGCGGAGTGATTAGTCGCCATCTCTGAGATCCCGGGTCCGAATCCCGGTGGGGGCAGATGTTTGTGTGATAAATTCTGCCATTTGTATCTTAGTAATGGTTATTAATATATATTGCTATCAAAAAATTTATATGTGTACATATTAACAGGAAGGCGCTGGATGCTAGTAACGTTAGATCGAGGGTTGTAGAGATCCTTGGGAGTGGGAGTATAATAATGATTCATGGTAGACTATGGTATCATTTCAAATTTCAAAGAGCATGGAACAGTAACGATTTGTTAAAATTAAATTACTTTTTCTTATAATTTAGGATCGTTATATTCTTCTTCAGGTCTATAAATGTTAGAGACTAACACAGACACCACTATTATTTTGTAACTTATTTCTATAATAACTTAAACTCGGTCGACCACGTTGACTGGCTCGTTGCTGGCACGCTGTCTCATGGAAATTAGCCAATACTAGACCAAACTCCGCATAAAACTGTATTTTTACAAATTACGACTATTTCATTCATCCTTGCGTACAAGATACAACAAGATGTGTATAATCGAGGATAGGTATTGAAGTTATCTCTAGACCAGCCTTGTATTAGGAGGTTAGAAAACAATGCTGCCATGTATATTTGAACAAGAAACCTCCGATGAAATTCGAAGGTGTATGCAAATTCGACCCCAACCCGCACTCGGCTATCCTGGTTGATTACGGTATTAGCGTCCTAATCTAATTTGGGGAATTTGTTTCTATAATATTTTTTTTATTTTTAAATGATATTGATAAACAAGCAGACTGTTACAGTCGCTTTGTACGTATTATTGTTATGAATTATGATATTTTTTAACAAATCTGCAACCCCTACAAAACACCAGATGCAAAATCACAGTATCCACAGTACACAGTACCCACCGGAGCAATACGAACATGGCTAATATGAGGCAGATGTAGGTAAAATATATCATTTGATATTATATATATCAAATATCTTAGAAAATATATTAATGATATATATATTTAATTATTAATGAAAGTCAAAGCGACTGCGGAAGTATGTTTGGATGGTAGCAAGTAGAAAACTGTGATCTCTGAAATGCGGAAAAGAGGCGTGATATATGTATGCATGTATACATATACCTATGTATACTGGAAACTGTTAATATATTTATAGAAGCAGTAAAGTTAATATATTGGCTGATTTTTATTTAATTTTTATCGGCTTATAATTAGGATGACTTCATCCTAGTTATAAGCAGATGGAAAAGAAATATTAAAAAAAAAGGATCTAGCGCGGACCTCGAAACTGAATAGCCTAGACGAGTTTCTTTTTTGGAAACGGCTATAAAGTACAAATACCTGACGATACTGAAAACGTCAGGGATTTCACCGCTGATTAGATTTCCATTAATCAGGGTCTTAACAAAAGGCGGCACCAAAGGCTTAGCCTTCGATTTGAATAGATTATACGGATTTCGAACAAATATTGAATGGATTTGCCACGGGTTTAAAATCTGGACGTATATAAGTTGCATGTTTTCTATTTTAAGTTTCATGCTTGATTTATTATAGCTCCAAATATATCTGTGGTGGTTATATTCTAATCTGTCACTGAGAATGAACCTTAATTACCAAGGTTAAATAAGTAAATAAAAATAGTGATATTAATAACTGCAAATTAATGAACATACCTTCCCATGGTTGATAACGTCACTCTGTTCGAGCATGCAAGCAGCAAAACATTGTCCAGACCTTGAAAGCGGAGATGAGTTGGTGAAGTAAGCCCTAACGTCTTTGGGCGTGGCTCTCACTTTGATGACGCACGATTGCGCTAGCCGCACCAGAGCGTCTAGATGACCTTGAACCTAAGATAAGATTTTCGGTATATTTCATCAGGCACTGCTCTAATATTAAAATGAATCTATTCAATATACGAGAGGGACAGCATACGACAGACACGGTCTTCGTCTGGTCTGTTCAATATGAAAACAAAGATATACCTCTATTCTTAGGGGTAAGCAGAGATCACAGCCTTTCATTTGATAGGATCCGATAATACTGCTTTAAATTTTTTAATATTTATATATTTTTCATTTACGCTCGTTAGTTAAGAGTAGGTTTGATTTGACCTTTATTAAGGAAATCTCCTATTGCGCCCAGGTCAGGTATAGCTTGTCCCGTACTAACTTGCCTTGTAAATTTCTTATTCGCATTCGCCTTTCCGACATTTTTTCTATATTTTAAAATAAACTATCTAAGCATTTCGTTCTCGATTTTTGCCATTACGCTCAATTCATGTCTATACATAAGTGTCATGCACAACCAGACGTACACTTATCTCAACAATAGGGTATTTTTTTATATGAATATTTTTATAATATAATTACCCATTTAACTAATTTCGATCTCGTGAATATAATGATGACAATATAAAAAAGTGTATGTATGTATATATGCATGTTTTTATGTTTGTGTTGGTATATCTCCGGAACTACAAATCCGATCTAAGTAATTCCTTTTTTGTTTTACTAGGTATTGTTCAACTTAGGGATACTGCAAGTTTTAACAAAATCGGTTGCGTGCTTTTTGAGATAGGGAATTTAATAATAATAATAATAAACTCTTTATTGCACACAAAATAAATACAAGAAATAAAGTAAACAAACAAAGACAATTATGAGCAAACGGCGGCCTTATTGCTAAAAGCTATCTCTTCCAGGCAACCTTAGATAAGAGAAAAAAAAAAATTTTATTAACCTAAAAAAATAAACCGAATCTAGTTAGCTATATCTTCTTATATATAAAAATGAATCGCAAAATGTGTTGGTAAGCTCATAACTCAACAACGCCTGGACCAATTTAGCCAATTCTTTTTTGTTAATGTTCGTTGAAGTTCAAGGAGGGTTTTTACAATGAGGAAAATTCGAATAATTATCGGAAATACTCTAAAAACAGCCCTTTTATTTTCCCATGCAAACGTTTTCTAACTAAAACGTACAGTCGAATTGAGCTTTATTGTTATTGTATAAAGTTCATATTGCAAGCACTCACTGTTGTCTAAGCAATGAAGGTGTGTTCCTAACATCAAAGAGTCAATTTACGCTTTATTAACGCTACATATAGTTGAAATTCAATCATATCTATCAAAACAGTGTGCGTGCGTGCGTTGGAGCACAGAATACATCGTTGGAGGATTTAATGTCACGTTCCAAAATTGAATAGCCACAAAATGTAATAGGTCATTTAGACTTTTTTTGCGATTTGGTTGGCTATGCGACATTATCTATAAAATAATTAGGAAGAAAAAACTGCCACTGTACAAATCTTTTTGACAGGACGAAGTCTGTCGGGTCCACTAGTAGATAATAGATTAGATAAGTAGATTCAGTTATGTTCGACAACATTACGGAAGGCAAATTAAACTCGGTGACGTTAATGAAACGCGTCTAGCTGATTTGCATACTCACTTTGGGGTCTGTGAAATCAACTAAGGTGCCAGATGTGCCGTGGCTTTTCATCGACCTAGGGGAGCATGTTTTGGAAATAATTGCGACGATACAGATGACACTCCTGAGCGATGACATTTCTCTGCAACAATTAAATTATTCAAACTTGATTTTCGACCGCAGCTTTGATTTACAATTTCCCTAGAGAATTCCATATTTTCCCTATCTGTTTATACGTCGAAGTCTTCCAGAGTAAATGATCTAAATAATTATATATCTAGATAAAGAGATAGAGACAAAAGAAAACTTCGCATTCTATATATTCAATGTACGGGTCGTAATCTTGCAGAGAAGAGACAAGAAGCAACGCCTAGACCTGGTAACTTAATTATATAGTATATGCATTGTAAAGTGACTTTTACCACCTAGCTACTTTTACTAGCTCCATTTAGTTACTACCTACTTAGCTAGCTCCATTTAGCTCCACCCAGCAATTTAGAAGATTTAATTGGTATACCGCTCACGTTGATCGAAATCGCTTGCAAACCAATATAGCCATTGCTTGTTAGATGATTCATGAAATCAATGTATGTGATTTTTATATCGTGATATTTAAAAGGATGTTTGTTTCCTAAGATACAATTATGTAGACTAAAAAAACATAGATCTCTTCTTAAAGAAACAAAGATCTTTAAGAAGAGTCCAGTCTGGACTTGATCTTAGGAATAACAACGTTTAGTGATTCGATTTCAGTTTTGACTCTTCTTTCGTGATGGTTTCATTTTGATCGCTTTAATCGTATAAAAGATAATATTATTAAATAAATCACTATTTTTTCACCCTTGACATTTGCAAATATCTGTGACTTAACCCTTAATAACCTAGAATTTCAATTTTGATACTGATATATAAATCGAATGTTCACATTACTATTAGTTTTTTTTATAGGTTGGCTGTACGTATTTTAATGTAGTATAATATTACGCAATACCAACAGTCGACAAGATATAACAGTACCTTCTAAAAGACCCCGGACATGTGTACAAGTACTACCTCTACTGACGTGCGTTGCGATTGTATTGGTTATGAAAAATTTTTATGGATTCTAGAAATAAGTGAAAATGTAGGAAACTTACCTCTTGGTTCTGTAAAAAGTGTAGTGTCAGAATGCGATAATAAAAAAAAAAAACAATCTTTCGCATTATTTCATGCATAGGTTATATTTGATTTCTTTATCGCCTTAATTCCTGAAGTATCAAAATTGATACCTGTTTTTATTTCGAAATAAACATGTAAAATAAATATTGTTATTTTTTAGGTTTTTCCCTTCATCTAGACCCTTAAGCAAACAGTAATATTTAAAAAAATCACTTTCGTAAATCGGGCTACTAAGGGTTAAACACTAAGCATAAAATTCTATATTTTTTTTTTAACTATTAATCACTATTGCTGAATCAACTAGGAATATACACCTGCAAGTTTAAGGTCTGCTATAGTTCTTATGGACGATTAGAAACCGGAGAGGAATATTTCATTTAGAATTGAAGCGTAAATTGTTAGCCAAAAGAACTTTCCAAATACGAAACACAAATATAAAAACTTACCTGAAGTGTTCTGTTTAGTTTCAAGCGTAGTGTGTCGTTTTGGTTCGCAGGCACGTATCAACTGCAAGTTTTAATCTCGAATTTCCAATGGTACAATAAAAGCTAACAATGTAGGTATTTATAGCAGGAACAATGCTCATTGTTAAGGTACGATCTGGATACTTCACACCTGGTTATCTTTCGATTTTGTCTTTTTTAGATTAATGTTGTGTATATTGAAGTAATGACCTCGTACAATATTTCTGATTAGCGATTTATCTCTTAACAATTAGATTTCTCAATGAGGAAACATCAGCTATAACAAACTATTCAACAACAAACTCACTAATTTGTCCCACTAGTGAACAGTATCTCGATGCAATGGGTTCATGGTTCTTCTATTATACTGACCATAAGGGTAGTAATACAATGTGTTATTGATACTACTAAATAGACCTGTCCCATAACGAGAACACCAAAGTTGTTTATAATCTATGACGTCAAATTGATTTCGTATTACATTGTATTTCAAAAAATGCCAAAAAGCAATAATATTATGTAAAACATTATCCGTGCAGTCTTTGAACGTTTTTATCGAGTCAATAGTCAATACTTTATTGCTTAACCATAAAGATTAATTTCCTCAGGACGGAAGAGGCTGCGAATCTATATTATCAGGGATACTACCGCAACCAAGTGCCGTGGTGTTTATCTCGGACTCCAGATCGTTCGAGGCGGCTGTGATTTATGGAGCCAACTTAGTTTAAGCCTTGGTTCTAATGGCCCCGTGGCTTGTTGTAAAAGCAACCGCTCCTCAAGAGAAGGCGCGGTGCAGCTCATGAGGTGCAGAGGGGGCCATTTGAGCTAGAAGCGGCGCGAACGTCTAATGCCGGCCATCTAATAAAAGGACAACCTGCTCGTGGCAATACTGAAGGTTGCCGAGCAAAGAGTCAAGGGGTGTGCGATGGCGCAGATACCGTCAAATTCAGAGCTTTAAGTTTTTCATGTTTCTGCGTAAATTTATCGGGAGGGTACCACAATGATATTGGATGTTCTAATTTATATGATATGTATTTGAACCCTGTCGGGTATATATACATTGAATAATTTATCTGTTTCAATGATTAATAAGAATATACCAATGTTAATCATGTTTAACAAATATTTAAATTGAATAGTTCAAACTGAACTGTCAAACATTTGTGCGTCGATGATAAAATATCTCAGAAATTATTATTATCAACTAGCTGACCCGGCGAACTTTGTTCCGCCTTAATGGCAATAAATAAGCAGTTTTTTTTTTATTTTATTCGAAAAAATACAAAAAAAAATTAAATAACTACATTAATCATTCATTATTATTTCTGTATTAGCTGACCCGGCGAACTTTGTTCCGCCTTAATGGCAATAAATAAGCAGTTTTTTTTTTATTTTATTCGAAAAAATACAAAAAAAAATTAAATAACTACATTAATCACTCATTATTATTTCTGTATTTTAGTACATAGGTTGCTCTTCACTTAAGCACCTTGTGATACACGACATTTTTTGTTTTATTGCGGGCTGCTTCACTTTGCTCTCGTGATTGAGAAGCACGAAGTCGAGCCATACTATTGCGGCGCTGTTCACGTGCAATTTCTTGTTCTTCTTCAGTCCTTTCATTTGCAGTATTTTGTATTCTTCTTGAATTACGGCTTTGTCGGGAAAGATTCGATCGTCTTGGTCGCGGCATTATTAATTAAACTTCACTTCACTTCAATCCACTTGTTAATTATTTATTTAATAGAAATACTTTTTAATATTGATTTCTTACAAATATCAAATTGTCATCCATACGTCATTACATAGCTGTCATTTTACGTCAATTAGATAACTGTCATTTGCGTTTTGTTATTCCAAGTCTGATTGTTTTTTGTTATACCACGTTTTATAGTGACTGACGTTTCATGTCAAGTCACACAGGAACGCTGTCGAACGGGATAAAAAGTATCCTATGTCCGTCTCCTGGCTCTAACCTACCTCCCTACCAATTTTCAGCCAAATCTGTTCTGCCGTTCTTGAGTTATAAGTGGTGTAACTAACACGACTTTCTTTTATATATATAGATAAATAACACTCTCAAAGCCAAGCAATAATTACTTACTACTACTACAAGATTTTTAATCGTGCTGTCATTATATAGACATTGTAATAAGTTGATTTTCTTACCATGACGTGTTAATGAAATTAATATATCAAGTTTTGTTATTTCTTATAAGTTTGCATTTGCTCCTCACATTACTGCGTGTAAAACATAATTCTAACATATGAAGTTCATTCATATGTTCAGTCTATTGTGAAATTCTCACGTACATTCGGTACGTTCTCTTGTACGTGCTAATTACTCTAATTGTTGCTTCGGATGAAAGGGACGGACGTTGCATATAATCATGATATGCAAACGCAAAGCGCTGTGTAAATTGGATGACTGGCTACGTAAATATACGTTTTCAATAAGGGATTTGTCAATGACATCAAAGGGTATTCAATGTCTATTCATGGGTGGTGCTGGCTAATTCTAATTTACATCTAACACACATTTCATATGTAAAAACTGAAATTCTAAAAACAGTGTTTATATTTTATAAAAATATCAAATCTCTCTCTCTACACTCTAAATTAAATTAAATACTACTCTATGCATTAATAATTATTAATTATTATCTACATATTTTTGATATATTTTAGGAGAAAAACACCATCTGTAGTTATTATTTGTATTATTTTATTATATTATTCTGTATTTATTAAGTAAAGAGATATAAAAATATATCAAAAAATAATTAAAAGAAAAATTGTATTATCTTTAAAAATCTTACTGACGTTTAACACGTTTGACACAAAAGAGTTTTTTTAGAAAGCGAGCTTAGGAACCAGTCATTATAATTCCCAATTTTCTTCGAGGCATATTTTTCTATTCAGATTCGATGCAAACTTTTTTCATTTCCAAACGAGGAAATACCGGACTGAAAAAAAATAATCTTGATTCTCCCAAACACAGTTTTATTAAAAACTGAGACGTTCTGCTGGTTCACCCAAAAACGGAAGTCATCGGTAGAGAAAATAAAATAAAGTTTGATGTTTCCTATAGAAAATCGTCTGCGGTAGCTCACCAATTTAGAGTAGGCAGTTAAATCTCGTACGCAATCATAGTTCAATAAAGACAGATAGTAAACAAACATATTATTGTTATGTCGCTTAATATGACGTATCATTATAAGACACGGTCCTTATAAGACTTGCGCGCTTACATGTAGATAAAACGCGTAGAGGCTATTTAAGCGAAATTTTATGAAAGCGTGTGTCTGAGTATAGCAATTATTATTACATAAATCTGTGTAAAGTTTATGTGCATTGAAACGGCATAAAGCTTAAATCATTTTTTAATAAATAAAGGTGTTTCCATTATTAACATAATAAAGGATTTAAAATTTACCGAAACTGTATTCCAAAGCCGGCAAGCGAATGCATCAAGTATAAAAATTTTGCATATCGTATTTTATGATACCGTATTTTATCGATAGATACAGTCAATTCAATGTCGAATATAATGTGCAAATCATAATAATTATCATAAGTAATCAATCATAATTACCTTTAATTCCCTAAAAAAAAGAAAAATCAAACAAAACCTACAAATTATATGAATATATTACATAGAGCGAACCGCTATTATAAATTATTATGATGTTATTATAAAAACATACCAATATTTATTAAACCATAATTACAGAAGTTTCTTTAATAACTAGGTATATTCAAGAGGAAGGTTTATATGTACAACACACTGTCAATTTTTGAGATTTCTAATCTGTTTCTAAAACGCTGGCCAAACCCTACGAGATTGATCAAAATGATATACTACAGTAAGTATTGTAAAACTTACAAAAATCCACAAAAAAGTCCGCGATGGTATATGTCTATCTCTTAGGGATAACCTACCATAACCATTTTTTCATTGCACTCGTGCGAAGCCGGGGCGGGTCGCTAGTTAATTGTATATAAGCTAGATGAAGTAACAATAAATGAGTGACTAAGCGATTGCAAATAAACTTACGCCCGATAATTAACCTTGTGTGAAGTACTGAAGTCATGTATTTGTTTGTGTTGAGCACAAAGCGAAACGTGAAATGGTAGAGCGACTTAAAATCTGTCTGCCTGAATTGTCAAAATACCTAAAGAATAAATTTCATGACGGTACGGCTAATGCTTTTTCTGATTCGTTGCTTATACTCTGGAGCACATCGGGTTGAGAGGCTCTGGTGTAAAGTGTAAAGTGGACTAAGGTATTGGATAATGAAGAGATTGATTAATAATTTGTAGAGTCAAGATTTATTATGCGCGGAGGATGCCGACGTACATATAAATACTACATTTGGCACGTAAATTCGAAGGAAGGAAAGGAATGTGGATTTGTACAAAATTGCAACAGTACTCACATATTTAAAACCATGTTTTGGCATTTCTAAAACATCAAATTTAAAAGCCTCCGCTCTCCCAACGAATTCCTAATACAATATTTTTGACGCCGTTCGTACACAGTGCAAAAAATGTATATCGGTCATTTTATAGTCCATGCTACTAAAGCAAACAAATACACAGAGCAGCATATACATACATACATAGGTTTGTAAACTAAAATCGAGGGTACCCGAGACTCGCGTAGCGTTGTGTACGAAAGTCTTAAAGATTGAAAAATGTTTGTTTCCGAGCACTATACTGTTATAGTTTATTGCACTATGCTGTTGTTAACTTACGACAGACAGGAATGAAAAAATATCATGGCTCCACGCTTGTTGGCTAGTAACTGGGAGTTTTTATCGTCCCATGGTCCGCGGCAAAATTTGTTGGGCACAAATTTATATAAAGGGCCAACATTCTGTGGATCTACTCACTAATATTCCATTATTAACATAAACGTTGCGCGTAGGATTTTGTGTTTTCTTCGTCGTAAACATAAAGTAGGGTTTGGTTTATTATATGGGCGTACTCGTCATCTCTCCTTAGCCATGTGTGATACAAAATGTTTTTTAAATAATATTAATTACGGAGGCTTTAATGGATGCTCGTAATTTTAATAAAGCTTAATTTTTACCTATGAACGAAGATATAAAATTACATGTAATACAGCTCACGGTTGTTTTTAAATGGTAAGGTAGATATAATGAATATCTGCATTTCGAAAACTTTTAAGTTAAAACCCAGTGTAATAGGGCCTATTGACATTACCCGGATAATTCTTATTAGCTATCATAATTAATCACAGATAATAAACATATCTGTGGTAAATTTATCGTATAAATATAGATAAGATATATATTATAATTTGATAATATATATCTAATAAAAAAAATACGGATTCGACATTTTACACAAATTTATAGTACTTACAGCTAATCAGAGCACAGGACATATTGCTGTTCATAATTAGTCGGTAGTAGTTAAGACACCAATTTGAAATTTAAAGCATATAATATACATTGCTATTTATTTTTATATTGTTTCGTATTATGTTTCTCCAAGTGAACTAAAAGTGTATTTATTTATTCAAATTTGATTTATCTCATTGGAGATTTATTATTTAAAATATTTTTTTTTTTTTTCCTCAGGAGAGGAGGCTGAGAATCCTCATGGATACCAACGCAACAGGCAAGCAGGGATGCGTTGATTATGTCGGACTCCTGGTGAATCGAGGCGGCTCGATCCAACAGACCTACCGACTAAACTCAGCCTAGCCTTGGCCCTAGTGGCCTTATGGCTTGAATTTGACTACACGAGATAAGTCAAGCGGTGATCGTTATTGAAGTAGCGGCGCTCGACGTGTTCAGTGTTCTGACTGGCTGAGCTGTGATTACCGTTATAAAAAGAATTAGAATTCAAATCGTCGACAATACTTGTTTCTTTAAAATTTCACTAGGATCATTCGCCTGCAATGCTTGAGGTATAGTTCCCCCAATCTCAAAATAAGCTAAGATGATACTGTAATAGTTTTCTGTAGCTAATAGTATCTTGGCTTCATTGAAAAAAAAAAGAAAATAATAGTAAAGTGAAAACTTGAATATAAATGAAATCATTTTATATAAAATCTCCATGAGGTAGTAATATTCTTATCGGCATCGACATTACAAATTGCTGTACATACATTAAAATTATGAAATCGATTTTGATGAGAACATAAAAATATGACGTATTCACAAATGACAAAGCCATTTGAATATAATTATTGTTTGGCGGAACAAATCTACATCAGAACTAAACATCGGATATGTATCAGAATTATTTGTGTAACCTAAAATATTTTTTAACATTCATTTGTTTGCGTTCGGTCTCTCAATACGCTTCTATAAAAGGTTTATAATAAAAACAAAGAGTAAAATGAAATTAAAAACAATTTTAAACCTTTCTATTGTCTTTTTCGTCACTGTGATAGTTGCTCAATCGTTCTGTCAAGAAGATGAAGCTAGTTCTACAACAGCAGCTACTACTAAAGCTGAAGATGAAGAAGAAGAAGCGCCGCAGAAGAAAGGCTGCTCAATTTGGTGCTGGATACAGAAGATAGCTATGTTCATAATATCACAACTGCTCAGCGGCAACTGAGTATACAGACTCGTGATTCCAGCTTATGATTTTCTTACACCATTTTGGATAAAGTCCCGGTATTGTGCTGTGATTAAAATTCTAATTATAATGTTAACAAGATATTTTATTTGAAACCTTGCCCTTCATTTAATATCGGTGCCCTGTGCCGCAAAACCTTACAACTCGCCCAAAATTAATGTTGTGTAATTAATGACATACCCCTGTGATTTATAAATAATGTTATTTTAAATAACTAGATATTTCGCTTCATATTAAAATATTAAAGGTACATTTCAGATTTTTGTTTATGGGAGCGGTTATTTAACTTTCTTAATTGGTGATTATTGTCTATGTCAGAAACTGGGTAATAAATATTCTTTAGTTTCATATATTCTTACGAATACTCATGTGCCTAAGTATTATTTATCTACTGCATAATTGAATTATTTTCCAATTCACTATTTCCTTTTTGTATTCTCTAGGGTTTCTTTTTTGTTAATAAAATGCAACGTTGAAATATATTGCTACATATATATAATGAAAAGTGGAGAAAATTTGCTGTTGTTCTATTGCGCTCGATTAAATATTAAATATTTACGAAGAGAAGTCAAAATCAACGTTTCGTTTCGTCCCTGTTTATTCCTCCAAAACGGAACCGATATAAATAATTTCTTCAATAAGAAACGAAGTTAACTTTTAGATGTAACCTCATATTTTGCTTTTTCTAATAATTATGTGCAATTTATTTACTGGATATCTGAAACTGTCCGACAACTTTGCCTTTTTTATAGCTTATTGACTTATGTTTCTTTTACTGTCTAATTTTCAAATCTAGATTGTGCATTTTAAGCAGTAAACAAGGGAATACGTTTGTATAGTAATTATGTCGCACTGTTTCCTCTTAATATGACGTATGATTAATTTATAAAAACGTAATATAAAAATATGAAATAACAGAAGAGCGATTTCACATAAATCGATATGATATTGGTGTCATACGGGCGACTATCGTCTTGGTTTTATTGAAATAATGGTTCTTAATATAAATATATCATTACAGTATCTATATCAGAGTATATACATATTATGATACTCTGAGGTGAGTCTTAATATATCGTGCGTGTCTCAGGGACTAAGTGCCAGCAGGTATCGGACATAGACTTGTATCATATGATCACGTATGACGCTATCCTTAAATTTATATGCAACTAGCTGGTGCTCGCAACTTCACGATTAGTATTTTCAGTAGCTTTAGCGTGACGTATATCTTTATAAGTTATAAGCTATGTATCATTCTGATGTATAAGCTATTTAATTATAAATTTCATTAATATCAATTTTCTTTTGCGTTTATAATATTAGTAGGAATACACGTACTTGTAAGGAAGTGTTTGAGAGTTTCGCGAAATATAGAGTCAGCACAGCGTATCGTAAAGCGCCGTTTTAAAAGTACTGAATACCACGATAGTATGTGTGATTATCCTAGAGTCTGGGCTCTAATTACAACCTTTCTCGCGTAATAAAGATTTTATGAATTGTTATGATAAATAATAATTCATCAAATTTAAGATCCTATATCACCTACGTTTGTAACTATTATAATTACAGGAAGAAGTTCACGGTCTCCATTTTATGCCTACATTAGTAGGAGCAACCAAACAACATGGTCGAGCTCAACAAAACCCAGGATTAAAATGAAACTAAACTCAGGATTAGAGTTTCATGAACTGTATGAGCAGATTACGGAAATTCTGCTTCCAGCCGTATCTAATCACATGATCCGATCTGACTGAGCTAACTTATCCTCGAAATAATGTATTACGTCCGTATATATATATATATACATACATATATATGTCCAGCTGAATGATGTATATAAGAAAATTGTTTTAACGAAAGTTATTCAGTATCTTAAGCAATTTATGAAGATTATTCAGTTCTTCTTTTATTCGAAAATTCTTCTTTTTAATTTCTTCATAAGTCTTCAGTACCTGTTTCTCGGTCAGCATTTTATGATCGTTATAAATTGCCAGAGTGAAATTATTTCAACGGTTCCTGAAGGTTCGATTCGGGCGTTGGAATTCGTAGCATCTCTGGCACTGACGCCGCTGTCATGGCTTCCGATACTAGGGCGCACTAGAACTTGTTTGAAATTACCAAGTTTTGGGACATATCTATCACCACAACGGTTCAGTGCAGCCACCAAAGTGGCATGCTGTTGCTTTTGCTGTTAATGGCTTGTGTTGTGTCGTGATTTAAATCCCATAGGTTCCTATGACAGATCAAAATGAAAACGTGGAACGCAATAATAATCTTTGTATAAGTAAACTAAAAAATGTAATGGTTAAAATTGCTAAGAGGTAAGATAAACAATCCCCTGTCTTATTCATTATTATTAGGTCAAAACAAGCCATAAAATTTTAAATCTAATTTCCTTTTTTTGTTCTATCTCATAAAAAGCCCAAGTATTATCGCAACGAATATAGTAAATTACTTAATATTACATCTTACTAGCTGGTGCACGTGACTTTGTCTGCGTAGGACACTTATCGTCATATTTATTTATACAATATAATTATAAATTGTAACCTATCTGATATTTTAATTTATAAACTATATTATTGTAAAGTTTCATTAAAATCCATTAAGTAGTGTTTACGTGAAACAGTTACAAACAACAACTTACAAACTTACAAACTTTCGCATATATAATATTAGTAAGGATAATAAGAGTACGTTTTTAGTTTTGTTGAACTATTTATTCATTAAGTAAGCTTTAGTAGGTTTTATAATCAATGAATATACGTGATCTGTCAAACTGTGGAATATAGCAGAATCGTCAAAGTTTTTTCTTCATTTCTTTTTCATTTTTATAAAAAACAGATTAATTATTCTGCTATTCTTGACGGGGAAAAATTGAACGGCGGTAGTTTTCGTTCTTGATAAGTGATCTAACTAAGGACTTTTTTATGTATATACTTATTTTTATAACCTTAATATCTATATAATTATGCTAAGATATGATCCGAATCTAGTTAAAACTGCAATATTTTTTTATAATATCAGTCTATAGGAGCGATCACGAGGAAAAATGATTCTAATAAACATTAGGTACCTCTAAGTCTTCTAAGACCGTTAAAAATACGATAATGTATGTATTGAAGCCGATAACTGAAACTCATCTCACGCTATGCTTGAATTTTTTTGTTATTTTTGTTAAGTTGAATTGATAGATTTTATTCGTGGTTATTAGTTTACTATTATAACCAACAAGTTATAATAGTAAACTAATAGTTATAGTCAAAGTAAATATAGTAAGTAGTAATAATAGTAATAGTTAATATTATAGTTATAGTTTTTTATAGTCAATAGAAACACCTTGTCTGTAGTATGACATTCCATTGGCTGTAAATATACCGACTGACCGGTAATGTATATCTTATTAATTATATCCCAATACACCTGCGTAACTGTCTTTTCTTACACTTCAAGTACACCACTTCATTCGCGACGCACTCACACAGCACAATCTTAAAGTCACCTACATACCCACTTAAGAAATGATAGCCGATTTACTCTCAAAACCGTTGCCAAAGCTTAAGCACAACAAATGTGGACACTCTTTAGGCTTAGCGATAGGATAGTGAATTTTTTGATTATTTGTTTGTTTCTTTTTGGTATATAAGTCTGTGTAAAGTTTCAGAAGTAGAAAGAACAAATATGCTAAGTGTAATTAGGCACGTCAAAGTTTTACAATTGTTTACTAAACTCAAGAACTTTTGCCTGTTACATTTGTTTTTAACCTTTAATTTGTTTAGTCTAAGGATCTGAATTTACTTGGGATTTTATTGAAGAAACGATAACAAGAACTTTTATCGTTTTTAGGTTAGTTGTTTCAACTTGTATCGCAGGTTGGGTTCAGACTGTGTATCTGAAGCCGGCTTCCAACTGACGTCGAAATCGTTGCCAAAAGCCGTATATATAAATTACAATAGTAAAAAGCATACTATTGTATATAAAGAAAAGCAAGTAAACTGCCTACATGACTTTGTCTTTGACTTTGACTAGATGTCTTCACGTGTTGCTTGTGACATTCGCAGAAAATCGGTAACTCACTCAAAACCGACGAAAAGACGAATATCTTAGCAATCCATGGATTCACCGTGCGGGTGCCGGGTCCATCGTGTGACAAAGAGAGAAACTCCGAGCAGCTCCCGGGACTTGCGACGCGGGTGTAGGTTTAAGGGGGTCCCCTTTCGATGCGCATCAACGCTCACCTTCACTGCTCGTGTTTCCCCCTCTGCCGAGCCAGACTTGATAGGAGCCTGCGAGTGCTGCCTTTGATACTCTCTCTAGAGTTACAGTTGTCTAGAGGTACATTGCACAGTAAAGTCATGTTACTCAGTAATTTCACTGCAAATCTAGCAAACTGCTATTTTGCACTAGAAATAGTTAAGACGGAGGTATAAGTATAAGATGTGGTATATAGAGTTTCCTTTAGGTCCGCTGGTAATCGATGCTTTAGCTTTTTATGATAATTAAAAAACTCATGAATTATCATTGCATAAGTGACAAATCTCAAATTTAATAATATTAACAAATATCTAAGAGAATACTTTGTTCTCCAAAGTGGATCATCCCTATTATTTTCGTTGGATTTGATATTGTGAAGATGGTTAATGGGGTCTGCAAAGAGCTCTTACTTGACGAAAGTACTAACTTACGAAATCCCCAAGAAAGTCCAAATAACAAATGCTGTTCTGAAAACATGTCTTGACCTTCTGATCCGTAAGTATGTAGTTTGAATCCACCATTGATACATTCGTTTGTTTTCTGTTATTTTCGTTGTTGTACTTTCTTTAAATGTACATTAAATATATACTTGAATGACAACATCGTCGTGAGGCACACAAATGTGAAACTTCAAGGTGTATATGTCAGCATCAAGCTAGCGTGGTTGACAAATATCCTATCACGAAGAGACTGTGATAATATTCTAAATAAGGTGATAAAGAAGTTTTATTTTCTTTTTCCTACATTATTAATTAGTTCGTTTTTATCACCTAAAATCTGTATAGTAAACATATGACTTATTAAAAGTTCTATTAACTCCAAATTGCTTCTCAATTAACTCCAAAGGTAGATTAGATGCAGTTTAAAAGTATTTAATTTATTATTTGTGAGGACTTTATACATTGTGCAATGAAATTGTACAAACTTATTGTACAAATACGAGTTTCTTTTAATATTTTTAGCTCAGTTGCACTTTAGTTTCAGGCATATACTCGTATATAGTTACATATATCATATATACCTTTTCTATTATATTATAAATATAACTCAACACAACCTTTTATTATAATGTAATTTCCTTAGAATAACTTCGAACAAGAAAGTCTCAACCACGATAAGGTCACAATTACCGCCTGAATGGCAACAAGAGAAAAACTTCCCGGGAAACCAAAATCCGATGAACTTTGCTATTAATCATATTAAAAGTACAAGTTGACGAGTCATGGACAGAAATAGTTTGTCTCCATTATTTGTTGGCCAACAAAGTCCTTTGTCGAGAAACGTTTCAAGTTTAATAATTGAACATTTCAAGGATTTTCTCGTAGATTAATTGTCGAAGCGCCCTAATCGAATCGAAGTTGTCGCCAAAGTTTCAAACGTTTTCCTATCTACAAATAGACGAAATGCCACAACTTTGTTATAGATAGCTCATATGATGTTAAGTGAACTTGCATTAAACGATTTAACTCAAAAGCAGTATCAAACTATTTCTTGCCTTCATTCATATCATTGTAACTGTATATCATAGATACGAGTATTATATTGTTATAGATATATCATAGATATTATCTCTATCTTTGATGGTTGTCTGTCTCTATCTTTGAATCAGTAATTTATTTATTGCATGTCACAATCATAGCTGTAGGTGGTGATCTTTATGTAATTTTTATTAAATTATAAATGCCAAAGTAACTCTGGCTGTCTGTCTATTGTGCTTTCAAACTAAAATTATTGATCCGATTAAAATTTAATTTACTCTGATAGTCTACAAAAGAGGTTCGCAAACTTTGTGTGTCGTAGACCCTTTGCCAGGTTTTTCGGTTTTCGGTAGACCCCCTACTAACTACAGATATTGAATGCCTACATCCTACAACTTACAAAATTTCATAAACATTTATAATATTTTTTTTACTTCATAGGTACTTTTGTAAATAATTTTATGTATTTATATTTATAATATAGTATAATGTAAGTAAGTAAGTACCCCCGTTTTCATTTAATGGAACCCCAAATTTTTGTTTCGCTGACGTAGACCCTTGCAGGTTGGACCCCTGAAGGACCCCTGAAGGTCGATATAGACCACTTTGGGAAACTCTGGTCTAGAACATGAGAGAGGACATAGTTTACTTTTAAACCGAATACCGTATTGTAGGGGTATGATACAGGATGTGAAATTTGGTATTGATAGTATTTTTAATGTTTTAAATATATTTTGTATTTGATTTTATTTGAAAGCTTCGTCACACCAAACACCAAACTGTCATGTTACATCCTCTCCGAGAGGGAAAGAATGCATTGGAGCAGATAAAAAGAGTTTTGGGAGGAATAGAGGAAATACTAAACTACAAAGTATAAGAAATATTATGGCACAAAATACTACATTTATTAACAAAATATAATTTTAAAGTCTATTGTTCGTTGCACGCACGTCGTAGGGATAAGGGTAAAACGGAGGGAAAGGGAATTTAGCACTCGCGGAGGCCACCGGTGCAGCGGTGGTAGGATCAGAACACTAGAGTAAGAGCGTACGTAGGTAGGACACGTAGGTTAATTGCGAGGAAACAGGAACACTCTTGTAGTCGGTAAGTAGTCACAGCGGGCGCGTAGCTTCGACGGACAGCTGCCTAGTCACACAGAATACTCACTTCGGCGGATGGCTGATTAGTCACACTAGGCCGCAGTTAGGATGCTCTTCAGCATTCAGCAACAATGATCAGTATAGTCAACTCGGCAGTGGTTTCTTCCACGTAACGTGGAGCAAGACGGCGATGGAGAAGGAGAGCTTCTTCCACGACACAACACGACGATAGAGACTTCAAACAGCATTTTTATGTTGGATAAAAATAAAATACCAAATGAGAAAGTTTGAAACCACCATACAACGTCTATTATATAGAAACTTATATTTTACAAGTAATGTAAGCTATCGCGTGTAATCGACATTGACATATTTTCATAATCGAAAATAGCGTTTCCAAGAATAGAGTAAACAACGAATTGCCGCGAGCTTTAATTGACAATTAATATCCGGCCACCGAGAGAATATATTTTGGACAGAGGCCTGTTTGTTTCTTATGTCCAGTATAATTAAAGTTCATTTTCGAGATTCGTGGTTAGTATTATACAAATATGAACCTTATTCCATGTACGTAAGGAAATGACAGCACCTGTCAGAAACGCATTCTCATATCCAATATATATTTAATTTTACTACGAAATCTACTTATTTTACTATATAGGTCATACAAATGGCGTACTTGCTTCGGCAGTACATATACTAAAATTGGAACGATACAGAGAAGATTAGCATGGCCCTGCGCAAGGATGACACGCAAAATCGTGAAGCGTTCCACATTTTTTTTCCGTGGCCGGGGGGCATCGTCGGTGGAGGAGACCGGGGGAGGTAGTAGCCTCCCCCGAGGAGGGCTCCCCTCTAGGCAGGGGAGCGGAGGCTGGGGGTTCCCGGAAGTCGCTTGATGTTCCCGGGGGCTCCCTACATGCCTGAGGAAGGCCATCCCTGAGGTTTTTAGTGGGTAGGCCTCCCCCTTCTGGGGAGGAGAGCCCCACATAACCGCCGGCTCGCCACAGCCGGGGTATGCAATTTAATGCATTTTCCTCAGGGGAACAAAAAAAAAAAAGGTCATACAAATGGCAGCCGATTAATGACATCACATAAGGGCAATTTCACATCATATCAAAAAACTTATACGATAGAGCTGCATACAAGTAGTCGGTGATCACTTTACCATCAACTGATCCTGATGGTAAACGATTACAGTAGCCCACGAACACCCGTTTTTTTTCAAAGTTTGGTAATCAAATTGGTTCGGAAATACTTCAAGCGACAATTTCTTTCAGAGTTTGGTATCGCAAGGTAGAAATATTTATGAAACCGCACCGTTAGGGACTGCCAACTATATTTTGGAGGTGGATGTATTGAATGATGGTGGAAACTAGCAGTAGAGATCAAAGTGAACAATTCCTTTGGGCGCTCGCCTTTATATATACGATAGAATGTATAACGAGGATATATCTTTACAAGACACCAAGGAGTCGCCAATATATAATTGATTTATCAACATATCATTGATATGCAGAAGGAACATTGTATATAATAGCACATTGCCTTGAGGGATGCCAATATTTTCCGGCATTGAGACACAATATTCAGCGTTGACTACAACCCTTACGTTTCTGTATGCTAAAAAACTACTGCCCCATTCACAAAATTTCACAAAAAGTTTATATGAAGGAACATCTTGAATAAAACTCTTGTACTGTTCCACTACTTTTTTTAATTACTGTCGACCTGACCGGTTTCGCTTTACAGCATTTTCAAAGGTGTTAAGCAAACACAGCTGTTCGTGTTTACGCTTCTATCTAAAAATTAAATTATAAATTACCTCCACAAAAATAACTATAACAAGTAGGTAGAATGAATATTCTTTTGTCATCCACACTAATAATAATTGAGAAAGTGGGTAGATACTTGGTAGTTGTAAACGATTGGGATACCAGATACGGAAAAATTACCCCAGTGTGGGGAAATTTAGTTACAATAATCTAAGTCTATATGGTATATGAATGAAATGTCAAAATAGGTGTATAAGATGTCAACACAGGTAAACAACTGCAAAATTACATACATAATTACATAAAAGGTCAAAATAGGTATATAAAATGTCAAAACAGGTAAACAATTGCAAAATTACATACAATAATTACATAAAAGGTCAAAATAGGTATATAAAATGTCAAAACAGGTAAACAATTGCAAAATTACATACATAATTACAAAAAAGGTCAAATGGGTTCATAATTGCAAAACATTGATAATAATTAGACATGTCAGAAGTATTGAATGTCAGAAATATTGGAAAGTTAATTGTCAAATTTTTTTATATTAAAATTTATTTTTTTAAATTTTTTAAATGTCAGAGAATTACTCACAAAATTGTATGTTCTTTTTTTTAAATAATTATATCTACTATTCAAAATAATGTAAGAGTGGGGATCGGCTCAATTCTAATTGTTGATTTAATATATTATCCCGGCTATGACTAATGACTTTATTTATTTCTAGAGTCTCCAAAGCAGTCAATCTCCTACCTTTGTCGCAAAAATGCTAGACTTAGATTATTGTAACTAAATTTCCCCACACTGGGGTAATTTTTCCGTATCTGGTATCCCAATCGTTTACAACTACCAAGTATCTACCCACTTTCTCAATTATTATTAGTGTGGATGACAAAAGAATATTCATTCTACCTACTTGTTATAGTTATTTTTGTGGAGGTAATTTATAATTTAATTTTTAGATAGAAGCGTAAACACGAACAGCTGTGTTTGCTTAACACCTTTGAAAATGCTGTAAAGCGAAACCGGTCAGGTCGACAGTAATTAAAAAAAGTAGTGGAACAGTACAAGAGTTTTATTCAAGATATATAATAAGTTCCACCAAGAGCCAACAATCAACTCAATACAGAATATATGAAGGAAACTTTGTAGGAGTGTACCACAAAGAAGATCTTTGTGCCATACTCGTACCTAATCGTAGGCCTTCACTATATCCAAACTAAACTCTTACCCCCAATAGCCTGTGAACGAGTTAGGAATATCAAAAGATCACCAGCCGAGTATGCTCTGCGGAAATGGCAAGCCTTAAGATATCCAAGGAGCTATTAACTATTGTTAATCATCTCTCTGCTATATCGGAGAACAAGGCGGTTATGATTGTCGGTCTATATTTCAGTTGCCTTATTTAGGGATCAAGTGCACAAAGCTGTCTTCCATGAAGACAAACAAGCAAGCAAGCAAGTAAGGTTTGTGAATATAGCTATTAGTATCGACTTATTTTAATTAACAGTAAATGATTACACATTAGTCAAAATTTAGGCGCCATCGTTGTTTGCTAATTATTATAATCACACTGCTCGAAGCTAATCACTTTAGAAATTCCTGCCTGATCGACAAACGCCGTCGCAAAATTGTCGAGAATGTACCACCGAAGACATCTTTAAATTGGTTCTGTACTGACGCCTGTGTAATCCGCGCTGAAGCCTTTGATTTCTGCTTCGCTTTAATTAGACGCCTTGAGATTAGTTGAGTGTTGCTCGTAATCTTATCGGGTAACTGGGGAATCTTCGACATACATTATTTATAGTAAGCGAGTTATGATATTGAGATGTTCGCAATTATACAAATAAGTCGAAATATCCGAGGATTTGCGAAATGAAATAACTTCAAAGTGCATGTAATATGTTGATGAAATAAGAAGTATCTTATAGTAGTTAGAAGTATCTTATACTCGTAGTAGGAGCAGTTTTAGAAACGGATACTCAATAAAATTGAAACAATAATACTTTTATTGTTTCAAGCCAGTTACAACTTTTTCTGAGACAAACACGGTAAGTAATAGACTTATCGTATTATACTTCGACTTTGTTGTCGTGTTTATGATATTAGGCTCTTTCAATAAGTAAAATTTTATTTTTTTCTGGCACCACTCTAACCGGGAATACAATAAGTAATATCTAATTGTGACGAAAAAAATAACGATATTATTTATCGCAACATTTATAAAAATGTCAGGAAATATTGGAAACGGATTTATCACAGGAAAAACAAAAACATAATAGTGTTTCAAAAGTTTAATTTACCTGATAGGTTTGGTACTATTGCACTCTGAGGCTAAGTTAGAATCAGGACTCTATAAGGTTGCATGTGATTTAATGCGCATTCCATAGATAATATTTTACTAAATAGATGTAATACTATTTTTAAAAAATCGGTTTTAGAAACTTTTAAACGAGTATCTAAAATATTTTGGACCATAGATTTTTGATTTAGGAATCCATTGCCATTAATAGTTCTTTAAGCTTTATTAAAGGTTCTTTTTTGAACTATCATTGTATACTATTCCCAAGTAATTTATCTAACGCAATGTTCCCTCGTTAATCCATAGTTATTTAATACATTTCTTACTTTTTATCACATTAATTTTAGTATTAATTTGAATTGTTTTCATTTAGTTCATTATTGACATCAAAAATGTTAATAACTGTTCTTATGAAAGAGTATGAAGTTTATCTTGCAGAAGTTGTCACCTATGAATTACTTACTAATGCAAATAAGTAAAATAATAATAGAAGTATTTTTACATAAAAACAACAGCCATCTTTTAATAAGTATAAAATAAGAAAAAATATTGTGTGTTTGTATCACTTCTACCGACAAATACTCGCGCGTTGTTACTTTCGTCCAGAAATCCTGTAATCCCGGGGAATTTACTGAACGCCTTCCTTATTGGATACCTACGTTTTGTAAGTTACGTGGATTTGGGAAGTCACGATGGAGTCTGCTGTACTGAAATGTAATAAAAAGGTGGAAATGGCGCAATCTAGATCGTAGACGTTCGTAAAATGAGTTCTTTTGTTTATTTTACGTGGCCTATGACGTCCGTTTTGCTGGTGATACAATAATCTGATAGATTTGATTTCAGATCTCTATAATGAAAATAGTTATCCATTTTCTGTTGTCACATTTATTAAAGTGCAAGTTAATTTGATCTATCATTTGAAGAAATGATTAGTGTAAAAAAACGATAATTTCCTTATCCCTATTAATATTATAAATGCAAAAGTTTGGAAGTATTGATAGATGTGTAAAAATCACCGTTTCACGTAAAAATTACTAAATCAATTTTGATAAAACTTTACAATAAAATAGCTTATACATCAAAATAACACATAGCCTAGAATTTATAAAGATATACACTACGAAATATAAACTACTCGAAATACTAATCCTGCGCGGACGAAGTCGCGGGCACCAGCTAGTATTTGATATTTAGAATTATTTCTTTTTAACAGGTTTTATTTTCAGAATTTATTTCTATTAACTATGTGTCTCCTGCATCTCAGAACTCTTTTAAGCTTGTCTGATAGAAATTACTGTAAAGGCTTTCACGTATTGTCAATGTTTATACAGTAGCTATGTGTCAGAAACCAGAGTTTTATCTCTATAATGATTATATATTTATATATTCATTCGGTAACGTTAAGATTTTGAATGTAAGAAAGAAAAATCTTGTTTTGGGTGATAATTAGAAACGACCAATTGGATATTGATAAAAATACATACATTTCGATTATTAGATACGTCAAATCGATTACAAACAAACTTTAAGTCGATTACACGTTTCTGTAAGTACGTAAGTTTTTTTGTTTTGTTCTAGCTATCTTCCAGTATATTGTTGTTTCTTATAGCATGTGTGCATTTATCTGAAGCTCTTACACTGAATAAAAACATTATGAAGTAAGCTTCTTACAGCTGTGAAGAAATATAAAGGTGTATGTGAAGTCGATAAATCCACATTAGGTGGAATTCGCACTTCGAAGTTTGACTCTGCGGGAGGGCGGAAGTCACCTACCGCTTGACTCAGATACTCACTGAGTATTCGGTGAGTATCTGAGTCGAATAGGGAGGGAGGACACGACACGATGTCATTATTGCGCATCCGACCTCGATTCAACCCAGCACAAGCTGGCGGAGTGCCCCGCTTGGGACTCCGAACGCCGAGTCTTGGTCGAAGAGATTGGGCAAGATCTATCTCCGCCAGCGTTGATTGCGACAATGCTGGTGAATAAGGGAGGTTGGAGGGCTGTGGCCTCCATCTGTGAAGCGGTGATGCTCCAGAAGGAGGCCGCTGAGCGGGATCGGGAAATGGCCGATCCCGCTCGAAGGAGGCGGCTTCGGGTCAGATAGCCTGGCCTATTATATTATAACTATTATTATAAATATTTCTGATAGAAATATTTATTAACAACCATGACCAAGGTACAATTGCTCGCATTTATCACAAACACATCTGCCCCCACAGGGACTCGAAGCTGGGACCTCAGAGATGGTGATATCTTGAAACCAGTGTACTAACCACTCTACAATATAATATTAATTTGGCTATGAAAATTAAATCATATACTCGTATTTGAAATCAAAAGTGATTATTTAAATTTAACGGTTACATAAACCTACCAAAATCAATCGGGAATCAATCATACATAAATGTAATTTATTTGCGATCAAAACAACATAACACACCTTTTGCATACTAAGTTGTATTGATTTTGTAATCCATTCATGGCAAAATTTTGGACAGCATTTGTTTTTCTCAACTAAACGGATAACAACTGTACTTTGATTAAATTCTTTTTTCCCCTAGAAGTCATTGTTTGTGTTTATATAAATGTGCTCTTCAGATAAACTAATTAAAATGCTTTATGGTCCATACTTTAACACCCACGCTCTAACTTTTTTAACTACATACACCTCCACTGCCCTTTCTTTTCTCTTCTACTACTGGTTAAGTTAGTTACACATCTGCCCTTAATCAAGTCGATGAGTTTGTAATTTCATTTGAAGAAAGACAGCCGTTTCAAATAGGAACCAGATATTAGATGTAAATACATTGAAAAGACGAGAGCCATAGAAATCTGTACTGTATTCGCTGATGTCGCATAAAAATTAGCCTAACTTGACTGCAAATTTCAAGATTTTTGAATACAAATTCTGAGCCTTGAAAACTTTTAGTTGGAATATGAAGTATATGCATAACTACAATACAAACCCCAAAGCTAAGACATATCTGACTATCAGTTATGACAATGAATCCGACTTCACCTTCGGACCGATTTTTACTCTGCATACTACCGTTTCAGCAGCTTCTCTTTGGTCCTCAGTTATTATTTGTTGTGTTACCAAATCCTTTGATAGTAGCTGTCCGCCATTAGGATTCTTAGCACCTCTGGCACTGACTTTGTTGGCTATTGGCACTCACCTATCGCCATTGGCACGACCTTAGGTACCACCAGGTATTGAAGATACCTTACTTGTTTGGCAATTATAGGCGGGCTTTATCTCACCTCACACTATGCTGGCCTGTGCGGCTCAGTTTTACTAATTTTTACCACAGATTTACTAATGACTTATATATTAGTTTTAGATATTTGGCTTCTACGGAAATCACGAATTACATTACACGTAATTCTTTAAGCTTTTAAGGTTCCTTTTTTAACTATTATTGTATACTATTTTTTAGTATTAGTTTTCATTTAGTTCGTTATTGGCATCAAAAATGTTAATATCTGTATTAATAAAGGATTAGTACTAATGAAAGTAATAGCACCACAGTCTCACCTACAGTCTCAGCTACAGCACAGTCTCGTCTATTAGACTAGAGGACCTCGTTTTATATGTCCATTATTTGTTACCTAGATTCTATTTTTCACGCTTTAGCTTGATTTATTACGAAATTTGAAATGTGTTGGATGCTGATTCTTTCCTTAGAACATATTTTATTATGAAAACAAGATAAAATATTTCGCCTACATCGAATCTTGAGGCCAACCAAAACAAATCCTAATGTTTTGGTGTTATTGGAGTCTGTGTCGACGATCATAGTCTTGGATAGTTAAAGATGGAAATCAACTTTCTTTCTCTTAACAGAGCACAACCAGCGAAACGTTTTGGTGGAAGAATTTTTTGATTTGATCCTGAATGCGCTTTACAAAATCTTAATTAGATAGATAAATGAACTTTATAATACATGAAGACTCGTGTTATTTTGGTTTTATTTAAGCAGTATTTTGTAGAGATGTGTACAATCATTAAATACTTTGGCTTTTTTGCAAACGTCTTGCTTGTGTTGGGTTGCCTCTGCGGTATCCAGGCACGAGTTGCCGAAGTCGGTCTCTGGTTTCTGTTGATCCAGTTGATGGACCTGCACACGCTTTCTGCAAATAAAACATTATACATTTTATCCAGTATTTATTTCCGAAATATTAAGCACAGTAATATGGTTGGGAATACTTTGAGAATTTGGCTTCAAACGTATTTGGGTCGCGAAGTACCATCCGGAGTACTTCCTACCTTAGCTAATTAGGCTATTTCTTCAGAAACATACTCTTAGTGTAATTTGGTATCTATTAATATATTTCAATTAAGTACTTTAATAATCAACTATTACAATCTAATCAAATGTAAGTAACAATTAACATTGTTTATTTTTATAATAGGCACGTAGAAAGCAAAGGGCATTCAAAGAGTTTTCAGATAGAGAGGATTTAATCTTGTTTCAAAAGTAACCTACATTAGAAAAAGCTCTCTCTGCTTCGATGCTAGTAGGGAGGATGGATAACAAATAATTATAGCACTGATTTAAATGCTTGCCTTTGTCGCCACCATTCTCAAAGAGACCTTTTTCTACATGCAAAGTCGTTTGCAAGTCATGAATTCTAGTTTGTTTTCTTATTTTTAGAGGATTTAGCAAGTTTTCAAGCTCACACGCTATTTATTCTTTAGCAGTTAAACTGATGAGCTCCGCAATCGTGATATCATTAAAATAGAAGAACAAAAGAGACAATAAGTGAATTTGTGAACGTATTGTGTTTGAGGTTAGGTTGCAATCTCCAAAATTATCGTTTATTAGATGATGAAAATGATAGTTTAGTAGATTGGTATTTTTTGTAGATTATTTAACTAATTCTCGAAGTTTCGAAAGTCATGAAAACTGGAGTTGAGGTCTCGGGTCTCGAAAATACGACAAAATCGTCGAAACTCTCAGAATTTTCGAGACCGAGTCTCCCGGGATGAAAACCCTAATTCTCACTGTCTAGGAACTTTCAGAGATAATTGCGGTAAAAGACATACGTGGGTAGAAAGGATGGTAATAACTTGTATTCTATTTCCATGGCACAAGCTATTTTAATATTATTTATCCATTATTTACATCGAATTCCTAAAATAGTTAATACTGTGAGAGGAAATGAAGATCTATGAAAATATCTTTTTTCGAAATGAATGTATTTTTAATGAATTCTTAAAGTCACTTGTATAAGCGCAAGTTTGTGTGAGAATTTGTTGAACAAGCCGGTGGCCGTAATCGTATGGCTATGAGTCTACGCAGGGTTCTGGGCTACGTAAGTTTATTGAGTCTAGTATTCTAATACGCCAACGAAAGTGTGACGTCTGTAGAACAGTTCCTCTGATCTACGCAGACACACTTTCTGCTTAGCAGAAAGACGAGATTGAGGCGGTGATTGCTAAAATTTTACTTTCCTTAGAATAAAATTTATTCATACCTATAAACATCCAAATTGATTGCGCCATTAGAGCTAATTATGCCGAGTTTCTTGAGAACGCAGAAAATAATGCATGGCTCATCGGACTCTTGCACGTCTACTCGTCTCTTGGGGAACATCTCTTCAAAACACTGTTTTGCGGCGATATCACTCAACCGATCGTGGGCGTACATGACAGAAATACGGCTGTCTGCTGTCAGCGCAGTCAGGAGTACGAGGGAAAATGTGGCTGTAACAGTTTCTTTTAATTGTGAATATAATATACAAAAAAGTGTATACGGAAGAAGGTAGCGGCGTAGTATATATTACGCTCGATGGTAACTTTTTTCGCGACCATTACATTTTTTAATCAGCTCGACCAGGGGAACAACATATCCAAAACTTAGACCTGGCTCCCGAAAACCATTTGGCCATTTAAACAGTATCATCTACTTTTGAAGAATTTCGTTATGAATTGTATGTTAAGTATTGTGGCGGGAATTTTAAATTATAAAGTATCGTGAGATTTATAATTAGTAGATAAAAATCTATATACAAAATGGTATTTTTATTAAGGTATAATAATACAGCTCCAGAGAGTTCATGACTTTATAATCTTTAAGATCATCCGCAAAACAACAATGTAAATCAGAGTTAATATTATATATGGGATATATCTACGTCACATCTAGACGAATGTCTTAATGTTAGTTATTTATTTTTGATGGAAATAGTTTTATAAAGCAACATTTATTAAAATATCAGAGAAACACATACTGCTAGACTTAGACCTGCCCTAACAATGTCCACGCTGCTCTGGTTAGAAATCATTAGGGAGGTTTTTGGGCCGTCTTTGCCATGTTGACTGGATGGTCGCTTTCATAGTGGCGAACGCCAGAGCCTAGTCTGTTGGTTAGCAGGATGCGTATATCTAATCTATTCGTACTGGATCGTGTCATGACTAACGCCTAAAATACTATATTTTTCTGAAACAGTATTTTTTATGGTTAGTGATTGCATTGGCTATCTCACTGCACTGTTTATTATTTGCTGTCATATGGGGACAATGTCATATGGGGACAATGACAATGACAATGTCAATCTGGGGAAGCTGAACACTTAATCCCAAATCAGTTTCAGACGGTAGAGTATGAGTAGACTTGCGTTTCCGGGATGTTCATCACCCTTTGCGGTAGCGAATTACTTAGTCAGCTAATTATTAATCGAGAAATATCGTTCCCAACTTGCCACCCATACAGGAGGACGCAATTTTGATTAACCCGACTTTGCTAGCGAAGCTCCAGTCTGAATCGATAGTTCAAAAATTTGGTTTAATCCGAACCCTAATTGGCCTACCATAGGGACGGAGAGATTCTTGTCGGAGGCTTAATCGGCTTGAAGGAGAAGTGCTCGGTATCAAAGAGTTATTCAACATAGTCTCTTGGGATTTAAAATAGATTACCCGACCTCAAAAAAAAAAGGTTATACTAAAAGACCAAGTTTGATCGGTATTGTTTCAGATATCTCATGATCTCTAATGTGAGAGAAGTTATACAGGAATTTGTATGGATATAAAATATTAATTGTTTAATCTCAATAACATTTATGTTTTTAAGCGTTTGTCGGGATAAACTAATGGCAGTACTTTCTGAATAGAGTAAAAGAATTGAGTTATTATAACTAGATCATATGTGTCGAATTCATTTTTACGCACCATTTAATTCCACTTGTGTTTCGGGCGACCTGACCCAAGCGTATACGATTTATTGCATCACTTACTTCGGAGCAAGACGTACAGAGTGCTTATACTTTCTGGCCATCACGCATGTCAATTATGGTACAAATTTACAAGGTCATGTAATATCACAACGAATATATTTTAAAGAATCAGGACGAAGACGAGTCAAGTCAAGAGAGTCAAGATTAATTTGTTAGAGCACATCTCTGACTATTTTTATTACGTAATGTCACAATTATAACGTCACACCTGGTCTTCTCCAGAGGTCGGAACGCCCATATTTAATTTATATATTACATGGCGCTTATATGGAACCGGATAAAATATTGCTTCTAATGGCATGTGAATTTAATACTGCTACTGAGAATTTTTATATTAATAAGCTCAGTTGGTAGCTAACATATTTTTTTCCACTTTATCCAATGAAATGGAACCAGAACCAGTAGTGGTCAAGATGTTATTGTCTATAGGTAAGTTTTCTGTATTACACCTTGAACTAACCAAATTTGAAATGGTCCAGTTCCAGTTAGGTCAGTGGACCTACGTGTCTACCTTGCATAATGACTAGGATATTGCGGCTGAGAAGGCAATAATAAACTGTATATAATTTCAATAGTTTTGTTCTCTCAAACAGGTTATGATGTATTACACCAAATGGAAACACAATTATCAGTACGTATAGGCTGCCGGTAAGTGGTAAGTTTAAAATCAGCCTATTAGCGGTGGAAATATATTGAAAGAGTGTAAATTCATTTGTAAATATCAGAAATGGCCATATCAAAAGTGTTATTGAAGTCCAACAATGTTAATATAGTTGATATTCGATTCTCAACGCGTACGTCTTAGCGTATGCTGTCAGTTATTTTTAACCCCCGACGCAAAAAGAGGGGTGTTATAAGTTTGACGTGTCTGTCTGTAGCATCGTAGCTCCCGAACGAATGAACCGATTTCAATTTAGTTTTTTATTTTTATTACAGATGTTTTTTACAAGAACCGTAGCCTATTTGGAACAGAAAAAGGTTTACTTGGATAAAAATTAAAAAGTTTATCGAAGACATTAGAAAGAAATGGTAGTATGAAAGTGGAGTGAAAGTCAGATTATGAGAAGGGATTTGCTTTTAATTTTTTATTGGTACAATAATTAACCGATAACAACTTGTAATCAGTGTAACACTTCATTGAAATGTAGTGTTTGCGTTCGGACACCTACATAACATTGTTACCGAGTACTCGTGTAGCAGCACGTCTGCACCACAATGATATTCCGTAACGCTGTAATAATTCGTAGCGCTTTATTTCTGTAGCGAGGAATCCTCTTTTCATTTACGCTCACATCACGGTTTAATTCTAAACGAGATAATCAAGGACAAAGAGCTGCTCTAATTTACGAGGGCTGTTCCGAAAGTTTTTAGTTAAATGAAAATGAGCAAGGAAAACTATTTATATTTTTTTAAGTATTTCCCCTCAATCCCAATACATTTACGCATTCCGTCAAACCAGCTTTCAAAACAATTGAAAAGCGCATCTCGCGGAAGGTCGAAAAATATCCGTCGAAATTCTTCAACGGCCTCGTCTGCTGTATTTTTTTTCACTGTAGGAAATAAAAAAAAACCACAGGTTGCTATATAGGTCGGGATTATAGGGTGGATGTGGTAACATTTGTACTCCAGAATTAGTCAAATAGTCCATGGTTCTAGCAGCTATGTGAGCGGGCGCGTTATCTTGGTGAGAAAGAATGTCACGGACTCCGGTACTTGGACGCTCATTACTCAACTCCTCGAAAGTTGTGGGCGACAAACTTCACAATACCACTGACCTGGACCACTTCGTCGAAAAAAAACCGCAACGACTTTTTTATTAACGCTCCGGGCGCGAACCATTTTTGTAGCAACTCGTCCTCTTCGGACAGCCCTCGTACTCACAAAAATATCCGTTTCATATTATATCCGTTTTATTTATATTTTTAAAGTATTAAGAGCTCATAAATAGGCAACAATTAAATAAATGAGAATTATTTTATTATTTATTGAACTTCCATAAATAAATAAAAAAATACAAAAATTATAACAATTCACATTTACGTAAGGAACTTAATCTATTATTCAACTTCTTTAAATGATATAGCGTAAAGTTGGGTACAATCGTTGAACACTTTGGCCTTCTTGCAGATGTCATGGTCTAAATTCATCCCGTTAATATTTTGTGCGCAGGTCTCTCCCACGTCAGAAATCAAAATCCTTGGATCGTGGCTATGAATCGCTTGTACTCTCTTGTAGTAATTATTAATGTTAATGTAACCATCATTGGTCATTATGCCAAACTTTCTGAGCACACAGTGTATGATGCACGGGATATCATTTCTGTCTATGTGGACTGGGTACTGATATAGATTCCTGGGATACATTTCGGTTAGACAATCGTTTGTCACTTTATCACTTACTTTATCATGGGTGTATAGAATGGAAATTGATGGCTCAGAATCGAAGCTCTGAGAGAAAAATCTCGGCTGGTACGCGTACGTTGTAAGTGCTAACGAGAATAGTATACAGACGAGTATTTCTGAAAATATTTTACATATCAAACACTTTTTCAATAATAAAATTTACATAAATTGTTTTAATACAAATACTGACAGCTAGTCAAAGTTTATATATATTGGCTTTAAGACTGTTCTTTTGGTGATCTAAAGCGACATTTTTAGTAGCGCAAATGGAAAAATGTTGTCTCGTTACAGAATAATTGTTTTGTTTGGAATCGTTATAATGTTAATATGTAAGTATTCATCCAAAAGATATAGATATATTATATTTTCACAATCAATCAACCATAAGCAAACTAATGGATCCAGAGAATTTCACGTCCTTTGTTTAAAATGTAAAACCGTTGATAATGTGTAAAAAAAGAAAAACCAAAAAATGTTTTGATTCCTTTTATGAGATATTTATCTTTTCTTAAAATAGTATTATTCTTTTAAAAAACAAATAGCATTCTTTAAAGTTTTGTTTTAATTGAAATATGTATCCCGGCGTTTCCAAGTCTATGAAACTATTCTCTTTGTCAGCGATTAAATGCTTTGCGAACAATGTTGTAATTAAGACCAGAGGTACCTTCATGAAGGAATTTAAGAGTTGCATGAGTATATGTATGTGTTGCTATTAATATACCCTGAAAGGGCAAGGTATTACAACGGAAAGGCTAAATAAAGATGTAATTAAAAGAAACTGTTCACATTTACAGTTCTTTATTTTTATATTTGTTTGTGGCAGCTAACTACTTTGGCTATAGTTTGAACAGAATGTTAATTTCTTAGTTTGTAAATTGCAATTTAATACAAAATCAAAACAATCTTTGTTCAATATGGGCCCTTTACAGGCCCTTGTCAATGTTACAGTAAATTTATTTATGTACATGCATACGTGTAAATTAAAGTTTACAGTATTAGTTAAAAACCGAATTCTTTCTGCGAACAACGTAGAACTAAGTTTATTAGCTAAAGTTTTAATAAATGGGTTTCATTGTAACTGTGCATTATACGTAATGCTTAATATAATAATTGAATAATAGGGAATAATAGATGTAATACGAGTAGGTATTAGATCTTGTCATAGATAAAGCAAGAAATGTGTTAGTGCATTTCACATAATAAATGAAATGCAAGTAACACCAAATATGGGAAAATAATTGCTATAAAAATAAATTGTAAAAGTATTACGAATTGGGAACCTTACCTAATTCATAAAAAACTTACTTTGCATTTTTTCTCTGTACACTAGTTCACCACATCAAATTATACTCTTTGATATTCTCATTATCGCAAGGTTGTATTACAAAAGATTCAATTATGCGATATTGTTGACTGTTTTGCGATATTTGGTTTAGGCAATGCTGAAAAGAAAATGTTTCAGTGTTTTGTTGACACGTGATTATATACACTAGTTTTTGATCCAACAATCGGCTATTGTTCGAGTTATGAGCGATACATTTTGTTTGAACTTCGTTATTGTGCGAGCAGGTGCCAAATTAAAATAAAAGAAAACGTGAATTTGTATATCGAAAGAAAACTTTATAAATCACTGGTTAAGCAAATTATATATTTTTTATATTAAGAGTATCAGGAAAAAGTCTTCTAAGGCTATTGGTAGTGATGGGCTTAGCCTTGATATGATTCTTTCGATACTGGAGGATATTGTTCCTGTGTTCACTCACATTATAAATTATTCCCTAATTAACAATAGATACCTTGAATCCGGCTTCCGCCCCTGCAATAGCACAGCAAGTGCACTGTTGAGTATAACGGAGGACATACATCACGCCATGGACAAAACTAAACTTACTGCGATGGTCTTGTTAGATTTTAGTAATGCATTTAATTCGGTTGACCACGACATACTCCTTGGTTCTCTTCGCTCTCTAAACATCTTCTCGTCCACCATTCAATGGTTTCACTCCTATTTGTCTAACCATCAGCAATGTATCAAATATAATAATGATTCTTCCCTTTTGTCTAGCTTATCTGCTGGGGTACCTCAAGGTGGAGTACTTTCTCTCCTTATATTTACAGTCTTCATAGATCAGATATCATCTGTACTCTCTTCTCCATTTCACTTGTATGCCGAAGACATACAAATTTATTGCTATTTTGAACCATTTGAAGCATGCTCAATGATCTCGTTGCTGAATAAAGATCTCGTAGCTATACAAGTTAAGGCGGCAATTCACAATTCACTCTCTCAAGCGACTGCAATACTTTATACACTTTCCCACTAAAATTATGCTTGCGCAAGCTCTTCTACTTCCTATTTTAGACTGTGCCGATGTATGTTTTTTAGATTTAAACGAAGAATTACTTGACAAGCTTTAGCGACTGCAAAATCTGGCCATCAGATTTATTTTTGGGATACGTAAATACGATCATATTTCTCACTATCGCGCTAAGCTGAAATGACCTCTGGTCCGGGAGCGTCGTAATTCCCCACAATACCTTCGATCTCGGTTTCATATGCTCATATCATATCGTATCGTCATCATATCCTCACGTTCTCTATGCCCATGCTATTCGGACACTCTTGAATTGCCTAAGTGCAACACAAACTTCCTGCTCAACTCATTTAGCTTTCGTGCTGCCCAAATGTGGAACCATCTGCCTTCTGTAGTTCAACAGAGCCAGTCTGTTCATACATTTAAACGTAGCCTAAAGCAACATTTTCAGGCGCTAGTTGGCAACTCGTCATAAATGTCACATTGTCATTATCAACTTACGTATATATTTATTTATAGCATTACATGTATATATATATATATATATATATATATATTTATTGTATTGTATGTATATTGTATATATATATACATGTAATGCTATAAATAAATATATACGTAAGTGTAAGTTGATAATGACAATGTGATATATATATATAAGTCAAAGTCAAAGTCAAAGTCAAAATATTTATTTCAAGTAGGCAGTTAGATATGCTCTTTTGAATAGTCCAAATTTTTTTTTCCCTACTACCCATTCGGACTTCTTTTAGTTATAGAGAAGAACGGGCGCAAGAAACTCTATAACTTTTACAGAAGCAACGACATTTACAAAAATATATATCGTTACCAAGTCATACAAAAGTCAACTTATAGGTACAAGTATAATTACAAAGGTTCATGGCAATGCCTGGTGGAACTAAGAAACATTAAGTCCAAGCATTCATGTCTTTTATATAATCAGTAACCGTATAATAGGCTTTGCTAATAAGTACACTTTTAACAATGATTTTAATTATAAAATTCTACACTCGTGTTATAGTTACGTTCATTATAAAGTTCAAAAAGTCTTTTTCTACTTTTATATATTCCGGGTGTGGCCCACTCACTAAAAGTAACAACATCATTAATTGAAATCCTTTTTGGCACAAAGATATTATTGAATTCTTTGCAAAATAGATTAAAAAAATCATTGTAAAATTTATTTGGATTATTTGTGTATTTTAAGTAAGGTATTTTATCAAAAAGGTTACTTTTAAAATGTTCTAATCTATTTATAGTTTTAGGTATAACAGTGATGTCTCTCTTTGCCTCATGTTTACACTGATGTGGGACAGCGATTATTAGTCCACAGTGGTCAGAATCTAATTGATTGATAACTTGTTTAGATTTTAGAATAAGATCTGTATAAATATTGTCAATACATGTGGCAGAGTTAGCAGTTATTCTGGTTGGCTCAAGAAAAATATTTTTGAGATTGTATGATTGAAATAAGCTAATAATTTTAGTACATAAACTAGAATTTTCCAATAAATTAATATTAAAATCACCACATATAATCAAACTCTTGCCCAATTTACAAATCTTCCTTAAAACTTCATCCATGGTAGCCTCAAAGCAATCATATAATGCTGAAGGGGGCCTATAAATGCTTAATACAACAAGATGCTCCAGTTCCACACAAGCAATCTCAATCGTTCGTTCAACTGAGAGATTCACAACATCTCTGCGTTCTTTAAATTTAATTTTCTTTTTCAATAAAATTAAGGAGCCACCACGTATTGCATTTTCACGACAAAAAGAACTAGCTATTAGATGATTGTTAAAATTAAGCATGATCTGATAATTTTTAAGCCAATGCTCTGTTACACAAAATATATCTATATTATTACAATTTATAAATAATTCAATTTCTAAGTCCTTTCCTAACATTCCTTGAATGTTTTGATGCATTACTTTAATTACATTTTTACTATGTAGATTAGTACTAAGTGGACTCTTTAAATTTATTTCAGTATTACTAATGTTTTCTAAGCGAGAGGAATTCTCTTTTGTCTTAGAAATTAATTTAAAGAAATATCAATAATATTGTCAGTACAAGAATTACTGACAGTCAAATCTATAAAAGCACATTGCTCAATAGGAGCAGTTATTGTAGCCAAGTTCTTGGCTGTTACTGAAAAAAAATAAGATAGCGATACTGCTATTTGTCGCTTAAAATAATTACAAATATAATATTTATTTTTAGTCAAATAAAAATTACTAACTAGTCTGTTAGTGTCAATCATATGCAATTTTTTATTACTGTTGCATACAGTATTTAATGTGAAATTTAATTTATACCTATAACTATTTTCAACCTGTGACAAGTTGCTGCAATAAGGCAATGAGAACAATACAATATTGTGTATGTTAATGTTACAATTTAGATTATCTAATAACTTTAATAGGGTCCTTTTATTCAAATCACCTCTATTTCCTATGAGAAATATTAATGTTGTATCAGGTAAGTAATTTTGTAGTGTTGCTTTTTGCAATATTTCTATGAAAGAGGCACCTGGCATACAATTATTGACTACAGAATTACCCATATTACATAAAATTTGACCCATGTTTTTGCCAATTTCATCACTGAATAAAATTGTATTTTTTGAATAATGTGATTGTACTACTTCTGAAGGTATTGACTGAGAAGCTCTGTATTGTTGATTAGACTCATTTTGTACTAATGATTGTAATCCTATTATATCAGACTCAGGAGCAGTATGTGACTGTGTCGATACCTGTGTAACAAATTGAGTATCGACCTGCTGTTGTTTTTGACTTTGGATACCCAAGCACTTGCACAATTGTTTTTTTCCTAAAGATTCAAATCTATCAGAATTATAGTTACACATATCAATCATGTCATTGGCAGCCGTTATTTGGTAATTAAGCTGTTTTTGGGAATAGCTACTTAAACTGTTATACATTTCCCTAATTGAAAGTTCCAGGTTATCAATTTTTTCTTCTAATTTATTAATGTCTTTGGAATATGTATTGCTATTGGAAGAGGACTGATTTTCCATTTCTTTCATTTGAGTTAATAACTGCCTACGTTCTTTTCTAAAGTTACAGTATTTAGTGTACTGATTTTGCCTTTTAATTAGATTTTTAGTTTTTCTGATGTACTTATTAATTTTAATATACTTTTTTAATTTTTTTGAACTATTGAATTTTGTTACCTTATTGCAGCCATTCATACAAGTATTGTCACAATGTAAAACAGATATTTATATTTATTTATTGTATTGTATTCATGGTATATATATGTTTGTCTTATAAATAATGTTCGTTAACAACTTTGGTTGCTTTGACGTTTCTTACTATAAGTAGCATTCCGTAGACACTCACAGGTTGGCTGGAAGAAATCTCTAATAGAGAAAAGTCCATCTTTGCGAACCACAATTTTTACTTTTTTTTGTAACTCTGATTATGGCAATAAAGTATATATATATTTCTGAGAGCATTCGAGAACGTTCGAGTTACACAACGACTTTACAACTTGTATCTCACCTTGAAATTTCTGTAGAATATAGCACATCTAACTCAATATGATGATCTTCTTAGAAGGCAAAATATAACACTCTAATTTGTAACAAGTTCCGAATATGATTTTTTTCTCAGAAATCCTTAATAATTGTCCAATATTGTCGAAGTATGTGGAAAAAATCGGGTGGGGCTGTGCCGGGGCACACGGCCGTTGGTTTCAACGGGAAACGTCTATGTTAGGAAATCGCTTTTAAGGTAAAAGATTGAAATAAAAACAAGATTGACGGTGTTTTAAGTATTTTAATAAAAAACTCAATGTCACAACAGCGAGCTGACTATATAAGTGAAATATTCACACCACATTTTTGTTTCAAAGACTAATAGTTTTAATTATTAAGGTACGATGATATAGTCCTTTTCGTTTCGGTCCACTTTTTAAACCCATATGTTTCGGTGCGATTTTAAAGACGTTTCACGTCAAAAAATATCTATTACATACATTTTACTATATTTAGGTTATTTTTTTACCCCGTTTTCAGTCCACTATTTTGAGTTACGCGTTACTTATATTAAACTTAAAGAGACGGTTTGCATTGATGTGTTTCACAGGTAAGATAAGTACTATGTACTGAGATTCCTTTAGTGTGTTATCTGTGTGAATCTTAGAGGAATTTCTTTGTGAATCCTCGAAGAGTCTTTTTAAGTAACTGTAACTGTTAGATACACCTGGTTTGTGTACTTTACTGAGTCCTATAAAACCGAATAAATACGAAATGAAATAAAGAGTATACGCGCGTTCTTAAAATTCTGATATCAGAAAACAAATATTAACACAAAATTATATCGGAGCGCAACATGATGCAACGTAATGGTTAGTATTTATTTTATATATAACATTTAGTTATAAAAGGTTTATCAAAACTATTGGTTATGGACTATGTAATCTAATCATAGAGAAATAATAGTAAATCGCTGATATACATCTTCATCTGTACACGATCGTTGTACGTATAAATCACTCAGGTGAAATAATCTTATTTACGCGCTTGTCTAGATAAGTCATGACGAGCTATAAAAGTTAGGTATAGCTTATTCTAAACTAAATGGAATCTGAAATTTTAGAGCTAATTCTCTAAGTAATACGGAAGCTGAAGCACACCACTGGACATGAAAGAAAAAAGGTGTAACTTTATGATAATATAAAAATCTTTTCCAAACACAGTCCAACATGCCAGCGTAATAATGTCCCCAGTGAATCAGAGATACAAATTTTATGGTCCAACAGATAACACAGTTTATAGGGTTCTCGTGACCTCGGACCAAGTTGTAAATGAAGCTTTTATCGGTCTATTTATCTTTGTAATTCAGCTAGTTTTTGTTAGAGGGTTCGGGTGCTTAAAGCTAACACTAAGCTAGGCTATCATCTTCTGTCTAGGTTTAAACATAATAATGTTCCAAATTTATTGCGAAATTTATAAGACGAAGTCTTGACTAAACTAAGGTAATGTTTTAGATAGATCAACACAAGCGACAGTCAATTTTAAAAAGTGTTTTTTTTTACTTCTGTATTTTTATGTTATTTATATTTGCATTAACAGTATTATAAGCACGTACATAGTATACCGCCCTTTTTTTGTAATCTATTTCCTATAATAGCACTTGTATAAAGTATACCGCAGATTATTAACTTTACAATAATAAAGGAAAATTACCATATCAATAAACAGCGGAATTCGTTTCATTATTGAATATAATAAGAGAATTACGAGTTTAATTTGAATAAATTGGAAAACTGTTTCTTAAAAGTAATGAAGCCTTACGTTTCTAAAAATATGTATTTTTCTTGAATCATGTGTCCTCATCGCGTACCGTTGCGTTCGTGTGTAGGCATGGAAAACACGTAGCTAAGTATATATCGCACTAATAATACAATAGTGTATCAACTCAAAACGTCGTACTTGACATAATACTATAAACACACGCAAAATTTGATTCCTCACGCGTGATCAAGACCGTCGTTCGATTAGTGCAAAAACAGAATAAGGATAAATAAAAAACTTATGTGACAGTTATTCAATTTGCAACTATTACATGAAGTGAGTAATACGATTTTTGTTGTACTATTGTATTATTAGTGCGATATATACCAAACTAGTTTTGGAGATTCCTGTTAGTAAATAGTATTGGTTCTGAGCTGAAATTTTATTCTTAAGTATATGTAATTACATTAAATGATGCACAATAATTATTTACATAAATAATATCTATAACCTAAAAAGACTTAATTGGAAATCAATAAGTTGTATGGTGGTATTTGTTTTTGAAATATCATAAGCTTATATTTCACGAAAATAAATAGCCATATTATAATGTTAATATATTATATAAATAGGTTAATATGGAATCTTTGCATACTTTGTAACTGAGATAACTTTTTTACAGCCAACATCATACAAAGCCAATCAACAACGTGGCTTACGTGGAAAGTTAGCGTCAAATTAAAAAAAAAGTCTACCATAGCCATAATCTGTCAAGTACATGTCAACATTTTAAATATTCCATATTTGAATTGTTGCATCTTATTTCGGACCCTGTCATCATAATTAGCATGTGGATATATTATTTGTGATTACTGTTTATAAAAAGCATTGATGTAGTGATAATACATAACTTAATACTATTATAATAATAATAATAATAATTTATTTATTGTGTCAAACATGAGTATACATAAAAATGTGGAAGTCAGGTTTTTGATTGTCCTTACATGTTTGGCCTGGTGAGGCATACAAAATTTAATCAACATCAAAAAAATGACAATAAATAATCATATTGAAGATTAAACAAACCAATTAAACAAAAACTATACATTGATAAAATAAATGTCAAAGAATTACAATGGCAATTAATTAAATTAATCAATAAAGAAAATGTCAAGAACCATATTACAATGTCACAATTGAATTCCTATTTTTTGTAAATTAAAATTAATAAATGAAATCCTTATGCTTTTTTAGATATGTATATGCATTTTTCCAATTTCACACTATTATATGTATTTTTTTTTAATTACACAGTTTTTTTTTTATCCATTTTTAATAAAGAACATTACAATTTAGTACATAAAAAATGTTGATGTCAGGTTTTTTGATTGCCCTTTCATGTTTGGCCTGCTGAGGCATACAAAATTTAATAAATAACAAAGAATTGCCAATGAATAATCATATTTGAAGGTCAAACAAATTAATTAAACAAAATTTATACATTGATAAAATGAAATGTCGAAAGAATAACAATGGCAATTAATTAAATTAGTCAATAAAGAAAATGTCAAGAACCACATTACAATGTCACAAAATAAAAAACCAATGGAATCACTAGCGTAAGACATTTCAAGTGTTTTAATAAACAACATTAATAGTTACTTCAATTAGCGAATGTCAAATATTCTTTTACGTCATAAAAGCACTTACTAATTAACCAGGTTTTTAATTTAAATAAAAATGGTTTTGTGGGTAATTTTCTTATTTCGATGGGAATTTTATTATAAATGCATATAGTCATCATATAACAGTTTTTCCCATAAAAACTAGTTTTGTATGAAGGGACTAACAGTTTGTATGGATCTCTTGGACGAAAGCGCTGACTATGGACTGTTTCCTTAAACAACCCAATATTATTACGTACAAATTTTCCAATTTCATAAATATACATAGATGTCAAAGTTAGCAGATTGAGTTGTTTAAACATTTCCCTGCAACTGTCCATAGGTCCAAGACCACCAATGGCTCGAATGCATTTCTTTTGAACAACAAAAACTTTGTTTACATCTGTCGAATTTCCCCATAAGATCAATGCGTATCTCAGTAGCGACGATACATAGCCGTGGTATGCGAGTAGGGCCGCTTTTTCATCAGCACTAACTCTTAGATGAAAAAGAGCGAATACAAATCTACTTAGTTTATTGCAGATATCAGATACATGACTTCTCCAGTTACAGTGGCAGTCCACGACAATACCCAAGAATTTAGTATCTCTAACCTCCTGTAGATTTTGTCCCTTACATCGTATATTCAGATCAGATTTTTTTGTTTTATAATTTGTAAATTGTATATATTTAGTTTTAGATACGTTGATAGAAAGACCATTTGTCTGTAACCAATTTAGAATTTTATCGATAGAATCATTGATTACAAATTCATAAGACGTTTCTTTATCAATGTAAGGTACGATCAAAGAAATATCGTCTGCAAATAGAATGGTCTGGAAGCTAGTAACGTTAGGCATATCGTTAATGTACAAAAGAAACAAAAGAGGTCCAAGTACACTTCCCTGAGGAACTCCATAATCGTTATAGAGAAACGATGATCTATAATCAATTGATTCGTTATTTTCATTGATTTTGGTCACTTGGACGCATTGTTTTCGATTAGTAAGATAACTTTTTATCCAGTCAAGAGCAACCCCCCTGATGCCATACCTTTCACATTTGGCAAGTAAGATCTTATGATTAACGAGATCAAAGGCTTTGCTCATATCAAAAAATACCACTGTTACCGGAATACATATATAGTAAAAGTATTGAATGCAATGTGGCTTTGTCTCACACTAGTTGCCTTTTTGATATCTCTTATAAAACGGTCGTAAAAAAAGTATTAACTGACTTACGATTATTTCAATGTAAGATTTTATTGAAGTAGCAAGCCTATATACGGTGATGCAATATTTTTGAGTGTATTATCATCAAAAATGTGTTAAATCGCTTTTTAAAGCAGTAATATTATTTTTTTATCCTGAGATATTTTTTATGTATTTGTTATTACATCTTGTAAAGACATTGAAATGCTACCGGGGCCATCCATCATGGCGGCAAATCAGTGTCATTTTAATTATAGAACAAAATAAACATGTGACCGGCGGCTAGGCATATTCGAAAAAAAAAAGCACTGAGCATTAATGGCTTTATTGTGCAATCCTATGAAAAAGGATAACATAGATTACAGATTGTTTGTATTAGAAACTATTTTCGTTTACAATTTTTCACATTTATAAAAAAAATGCAGTCATAAATAAAAAAAGGTTCATTCATTTTATAATAAATTCTAACATTCTCAATCCCAACCGACGCAGTATTGCACTTTGACGTCTTCAATATTTTGATTTCCCTCGAGACTTTCGTAGAGCGCTCGTAAAATTTGTACAATATATTTGAAATGCTAAATATATTTTCAGTGCTAGGGATTGTAAAAGTATTTATTATAGAAATAAGTCACGTACCTAAATTTGAAGAGATTTTTGGAAATACGATTCTGTGGGCGTACTCTTAAAAACGATATTCGATATATCGTGGACGTCGTCGTGTCGTATCCTACTCTTAGTTACTATCGTTCGAAACATTTCAACGGACGATCGAACGAACGATATCAATTTTGACATAAGAAAGCCTCAAATGACAACGATGATTTGAATTTGACAGACGAATATTCGCAAAATAAACGTCAAATTTACGATGATTGTAATCATCACACCTCAAACCGTATCGTATTACTTTTCGCAAATTTGACGTAAATTTTGTGAATGTTCGTCTGTCAAATTCAATTCATCGTTGTCATTTGAGGCTTTCTTATGTCAAAATTAATTTCTTTCGTTCGATCGTTCGGTGGAATGCTTTAAACGATAGTAACTAAGAGTAGGATACGACACGACGAAGTCCACGATATATCGAATATCGTTTTTAAGAGTACGCCCACTGAACAGGTTCCATAGAAATCAAGTTAGAATTATGGCTGGTTAATATCGGGCCTTTCTGATTTCGATTTATTATCCTGTGAAATTGCTTCATTTGGTTCTATTCATGTTGCTTCGGGAGCACTATCTCCTAATATTAGTTCCGGCGATAAAAAAAATAATGTAAGTAAAATCTTTGGTAAATTTTAAAAAAAATATACTTAGGCTGCTCGTTACAATTATTGGCGGTCGAGTCGTGAGAGCGCACCCCGCCATGTGCCCCGTATAGGCCGGCCCAGAGAACTCGGGGGGTTTTAGTGGGTAGGCCGGTCCTCTATGACCGGAGAGCCCCACACACGGCCGCGTCTTGCCAGGACGTATTTACCCCTCAAAAAAAAATGGTCGTTACAATTATAAGGAAATTACAATTAAGAAAAAAGAAATATTATATTTAAATCTAAAATTTGTTATTCTTGTATGAATGTTCATTATCTTTTCTCATTTTTGCGTACATCAATTGTCAAATATTTTTGTAATATTGAAATATTGGGGGTGATAAAGAAAACAAAGTTATGGGTATGGGGTATGTTGAAATTAAGGTATGGGGCCGAAGATAATTTTTGAAACTATCCATTCGCTTGATATTAGTTGAATATTTGTGTAGCGGGTTATTGATAGGTATGATGAAACATCCTTTATTTGTGACAGATTATGGAAGATCCTGACTATTCACGCAGTGTTCATAACAAAAAGGCGATCAAATAGTAAGGAAAAGAAATCTAAAAATCCTGTCAGAAAAAGAAAATATCCCGCGGGATGGATATAGAACAATGTAGTATATTGTAATTATATAAGATTAAGATAATTTACGATTTTTTGAAAACATTGGTCATTACTCAAGTGACAATTTAAAAAATAATAGAATTACATATTAAATAGAATATTTAATAATCACCAACTATTTAAACAGTACGCAAAAGAAACTCGCAGTATAATGTTGTTACCGGGTGAGATGTTTTTTCTTTTCTCTATCTATTGATAACTGGCTCCAATATTTAAAGGACTGTATTGTAGCTATCGGAGATTTTTTCAAATAAGTTTCATATATTTTTTATGTTAATGTTAATCTACACTAATCTACACTAATATTATAAAGAGGAAAGATTTGTTTGTTTGTAACGAATAGGCTCCGAAACTACTGGACCGATTTCAAAAATTCTTTCACCTTTGGAAAGCTGCATTATCCCCGAGTAACATAGGCTTCTTTTTATCCCGGAAAAATCGACAGATCCCACGGGATGCGCAATAAAGGCTTCGCTCAAAAACTACTGCACAGATTTTCATGCGGTTTTCATCAATAGATAGAGTGATTCTTGAGCATGGTTTTGCGGTATTTTTTATCTCGGAGAAACGGAAGCGCGATAAAACCTTCGCGCCATAAACCGACTTCCGCGCATATGTAGCCGTGGGCAAAAGCTATGACCCTTAACCCTCTATAGACCCAATCCCGAAATCCACGCAGGCGAAGCCGCGGGCAGAAAGCTAGTACATTATATAAATAATACTACTTTAATGAATATATGTTATATGAAATATAAAACAAAAGAGAACTTCCTTTAAAAAATCGAATTTTCATTAATGGTTCAAAAACATTGTCAGACTACGGACCCACAATAATCTGACCCAAAAATAGCTTTTTAAAACAGTACGCCAATACAGGTTATTACAAGTATATAAATGTACTTGAAATAACCATTATAATACGTTCCCATATTCATTTTCATTGTACAGATACAATCGTTAATTTGCCGGAATAATTTACAGGAATTGGAGACTCCACCGTTCCTGTTAATAGGAATATCGTGGAGGTGGCATTACGATTTTCGTAAAGGGACTTTGACTCTCCCAATTTTATTACCAGGCCCTCTTGATTGATTTTAGTGGGCATATGAATTCGCATCGAATAAATTATTTAAGGTGTATTTGAACGTGTGGATGATATTTGAGGTCAGTATTTTTTTTTCACAGTCTGTCAGTTGTACTCATTGGTTTCTCCTGGATAGAAACTAACGAACTGGCTAATTTTATCTCTAATTCTCGAATACAATTATATTTTAAACATTGATGTACTATACATTCTTAGTATATTGTAAACAGAGTATTTGAATTATCAATGTAATTGGAAGGAATAAACGCTTTATATTTTATTTATCTTTATGAGCATATATTTATATCAAAACATATATTTCAAAACACATCACCATATGATATCTTAAATTAGAATGTTGTATTTGTGTATATTTGCGACCGTTATAATAATTTTATATAAGCGTAGATAAAATTAAAAGTGCGACAGTACATAATTATGTAAATATAAAAATATGGTTTATTACACGAGTGACATACTGATGACGACCCTCATTGTGTATAAGTTGTTTCATCTATTCATATTTTAAAACTATTCGTATTTACATTTTATTTCGGCCTGTCTCTTTTGCTGTTGTATATTATATACACATTTTAGTTCTTGATAAATTTTCCTTTCTTAATGCTGTGTGTTCAAATGTAATGTTAATAAATGTTCATGTTACATAATATATCAAGTTCGCTACAGACCGTTTCATATCACTTGATCTTCTGTTGGATGTATACATATAATAACAATTTTTGACAATGTTTTTATTTTATACATAAGTGTCAAAACGTGACGAAAATGACTCTATAAATCAAGAATCCTGAAATATTTATATTATTATCTCATAATCTCTTTGCATATATTCTGATACTATTTTCTCATTCGCATTTCCTCTTTGATGTTTCTAAAGCGTTTACTAAGTATTTCATTCAATAGCTTTGCAAATACATTAATTGCTTTCTGCAAAGAGATTCTGATCGTCAGTTTGGGTAAAATCTTATTTTAATATAAAATGTGTACTTCTCCAAGGATTTAGGTTTCTGTAGTTTTCAGATTCACGTTATTGTTAACAATAAACATTGTTATTTTTCTATTAAGATACTTTTACAATAAGGAGTTTAAGGGGTTACAAATTACACCTGACCGAACTCAAGCCAAACTCACATGCTCACGGAGCACCTCGTCAATCAAAAACCAGACTGTGGTGTTCCTCACCAACCAGAACTGAGTCAGGGTGATGGAAAATGACCCAATACTTCCTGACTTTATAGTCGGGGAGTATTGGGTAAGGCCTATGTCCCTTGTGTAAGTCCCTTGGGTAAGGCCTATGTCCAGCAGGACGTCTTTCAATTGATATGACTACTATTATCTATTTATATATTAGAAAAAGTTATGATTGTATTTAATTTTCCTTCAACCTCCTCCGAGGGCTATTAGCCAAGATCTTTGAATATAATTACTTTAAGACTATTGTCAAGAAGTAATATGCTCTTCCATTTACTACACGACAACAGTTAAGATAAGTTTAAGGTGTTATGCGAGTCTTTCTATTCGAGTGATATATGGGTATGTAGGTATGTATAACTATGAGGTGAGCGGTCGCTCTCATTTCTAAGCTACAAGGTCAATAGAATGAACTAAAAGGCTAACTAACTAAAGGCTAATTTAATTGGTAGCCAATAATAGTCGAACTGTCTTGGCTGGTATTGAGTCCAATATACGAGTAATTTCCTGATTATCTGCGTTTTTCGTGCTCTGTAGTGAGCTATACCTCTCCTGATTAAACAAAAAGTTTTTGCAGCTGCAGCACTACGCCAGGAATGTTCGCAGGAGCTTAATCTGATAACATTTATGGCATCACGCGATAGAAAGTATCTTCTCTAATGCAACACTAGCGTGGCAGTCGGAATAGCATCATCAAGGCAATTGCTGCGAGGCCATACCATACTATACAAAGGCACTTGGCGGAGAACGTTACAGGGGTTAGTTAATGATAGTGTCAAATAATAAGCTTTCTTCTCAGTAAAATTTTATGAACCTGGTCTTTTGAAGTTAGAATTGATTTGATGCGTTTTATTCCTTATTCATCACTCAATAATATTTGAATAGCATAAAGTACAATTTTCTTGAGGATACACCACCCACCGCACTTCTTTTCTTGTTTTACACTTGCCATCGTAGTGGAATGTGTCTGATACCTATCTACGTAGCATAAATATGTTGAAGGAATATTGTGACTTAGTATTATTATAAATAGAATTAAAGTTGTCTTGTAGTTGGTTCGTAGCCCCATGTTTTTTCAACGTTATATCAGTTCTGTAACAAAAAGGAAAGAATTTGTAACTGGCAATCATTCAACAATTATCAACCGTGAATTAAAACTATTTGGACTTAACATAGTAAGAGACGAGCAATGCAATTATGATTTTTGCCTGAAATGGATAGTACTTCGGAGATAAATTGATCAAGGTTTCAACCCGGTCTGTTGAAGATTCGCAATCCAATATCCGCTCGAGTTGAAATCTTTTCATGCGGTTTTCTTAATTTGTATACATTTATTTAGCATAGATTAATAAAATATAAAGTTAGAACTACGAAATTGCAAAGTTTGATCAAGGTAATTTTTTTTAGTTGATCTAAATTTCATAAGTAGGTAATATGAAATTTAAGATAGGTGTTGACGTTATTATATAAATTCAATATATCTAATCATCTAACATAGTGGTATATATATTTTTTATGTACTATCATGCCATAGATTTTTTTTGTGTCATACGTTGACAAACGAGGAGACTGCCTACCTAATCAGGTATCAATAAATCTCAATAGTTACGTTGTCAATTATTTTGGCAATAGTATATAATATAATGAAACTATATAAGCTTTTATTGATATAATGTGAACTTGTTTAAGCTTGTTCAAAAGGGATTCAGACTATTTATCTGAGGCCTGAGGATTCTATCACAGCATATCTGTAACTCCAACAAAAATCACAGTACGTTGCCAACGTGTGACGTAAGCTGTAGTCATAGTATATACAGTAATTTCACTGCCTATATTGCCCGTCTGCCCTTCACGTCGGAACACAGCAATGCGAACACTGCTATCCTGCGGCAGAAATAGGTAAGAGAAGAAGACTAGAATAGGTCTACTTGAGTCTCTCTCTCTCCGTCTTCTATCTCGTCTATTCTAAAATAGACCGTAGAATCTCCCTCGGGACATCGAATGAATGTCTTTGCTCAGAAAAGTACGAATAAAATTTGATATAATAAATAATGTAATAAAGTTTGCAAAAACCCGATTATGAGTTAAAAATATAATATAATACCGAATGCACAACGCTTTTTATTTTAAGCATTTAGACAGTGTGTATTGATGTACTCCTTTTGTTAATCCCATCTGGATACGTGTTTTTAATTACAAGAAGTATATCTGAAATTCAAACATGGGTGCAATAACTAATTATTGTTTTCTCTAAAATAACAATGGAATAAAAAGGTCTAAACGACCTTTTTATTCCATTTCACATAAATAAAAATAAAAGAAATATCTTAAAATATCTTTATCTCCCGCAAAACTGCTTGCGCTGTTTGACTGCAGCTATTAGTCTCTTTATAACAATCACAATAGTATAACCAAATATGTATCTAAATTAGTTTAGTCTATATATGTATATTTCTCGGGGCGTTATATACTCTTATTATTTTATAACATCTCCAAAAAATATTTGGTTTGCACTTATTATCGTAAAATTCACGAAATCAGTATTCGAATATGGTGAATTTAGAGATTATTATTCGAAAGCGACTCTTAATGCTGTTAAGAGGTACTCAAATAGTAATATCTTTTCATAAATACACAGTGGTCTTATTAACGTTAATGTGTTTCGAAAATAGAGGTAAGATACTTATCTTGCTAATGTATTTTAGGTAAGTTACTTAAGGCAATCCCGCTATGAATAAAGAAAGACGACTAATGCGTTAATGTAATAAATAGTCATTGACAAGCAGCTGGTTATATTTATATATTTATATGTTTGACCAATTTACTTAAATATGTCGTATTTACTAATACTTTAGTGTATTCTTATAAATTGTTGTAATATTTATACATTAACTAGCGAACCGCCCCGGCTTCGCACGGGTGCAGTGAAAAAATGGTTATGGTGGGTTATCCCTAAGAGATAGACATATACCATCGCGGACTTTTTTGTGGATTTTTGTAAGTTGTACAATACTGTAGTACATTATTTTGGTCTATCTCGTAGGGTTCAGCCAGCGTTTGCAATATAAGCGTAAAAAAACGTGCTTATTTACGACATCACATTAGAAACCTTTAAATTTATCAGTGTTTCTCTACTATATTATGCATTTATTATACATACAAACCTTCCTTAAGAATCACTCTATCTATTAAAAAAAACCGCGTCAAAATCCGTTGCGTAGTTTTAAAGATCTAAGCATACATACGGACATACAGCGAAAGCGACTTTGTTTTATACTATGTATTGATGATGGTACAAATTGGAGATGCAGTACTACTATTTCGATGAACAAGTAGACTTACATTGTCAATGAAGATATACTTGTATTTCAAATGAAAAAAGTAGTTGATTACTTAATTTTTATTATTAATTCTTTTTTTATGGTCATTCAGCTCATGGTTATGTAGGCCAGACATTGGTTAAAAATAAACAAATAAAACACAACAAAAAGTAAAATAATAATATACTTAAAAATGAAACGTCGTCACATACTAAGATATTCTTATAGATAAATTTATGTTTACCTATCTTTACTGTTAAATTACATACTATATAAATACATACATCAACTCCCAACAACCTGAACGCATATACAGAAACCCATATCATAATCGAACATTCTAAAAGAACTACAAACAGGCTTAAAATTGCTAAGAGTCTGAACGATTGGAAAATAAAACTTATTAATCTATAACTCTTTACTGTAGAAAAATTAAACCTGAAGATGTTATGTATACAAAAAAGTAGCCTTAAATTACCCGTATCTCTCAGTAGCATTTTTTCCCGGCACAATAGTGTCTAAGAAATACCTGACAAAATGTAAGTACTATTACGAATAAAGTCACAGCGACTTTGAAATTGCGGTAGTTCGTAATAATAATAGCAAAATAAGCTATATAACGAAATTTATACATCAATGGGTATCGTTAATTACACAAGAAATATTCAGTTAGTACAATTTGATTCAAAGTAAACAATACTGTTGAAAAGTAGTAGCAATCCTCTAATTGAAAATTATAAAGATTGGAGACAGCTTGCATTGGAATAAAAAGCTATACTTAAATTTATCAACTTGCATTAAATGACAAAATATGTCATTGTAAGTTTAAAATTGTTGTGTCAACACAATTATTATATTTTTAAATTTGACTTGGATAAAATAATTATATTCTGTACTTAACGAAATTTCTGTCCAAAAGCGAATCAATCGTACGCATTATCTATCTTAAATAGAATCTAACTTAAAAATAAAAGAATGTACAGTAAAAATATAAGCATATTGCTGATAAAAATTATTTTATAGCAGAGAAAAAAAAGTAACATTTCACATTTTCTTATGAAAATGTTAAAATTGTTTTACTAATTTATTTGCTAGGTGTGATATCAGTAGTAACGGCTTAGCTTTCTACCTAACTACTCGCATGATGTCGCACTACCCTCGTTAATTGAACAATACCTAGTATGTAGCGCGTTAATTACAATTAGTGATTCAGCCTATTGTCTGGTATAACCGATACGCAGCCAGGTGTAAACATGCATATTCAAGGGCTATTCTGTTAATCAATAGTAATTCACAACGTCAATTAGATGAAGTCTAAACGTGAACGTTGTGAATATTGCTCCCGATCAGTTCATATGCATGTACTTATGTCAACTGTCAGTGGTCACAACCGAGAAAAACCCCTGTTTGCGATACTTCGGCTCAAATGATGAATGTAATATGAGTAATGGACTGTATTTTAAGAAGAGAATTTTAAGGTAAATTGCAAAGTATAAAAAGAAGTATGTGTGATGTTGACCGATTCCTGTGCTCTCAGGAGAATAGCAAAACGTCACCACCAACCTTATACAGCACCCAGACAGTAGAAGCACCACCTTTGATCCAGCACTGCAATCCTTGGTTATGTGCACGGCACACTGTAATCTTCTAGCCAGATCACTAACAATGGCTTAATACTAGGTCAATATGAAACGTTCAAGTATTGGTAATCAGTATTTCTTCCGTTCGGGCGGCAGAACGTCTGCGCTAGTGCTCACGGAAACCGTGGATAGCCAACTGACTGAACTTAGGTTGCCACAGTCAGTCCGCGGATTATTCTACTACCCTCAATAAAAACACAAGAATCGGACAACCCCTCTTATCTCTACGCTCCGAACACGGTGACATTGTTCTCTGTTAAAAGTGTTAAATCTTCCTATTTTATATTATAACTAGCGACTTACCCTGGCTATACCTAGTACAAAATGTCCTTATACACAAGAAACGTGCTTATTTACACATTAGAAACCTCAAAATTTATCTATATAGTGTTTCTCTACTATATTATTAATGTAAACCTATATGTGTTACACATATAAACCTTCCTTAAGAATCACACTATCTATCAAAAAAAGCCGTATCAAAATCCGTTGCATAGTTTTAAAGGTCTAAACATACATAGGGACAGACAGACGGCGGATAGCGACTTTGTTTAATACTATGTAGTGATTAGCAGACTTCGTCCTGTCAGAAAGATTTGTAAAGTGGCAGTTTTTATTCCTGCCTATTTTATAGTCAGAGCAAAAATATCTTGTATAGAACCGTCACCCTGGTGGTAGGGCGTTGTGAATAAACAATAATAAAATAAAACATATATATATGCATTTAAAACTATTCAACTTTGGAACGTGACATTAAATCCTCCAACGATGTATTCTGTGCTCCAACGCACACACGTACACTGTTTTGGTAGATATTATTGAATTTCAACTTTATATAGCGTCAATAAAGCGCAAATTGACTCTTTGATGTTAGGAACACACCTATATTGCTTAGACAACAGTGAGTGCTTGCAAAATGAACTTTATACAATAACAATAAAGCTCAAATCGACTGTACGTTTTAGTTCGAAAACGTTTGTAACTAAAAACCATACTTGAACTTCAACGAATATTTTAAAAAAAGAATTGGCCAAATTGGTCCAGGTGTTGTTGAGTTATGCGCTTACCAACACATATTGCTATTCATTTTTATACATAAGATATAGTATTGCTATTTTGATTATTTGTAACGGACATTCTTGTACTAGTAAAATACAACGAAGACACAGGTGTTTTCTTTACAGTCCACTGGTGAATACAATAACATACATATATTAATAATGAATCCCTTGTAATATTATAAACGAAATTTTGTAAGGATAAATGTTTGTTACTCTTTGATGTTAAAACTACTTGATGGAATTTAATGAAACTTTACCTTAATATAGCTTATATATCAGTATAACACATAGCTTATAATTTCTAAAGATTTTGTGTAAATTGTCCAAAATATGAGGCACCAGCTAGTACTACATATTTTTTATTTAAATATACTTTAACACGAAAAATTGTCTATGACTCATTTTTGCGTCAAAATTATAGTAGGTAAATAAACTCACCGATGAAGTTTGCTTGTAAGCTTTAGGTAAAAAATTGGTTCCATAAATGCATGTTCTTCTTCAGTATCCCACATTTATTTCCATTGAAGCGGCCTCAAAGAGCAAACAAGTTTAAATGCGCGCTGATTCCTGTTTGGTTTTTAAATTTCCGCTTGAAACTGAATTTTCCTTTTACACGGTAACCTGAAATCATAATCAGAAAATTTAATTAAATAAATTTCTTTGCTCGTATTTTCTATAAATATCGAAAAATTAAGTAATATTTTGACAAAAAATTTTTCATTAATGACGATTGTTTATAAAAATCGAACACTAGATTTAAAAGTAAAGATTATCAAAATAGTTTATTATTATATTAAAATATAATAAATGCTATGTTCAGGTTTATTTTTCATTTTGTGGACAAACTCCAGGGCTTAGGCAAATTTTCTCAGTTAATTTTGACACTGGTTTGTTTCATTGCTACAGACGTCTAAGTGATGATAAAGTTGCTTAAAATACTTCTTACATGTGATATCATAGATTTTTTTGTTTCACTTTGCAAATAACTATTAAATAGTGTACAGGCGAACAGTGTGGAATAGAATTCATGTTTACTATCAAAACTTCTTTGAATGCTCCAGTATAATATTGATGCGGTGACTTTTGTAACAATGGACAGTGATTATGTATCATTACACATAAGCGGTAAAGTTATTGTTGCAAAATGTGTGTTTTGTTATATTTTCGATTACCGTCATCAGGGAATTAGTTCAATGTGAAACATCACATCAGATATAAATTATGCAACTGAATAATAATATTATCATTAAGGCTTATTTAGTTCACAATACTATTAAGTAGCAGGTATTTGAGAAACTTTTTAATACCTCTTTAATTTTGACGACCTCCATAGTCGAGTGGATAATACACCGGTTTCAAGGTGTCGCCATCTCTGAGGTCCCGGGTTCGAATCCCGGTGGGGGCAGATGTTTGTGTGATGAATGCGAGCATTTGTACCTTAGTCATGGTTGTTGATATTATATTCAATAAAAATTATTTATATATGTATAATATATGTATGTCTATCCGTTACCCTAGATCCCATAGCACAAGCCTTATAGAGCTTAGTTTGGGTTAGGCTGATTGGTGTAAGTGTAACAAATATTTATTTATTATTTATTATTTATTATTTATTTATTTATTTAATATCTTATTGATAGTAAAAATATATCCCTTCTAATGATTCATGACATTGCATTGCTTGACAAAAATAATATATACGTACTAAATAATAAAGTTCAATTAGTGGAAAACACAAGTCTTTTCATTAAATATGTTGTTTAGTTACATCCTACTACTATTATAAAGGCGAAAGTTTGTAAGTATGGATGTGTGAATGTTTGTTACTCTTTCACGTAAAAACTACTGAATGGATTTGAATGAAACTTTACCACAATATAGCTTATACATCAGAATAACACATAGGCTACAATTTTTGAGTTTTCTAATGTGAGGTCGTAAAAAAACACATTTTTTGCGCTTACAAATCTGCATGTTTATGCTGAAGGAAAAAGATCGTTAAATATGTTTATAGGAGCATACTGCAGTAGCTACCTATAGGCCTATGATTAGGGCTCTGCAGTGCTTAGTTACCGTATTTCTTACTTATTACTAGACTAGACGGAACAAACCTGAAGTCCACGCGAACGAAGTCGCGGGCAAAAGCTAGTACAATATATTTTTATAGCTATACTAGCTGACCTGGCGAACTTCGCTCTGTGTAACAGTCAATCACATGAGTTGACCAAACTGCGGTAAATGTTGGAATTCTATAATAAATATTCTATTCTTCTAGCATAGCATCAGTCATGTAGCTTAAGTAAAATGCATTATTATTGTAAATACAATCCCAACTAACGTTATAAACGCGAAAACTTGTATGGGTGAATGTTGTTGGCAACACAGACAACATATAAGTTTTAATTTTTATATTCTGTGAATATATCCCTTCTTCGTCTCTCGACCCAGTTGGTTGTCTGCCACTTTACTTGCACGACACTCTATATATTTATTTATTTATTTATTTATTAACACTTTATGTACAATGTGTACAAAGGCGAACTTAATGCCTATGGCATTTTCTAACAGACAACCTTTAGGTGGCCAGTTAGAAAATGCGTATATACGTTTGTATTGTATAATTTCTGTTTAAGTTCTTTAAATACAGTGAAGTGATTAGAAAAGACATAACACAGTTTTATAACTCGTATCATTTAATAAGCAACCAGATTCACAAGACCTACAAAATACAGTCCATTAAAAATAAATCTTTTTGACAGGACGAAGTCTGTCGGGTCCGCTAGTATTATTATAGGGTTACAGGGAAAATCGTACTGAATATTGAAGGACGTTGTTATTTAGGTCATTTCTGATGAATTTGATTCTATAATATAGTGTCGGGTGTCGGAGACTTAACCGTTATGGAGATATTGTACATTAAAGATTTTTTTTAGAAATACTATTTTTTTTGCCTTTTTAGTCCCCTAAGGTTAATTTTTTTTATGTATCTACTTAGAAGACATGTCAATTAATAAAAATGATAAAAAAATGTGAGCACACTACTAATATCTGCCAAAAATTGCTCGACAAAAGTTGTAGTTAATAATTTTTTACTAATAGTTTCTAACTTTGAAGTGCTTTTAAAAAGAAATAAAATAAATGGATGTTTTTTTTTTTCGTACGACTTTCCCTGTAACCCTGTATAAGAGGGAATGCTGCTGGGATTGATTGAATCTAATCTCGCCTTAATACCATTGCTGAGTTTTGGCGATTAGAGGTAATTAATACTGCCAGTTTTATGTTTATGTTTATTTACTGCGCCATTATAATTAATAATAATAATACTTTATTTCAAATTGATGTACAATTTGTGGTTTAACGAAAAACCTCCACACTAGGCTATGCCTGTCCTGTGGGAGCTTTCACAACTTTGTTGAAAGGGCACTGGAATCCTACGGGCGCAAAGAAAACAAAAGGAAAATAAAATAAAAAAAAGAACCATTGTGCTATAACAAACAAAAGAAAAAATAATAATAAATTGAAAAGGAAAACTAAACAATAAAAAAAATAATAATAAAAAAATATTATTAAATAAATAAAAAAACAACTACAAAAACACACAAAGACCGGTTATTCAAAGCGCGCCAACACGCGCTGTGATTGCTCATATGTCCAAGAAAGAAGCTCTGCCTTTAATTTCAATCTCGCCTGGCGAAGAGTAAGTTGCCTAATATTGAACAATTGGTTGAGCCTATTATAAATATAAGGCTTCTTGAAAGAGGTGGCTCGTCTGGCAAAGGAGCTGTTGGTTGCATTGTTTAATTCCTTTAACCACCTGGTTATAATTAATTAAAAAACCTTTCATAATTAATTAGTTGCAAGCTTAATGTAATACGTTAGAAAGTATTAATTAATTTTCATATATGAAAACCTACTAACGATAAATTAACGATATCAGTCTATTAATTGTGCAACTTAATAGACTGTCGTTAATATGTCGATGCGATCACTTATTATACTTGTATCCTAGCTATTTAATATAACGCCTTCTAACTATACGCAGTTTTAAATATGTCAATTAAAATATTATTGCTGTAGTTAGAAAAGTCAAATAATTTCGATTTATATGATTGAATTACGAGTGAATTTAAAAATTAAGTGACGTCTGCAAGTACGGCAGTTAAATTTGAGTATTGTACTTTCTATGAAGATTTTAATCAAACCTATAAAATTTGTGCTTGACAATTTACAAAAGTACTTGTACCCTTGAAATGTCATAAAATGTTAGCATTCATTAACCTAAATCGGCCTCAAGAGACCAATATCAAACAAGTTTCTCTTATTCAAATTACAGTTCTGAGAAATTCGCTTAAGGTGCCATTTGCTTTAACTCTCCATATAATAATAACTGGGCACTTCCTTAAACGTCGTAGTTTTTCATCAGGAATAAATAACTGCCAGGGGAAGCAATTAAAAACTTGTTTTGTTCTGTTAACGAGCCGCGTTGGCCTCTGTTGGGTTCCATACAAATTAGCTTTGACAGGACCGCTAGGAATTTCGAGTTATTGCATAGGTACTCGTATATGTATATTTAAACAGATGTTGCAAGTTTATTAATTTGTTATAGAAATTCGATTAATTTAGCAAAACTGCTAGATGTATCGAATTTACAAAACATTTTGGGCAATTAACAAAATATATTTATAAATTCACATCTGTTTACCATTTTGGTAAGAATGTTATTAGGGTATTATTTATTTATAATTTCTGTCATATCTATGTGAATAATAAAAAAATGTATATATTGGGTCTTAAGTATTTTACTTAAAATTTACTTTTTTTTTTTTTTATTAGTATAATTCAATACACAAGTTATTCTAAGAGAAAAAATAATATATTCAAGTTGTTTGTTAAATGTCAGATCAAATTGTTACCGCGTTTTCACTACGCCTTCGGAGAACCCTAGGTCGACCATAGGAATTATTAGTTCTTCTCTTCTCTTAAATATTTTCATTAGCACAGCGTAGGTACACTCACAATCAAATAGAAATAAAAATATAAAGGCGCGGGTTGCGTATAGGTCGATCTGTTATTGTCGCATCAGTCCAGTCCACGTTACAACTCACTAACTAATATTTACTAGGGAGCGCGTGCGGGTAACAAGTTCGAAAGAGGTTTTTAGCGTAAACAAAAGTAATGATAGAGACAAATAATGAATTCAAGAATATTTTCTTGCATTAATCAAAATAATGTTTAGATTGATTGACTGTATAGCTATGGGTATAAACTTGTTTTTTAGCGTACTTAATTGATGACTTGCAACCATATAGTCGCACTATAAAAATCGACTGGCTTTGTGAATAATATAGGTTGCTGCGCAGGGTGCGGCTATATCGAACTGAAAAATTATTAAAAATTCTTATTATGAATGACACGGAAGACTTTTTTGTGATACAGAGTTAAGCGCTTTACCGTGTATACTTTTTTGTTATTCCCCCTGCATTAAGTTACATATCGCCGGCGAGCCGGCGGTTATGTGGGGCTCTCCTCCCCAGAAGGGGGAGGCCTACCCACTAAAAATCTCAGGGATGACCTTCCTCAGGCATGTAGGGAGCCCCCAGGAACACCAAGCTACTACCGGGAACCCCCAGCCTCAGCTCCCCGCCGATACAGGGGAGCCCTCCTCGGGGGAGGCTACAATACCTCCCCCGGTCTCCTCCACCGACGACGACCCCCGGCCACGGAAGGAGCGTGGTCCTTCCCGGGTCGCCGTATCCGCGGGCGCGATCTCCTCGCGCCCGCCGGCGACCCGCGGCGGCGGCGCCGCAACTGTGGTACCGAGCCTGGCGCCGCCTTCTTCGAGCGGGATCGGCCATCTCCCGACACCGCTCGGCGGTCTCCTTCTGGAGCATCACTGCTTCACAGAAGGAGGCCACAGCCCTCCAACCTCCCTCGTCCGCCAGCATTGCCGCAATCAATGCCGGCGGAGACAGATCTCGCCCGATCTCTGCGACCAAGACTCGGCGCTCGGAGGCCCACGCGGGGCACTCCGCCAGCGTGTGCTGGGCCGAGTCGAGGTCGGATGCGCAGTGGTGGCAATGTGTCGTTCCCTCCCGTCCTATTCGACACAGATACTCACCGAAGCAGCCGTGCCCGGTGAGTATCTGAGTCAATCGGTAGGTGACCTCCTCCTTCCCGTGGAGCCAAGCTTCGAGGTGCGGGAGTACGGCACCGACGACGGCCCGCTGGCGCGCGCAGATCCGTAATTCGAGCTGCGCACGCCAGGCACTAACTGTAATATTTTAATCCATCCTTGATTTATTTAAATTCCATTACGCGTAACATACGCGTAAATTTAATAAGATTTGAGATGAAAAATTATAATTACTTAGAGCTTTTATGTTGTAATATGTTTGAAAAAAACTTCTATTTTTATATAACTACCTAACGGCTCACACGGTACAGTCCACGGAAAAACTCGAGAGTTTACGTTGTAATTTTATTTTCATAGAATTAAACAATTTTGAAGATTATATAAATAAAAAAATATTTATTTATGTCATATCACATTCCATAATATGGGATGAGATCGACTAGACTAAGGTTGTAGGTTAAAATTATTACATACACTCACGATTTGTTCCCATCGGGGTACTCGCTACGATCCAAACATACTTCGCTAGTTTCCTCGGGTTTCATTAATGTACTTTTGAGTTGACCATTCTTCAATTATTATCTTCTATTTATCAAGAGTCAGTATAGCTATTCGAAAAGGCTTGCTTGCAAACTTGCAAATATATATTAAGAAAAGAATCACATTGTTGTTTCCGGTTATTTTTAATTTACATTTCTATTTATTAAAACAAGTAAATTCAATAAAGAAAGTTGTAACATTTTAAAAAACTATTACAAATAAACGAAAAGTTGCTAACAGGAAGAATTCACGAAATTTCTACAACAACGGGATTATACTACTACTTATAAAATGGAAAAAGTAAATAGCACGTATATATTTTAATCAATTGTAAATAAACATTGAAAAGAAAATGTTTAGAACTTTCATATAAAATGCGAAGAAACTTGTTCCCCAACCCAATATATATTTTTATGTTATCTCAATTTCCCAAATCCCCATTTTCTGTATCGACGCTAACAAGACTCGTTCGATAGGAAAAAATCCGGACCCCACAAAGGGTGAGAGCTTTACCCAGCCCTCCTTCGACCTGCATTAAGTGATAAATGTCTTACTCATAGTCCGTTCATTCGAAAAATACTGGCCTAATTAGCCCCACGACCCCTGAATGTTTTGGTATTGTCTGTTATTGGGCGGATTGGATTTAAAACAGGTGTGTTCTATAAATTGTTCACACGCATTGAAGTATTTTGTTTAAATGTAACAGAAAAGACGAAATGAATTCACAAAATTGAAGTAGATTTAAACAGAGGGTGATTTTGTTAAAGAAAGAACATTTTATTGAGTTAAAATATTGAAGCGACCTTGGATTATTTTTAACAGATTACTGATTGTTTACTTAAGGTAAATTCGTAAGGCCACTTTCGGTTTATACAATGTAGATATGCAAAAATCTATACAAAATGTAATATAAGTATAACACTCGTAAGATAATTTGACGACCGGTCCGCATCGTTTTAATAAAGAAATGCCGCTGGAAGGAACATTTTATCTGTCAACAGTTTATCTGTCAAAATGTTATGCATATATAGTTTTGACAGATGAGATCATACCTGTCAAAATAGGCTTTCTGGATTGTGAAGACTATTGTGTTGCGTTATTGATAAAATATCGGTAGTTTAAAATATTTCTGGCTACTCTTGCAATACTATCGTTACTGTCGATCCTATTGGACGCACAATGACCGATACACTATTGATAATATAGATGATATCGATACGGTTCATACTTGCGATTCAATCGGTTGTACTAAAACAATAATAAATTTAGTTACGCAACTAATAGAACATAACGCTGCTAGAGTCGTCAGCAACAGCTGATAGTAGCTCAGTCTTAATTGCTTATTCACAAATGCAGAATAACAAATAAATCTATGAAATCATAAACTGAATTAGTTCAAGGATTGGCAATTTTTTCGTTTTTACTGGATATTTTTAGTCAATCGATAGGGCATCTACTAAACTATATATAGTTCCACAAACCCCATACGAACCCCGGAAGATTAGAAGGCAAGTACCGCGAAGGCGAGTGCATGTTGTCATCGACACTTAAGTGTATAACAGTAGTGTCGAAAATATTTGTAGATAGAACAAAGTCAATATGATTATATTAATAACTAAATAATCTCTTTTCCATAAAGCTAATCCGTTCCTTAATAAGATCGTACATCGTTTGTATGAAGTGCGTTGATATCTCATGCGGAGTTTCGACTGCGCCAGTCCCTCCCTGTTGTTTATTCCGCTCAATAAATTTCTAATTAGCCGAGAGAATAATTGTTTCTGTCGTGTTGTTCTCCGCGGCTAATAGACTGTGACATGTCCCGTTCCCATTTGAAACCGAAACCGTTCCAATGAGTAATTCGGGGTTTGGTTGCTATGTAACTGTTACTTGTGGTTTTTTGTTAATGCAATAATTTAAGATTGAGAATTAATGTGGTGGTGTGTCATAAATACGCACATCAAATCAGAGTTATGTGTAGATTTATTTTGTAAATTAAGAATATATACATATATAACATATAATATTACATTACCTTTTATTATTATGATAATTACATTATCTAATCAAATATGTAAAATTATTTTAACGATTATATTTTAAATATTCACTTTTATTGCTTTTTGCTGTTATGTAGGTGGTCCACTATTTGAGCACTCTGAGTAAATATATTCAAACACTAAGGTTACAGCTGAAAATCAGCAATTTGCTTGTAACTGCAAGCAAATATCATGCTGAGCTGTCGCCTTATTTCGCCTGCTGCGGAGCACACACACACCAGCACTTGTCTTTACATCATTATAAGTATAACATATAGTTTAAGTCATTGTCTGTGTACTATACTGTGTTTTATGTTGAATTTTATACTTTGTGTGTCTATGTTTTCATGTTATTGTATATATTGCGTTTACTGCTTTTGTTTAATGTGATGTTTTTTGTTATACCCGTTTGCTTTGTGTGTGTGTTCTGTGGCAATGAAATAAAGTTATTATTATTATTAATTAATTTACAATGTTGAGTTCTAAGGTTGCAATTGATTCATTGTCTAGGTACCTATGTAGTCTAGCTTTAATGTGTTAAAAAAATTCATTAGTGTTATGTCACATAATCGAGCTGGTCAGTTAAAGTTAAATTTTATGAAATTATAATTGGGTTATTTGATTTGCAATACATTAAATATCTGTAATACTTGTGACACTGTGAGATCTAGCACCATCTTGTTGAAGCCACGTGTTATTAATATGCATTTTTTAAATAATAGGCTCAAATTGAGTTGTTACCTTCTATCGATAGCGTAAACCATTGACTGATAACGCATTTTCAGACGAATTAAAAATAAAACAATTGAAATAGGCCTCCAGATCATATAGAGCATGCCTCAAGTAAATGCCTCTCAATCCTTGGATATTTCGCAAGCCAATATGAGACAATTTTGCTTATTGACATAGATTGACAAGTAAAAACACTCAAAAAAAATATTTGTAAAACATAGGTGGATCTTGAATGAATTGTCCAAATTTACAATAATTTAAATGATCAGTTGATTTCAATTGTTGCATCAGTTACATCTAGTTTTAAGTCAATCCTTCACAGAATTTGTTTTTGTGGATTGAGAACTCAGTTGTTGAAAACGTCGAGGTATTGACAAATTCGGATCTTCTCCAAAACTGGCTTACGGCTGCAATGTTTTCACTTGAATGACCCGGTTGAACGCTGGCACATTATGTACTGCGCTTGTTGACTCGAATTTATTGACCTAATTCTTAATAGCAGTTTCGGAAGGACGATTATGTTGATCTATAGTATTCCGAGTTTTTCGAAATTTGACTTTTACAGATCTATTATTTTCATAATTAATTTTTATTATTGTAATGCGATTATTGGATGAAATTGAATTTTTTGTAACAATCACTCAAGTTTCAATTCAAAAATTGAATATCAAAACTGATATATAGTCACGGTAACCCATACTAGCCACTGATAAAAGAATATCGACATTCTAAACGCAATGGAAGAATTCGAAAATTTTACATTACATTTGAAAAGAATTTAATTTGGCATAATAAATATGATTGTTGTAATAAATTTTCAAGGTAAAAATGTTCACATGTGCTTTCTGGAAAATAGCTGAAAGAGAATGTTTACGATTGAAAATTATTACAAATTTCATTTTTTCTTACAATGAAACGTATAAAGAGAATTGTACCAATAATATAAATGTGAAAGTGTGAAAGTAGAAGCTATAAATTGAAAATACATTGTTTTATTTAGTAAATATTTATAGTGCTAATAAGTGAGTACAAAAAAGCTAATGTTGAATTGCAGTTACATCAAAAATTTATGTTTCGAGTTTTACAAAAGTACATTGAAGTATGTTTAGCCGATCGGTCGCCTTCATGATTTGCCTACATGGTTCTTAGAACTTAGGCATAAGGCTGAGTTTAGTCGGTAGGTCACGACCGGGGGGGCGATGGAGGGAGCGCCCTGGAACCCGCGCGCGAATTGCCTAAGCGGGAGTGGCACCGACGGATTGTGGCGGCCTGGCGTGCGCAGCTCGAATTACGGATCTGCGCGCGCCAGCGGGCCGTCGGTGCCGTACTCCCGCACCTCGAAGCTTGGCTCCACGGGAAGGAGGAGGTCACCTACCGATTGACTCAGATACTCACCGGGCACGGCTGCTTCGGTGAGTATCTGTGTCGAATAAGACGGGAGGGATCGACACATTGTCACCACTGCGCATCCGACCTCGACTCGGCCCAGCACACGCTGGCGGAGTGCCCTGCGTGGGCCTCCGAGCGCCGAGTCTTGGTCGCAGAGATCGGGCGAGATCTGTCTCCGCCGGCATTGATTGCGGCAATGCTGGCGGACGAGGGAGGTTGGAGGGCTGTGGCCTCCTTCTGTGAAGCAGTGATGCTCCAGAAGGAGGCCGCCGAGCGGGGTCGGGAGATGGCCGATTCCGCTCGAAGAAGGCGGCGCCGGGCTCGGTAGCACAGCTGCGGCGCCGCCGCGGGTCGGCGGCGGGCGCGAGGATTTCGCGACTGCTGCGGCGACCCGGGATGGACCATGCCCCTTCCGTGGCCGGGGGGCGTCGTCGGTGGAGGAGACCGGGGGAGGTGGTAGCCTCCCCCGAGGAGGGCTCCCCTCTAGGCAGGGGAGCGGAGGCTGGGGGTTCCCGGAGGTGGCTTGGTGTTCCCGGGGGCTCCCTACATACCTGAGGAAGGCCATCCCTGAGGTTTTTAGTGGGTAGGCCTCCCCTTTCTGGGGAGGAGAGCCCCACATAACCCCCATAGGGTATGCAATTTAATGCATTTTCCTCAGCGGAACAAAAAAAAAAAAAAGGTCACGCTGGTCAAACCGTTCTGGCTGATGTTGAATCCGACATAATCACAGTGACACTTGCCGTTGTGGTGGTATTCTGGGTACGTTTCATGCTCCTTGTCCAGGATCCTCAACTTCTCTCTCCTGAGAGAAAAAAATGTTTATCCGATCGCAGGATTCGCAGGACCACAAATAAATAGAAATATGTGAGATAATTTTTTTAGTGGGTCGTTAGCCAAGAATTATTTCTATCTGACAATTTTGTTGAGTCATCCCAGATTTGGCATTGCGATCTTTTACTGTCTAAAATCTGTTAAAATAACTTAAATCTAACTGTTAAAATCTGTCGTAATGTTATATTAGTTTGAGGGCAAACTAATCCCAGACCGAATGCGGGTGAAGAGTGTGTGAATGACATGAAGAACAGTGTAAAAAGGATTATTTATCATAATTATCTTTTCCGTTGAGACACGCTTACTGCAGGACATAAGCCTCGAAGGAAGGGATTGATTGGGGTATTTGAGATGTCTCGTACATTGCTGGTTGAGGTTGGATTGATGATGTGCGTCAGAGCTGCGCTGTTGACTGTTAGAGTGTAACGCTATCAGATAAGTTTGAGTAAGGTCCCGTCAAGCTTCGCTTAACTCCTAAAGCTATGCTAAAATTGTGAAAATTCGGAAATAAACCAAAAACTCGAAGTACCTATCCCTAAATTATTATTCCTGACACATTTTTTATTACACCTTGCGAATAGTCGTAAAAACTTTTAAGAATTACAAACAATAATTATCTATTCAAAAGTCATCTACAAAGAGAGATATAACCCTGAAATGTAGTTTTATATACCTTTTTACAATCATTTAACAATTTATATCTTTACAGATTTTATGTCATCTCCCAAAATAATACATTGTGGTATTTTTTATTGATGATTAGTAAAAGAAGAAGAATGAAACGGCTACTTTATTACGCAGATTAAACAGTGTCAGATTGTCATTTTTTGGTTACGAATACGGGACCCATGTCTCATAATCATAATCCATATGACATCGCTTTTTGTCATGTCTGTGTCATTTACGCTTCGCGACACGTAAAAATGTCAAGATAAGAAAATAAAAACGTAAAAAAAAATAATTATCAAGATAAAGAAGGTTCAACATATCTTTATGCTACTAATTCCATATTTAAAATGTGTTGATTTTTTAATAGGAAAGAGATATTGTTAAAAATATCTTTCATCCTTCTCTAGGCTTCATACTATCTTCAAATTAATATTCAAACAGAATTGGTTTAGTTGTTTGTTTCTAATTGGATCGGTTGTTTTTAGTTTTAGCTGCGCATTATTAGCGGAGACTAGTCACCTTCGGCTTTTATACATTTAGGTTACTGGGTGGGATGGAAGTATTATGGCCGATAAAAATATGACTTATCTAATGATTCTGATTAGTAGGAGTAATTATTATAGTGATTTATTGACAGACTAACAACAATCGATACTCATGTTGGTATCCGGCAAAACGTCGCCAAGTTTATCCAGTATCACGTGGCGATATGATAATAGCGTTACTTTAAAAAACATTTAGTAAAAATATCTGTGCACTACAGTGAAAGTACTACTGTTGAAAGTAAAGACCGGTAACAAACTGGTAAGCACTGATGACGCAGTAGCTAAATTATCCAGTAGAAATAACTTTATTCAAATATGACTTTATAGAAAGCTCTTTTGAATCGTCAAAATTGTTTTTCATTTCAGGACGTATTTTTAGCTTATAAGGGGTCATCCATAAATTACGTCACACGAATTTCGTGATTTTTTGCCCCTCCCCCCGTCCTTGTTACAGCTCACAGGTCACATTTGTGAGACTCCCCCCCTAGTGTGACGTCACAAATTTTGAAATTATAGAAATTATTGAATGATAAAAGCGGTTTCGAAATCAGTTTTATTTTCATTTTAATAAAATTAACATCAAATCAATTAACAAAACAAAAAACGATTACTTATATTAAATAAGTATATGGTCATTTCATTTTCTTATTATATTTTTCAAAATCACCTAATATAATTAATTAGAAAAATAGTACGTTTCGGGAATACCCCTATTAATAGATAGAAGAAGATACTATTCCTCTATTCATTTATGAGAGTATACATACTTTACAATAAAAGTTAGAGCACTTTTCATACTAATAGTAATAATTTAAAGTTTGCGTTTTAACAGTTAGCTTATAATAGATTTTGAAATGTGACGTCACGAAATTTAAGATCCCTCCCACGTCCTTATCACACAATGTCACACTTCGTCAACCCCCTCCCTCCCCCTAACCGTGTGACGTAATTTATGGATGGCCCCTAAGAAGAATGGGCGCAAGAAATTTATCAGCTTTATCATAGGTAATCACAACATTTACAATAAATTATGTCGTTACCACACAACGTACATATGTGTTTATAATATATACGGGAAAACAAATATTCAAACTTTAGAATGTAATGTCTTTGAATTTACACTAAGCATTGACATCATCTAAATAATCATTGACTTTGTAACATTCCTTACTCATTAGCGTCTTTTTAACATGTACCTTGAACTTATGAAAATTAAGAAAATATTCAGCTACACTATGTGGAATCTTGTTATAAAATGTAACAAAGTGATTGAATAAATATAAGTTCTACATTTACCACCGCACGCAGATTTTGTTTGACTTCCACAAAAGTTAAACAGACACGGATAGCATACGGTCCCCTGCAGTATATCGTTATAATGGAAACTTTAAACATAAGAAGAAATTAGTCGTCGATATAAAGTAATTGTTAACACATGTTTTTCACTTTTACGAAAATCGGAAGTCTGCAGGCGAACCTGTAACAAAAATCGATTAAAGCGGTTGTCATGGTTATTAATTTACGATATTGTTGCGTGTCAGCAAATTTTGATCAATAACTTCGATAAACGAGTCTACGATGACTAGGTTAACTGAGGTGTTAGTAAAGTAGTCAATCTTTCTTTATCAGTACGCAACCGGCCTCCAAGACATAGTGAAACAAAGAAAGTAATGCAGACTCGAAATGGTATAGGTGTTGCATTGATGGTGGCACGACTCTGGTTAATGGGATTTATATTCAGTGCCATAGATCGGTACGGGTATCATATAAATTACCACAGATGGACTAGTCATAAGTTTAAATTACTACATTCGGGGTAGAAAAGTCAAGCACCTCTTGGAAATATCACTTTATTCACACGAAATACAGCAATGTTTCTACAAATCAAAAAAAGCCAGTCCAATTTTTATTACACGTACTAGGATGGAATACTAGCGTGACTTTCACGATTTGAACCCATCCCGACTGACTGAAAATTTCCTGGCGACGTACTCATATCCACTTATTATATTAAACGATAACACAAACAGAGACAGAAGTGAAATCCTCAATCTATTGTCATGGTACATAATTAAATATAATTGAAGAAGAATTGCATATGTATATCACAATGACTGCCTTTTTTTTTCCCTGAGGAAAATGCATTAAGTTGCATACCCCGGCTGTGACGAGCCGGCGGTTATGTGGGGCTCTCCTTCCCAGAAGGGGGAGGCCTACCTACTAAAACCCTCAGGGATGGCCTTCCTCAGGCATGTAGGGAGCCCCCGGGAACACCAAGCTACTTCCGGGAACATCACAATGACTGCCTATAAAAAATAAAGTTTTAACATTCTTTTTAACATACAGTTTTTATATTGATTCCTTTGTCAAGTTGAAAGAACTTAGTATAATTTGAAATTAAATGAAAAAGAGGATGCATACAAAATGTATTGTGTGTATGACGTTCAGTTATAGTAAGATCTGTCAGTCAATAGGTCAATGCAAACGTCAATATGATATATTCCTATACAAAAACACCAAAAATAGATTAAAATACAAACTTGATTGAATTAAAAACAAGATTGCATTTTATTGCAATAAAAGCAAGCACTTTCGCATAACAGATTATACATATATTGAATTGAAAGCTTAAAGTTTTAATTAGGTTGATACTAATTCACAAATTATAAGCTTTCAACTCATAGTTTGGTTTAATCTAATACTTCATAATAGAAATAATTCAATAATCTCACTAAATATAAAAATATACACATAGTAATATTCATTTTAATAAGTCTTTTGCACTGTCGCTGAGTATCTTACGAAGTGCCGTCACTTTTTATTAAATTAGAAACAGTAATAGCCTGTTTTTCCTCATATGTGAACGTAGATTACCTTCACAAGACATCTCACTGCTTATAATGTTCGATCATTGGATACTTTTACAGCCAGTTCTGGTCCTATTATATACTCTTAGACTATGTGGGAATGTCACCAGTATGGGTGCACGGCGATACATATAAGATAAGATGGTGGATACAGATAAACATCGATTGAGGTATTTTTGACAGAATAGTAATATAGTTATTACAGTTCCGTGTATGTAGATGACTTATTTTTTTTCGTTGACTATGGCTAGGGTGTCCATTAATCAAGTCAAGAAAGCTCGTATCATATTGTCATATTATTCTATATTGACACCAAAAGATAAGGCTCAAAGGATAGTCGATTATTTTTAGAGAATGCCACTCGTAGATTCCAAGTGAAATAAATAACAACCCTTTTGCTAGTGTTCGACGTATACTTTTTCCAGCAGTTACAACGAACGATTTATTCGTGGAATGTTACCAGATAAGCTTTTTTACCTCATTATTTTCGCATAAAGCATTTATGAGCCTACAAAGTTTAGGGAGATCGTAACAAAAACTTTATTAGATCCGTCAAGTATTTGTGGCATACGAAATTCTCGGATCGAGGATAAAGGAGCTTTTGCTGAGTTGGAGGTTTTAGGGTGCTTTATAGTATTTTCGGATAATATTTATTTTCGTAGCAAGTGGAAAACCGTGATCTCTGGGGGTAGACCCCATGGCAAAGAGGCGTGAGTTTATTGTATGTACGAGGATGTTATTATTTTCTAGATCTGCGACTATTCTGTATAAATAATCTTTAACAAACGTTAAATAGACAGAATTATCGCCATTACAATCATTAACATAGCTATCGTTGTTTCTGAAATGCAAATTTCTCTATCAAAAAGTATTCAATCCGTAACAGTTTTAGATATTGTTAATGTAACACATATTGTTAATGTAACGTAATATACTTCTTGCATATGTTTTATTTGACGTAATAATATCATTTATTTCTTTCTTTACACAAGCTAGTACAGTGTACGGAGAAATACCTTTCTTTTCTAGTAGGTGCGCTGTTTCGGTGATATAGATTCTAGCAGATGTTAGGTTACTTTAGACTTTAGAAACTGGTGTTAGGAATCTCATATTATATGCTATTTTAAATTTAACATTTATTTACTCTATACCTTCGATCATATATTTCTGTAGATACACAATTCCATAGAAAATCAAACAAAATATCGACCCCGCGTCTATACATAGAAGAATAGATGTATATTATAGTACCAATTTTGAAAAAAGTTCTAAAGTGTCATATAATTTAAGCCAATTTAAATCTTAAGTAACGTAATGAAGTATGAAAATAAATCCTTGTTAAGGTCGTTACATATTATCTTCTGGTTTCGATGATATAATGATGCCGTGAAATCAGAAATGAACAATACATATTTGAAAACAAATATATTGGATAATAAGCCCTTAGTCTGTTGCAATTAAGCACAAATTCATTTCATATAATAATGCTCCTACGTTCCATTTGACTCCGAATATTGTGCTCGCGTCTTATCGCATCCTACTTGAACATAGACAGCAGTGGAGATGCTTAGTTTTTTTTTACACTTATCTTAACAGTACGGAAACTTTTTAAATTTTAAAATAAACCAAGAAGTATTGTTACAAGTTCAGCTTCCGGCACGCCGCCCCGCTAAATCATAAATTGTATCTATATTAATCAATATTCCTCCATATATTAATCAATTATCACATAATTATTTTATTATAAATTATTAATAAATTATAAAACTAATCTAAAGCCAATACTGACAGCCGTAATCAAATTTTTAATCATAATCTAATATACTGAAAATGCCACTTCCGGTTTACGGAACCTAATTTAATTTAAAAATCTATACAATGTTTAATTATATAATTATACTGCTTAGTAATAATTTTGATGCAAATTAACAACTATTGTTGTATTGCATTGTATTAATATTGTTATAAATCGATTAATAAGTTGCTTGTGTAAAATTATAAAAGCCAGTGTCCGCCATTTTTAGAGCATTATTAAACTGCCTGCTGATAACATAACATCGCAACGTTTATTTATCCCTGTGCCGTGTACAGTATGTAGAATTAGGTGCTAAGGAAAGTACAGACTTTATTAAGACAGGGTTTCTCAACCTTTATTTTGCCGAGCCTTACAAACAAAGAAAGCGAAAAACTAAAAAAAAAGAAATAAAATCACAAAAAATGGTATAGACGACTCCATCATTCCACTGACCTTTTTCTGAAACATTAGCTCTGTGCTATTTTTTCCTATGAGTGAGCCACTCGAGACAGAAAGAGATAGATGCGATGCGTTGCGCATCGTGGCATGGTGCGCAAGTTAAATTGATATTTTAGTAATACAGAATATGAATAAAAGTGTTTTAATACTCATAAAAAATGCGCTAATAAATTAAGATAAAGATATACTTATTGGAAGTATGACATTCCATCCTTCTTTTGCACTTTACGTGTGTCATTTTTACAAGTATAAACTACGCATTTCGGCATCGCTGACGTTATCAATCGCGCGCGGCCACCGAATGAATGAGAGCGAAACAAGGCACATTTACTGTTTGTGCCTTGTTTCGCCGGTGCCACTGTTTAGACGGTAACTGTGTATCTACAGAAATATATGATCGAAGCTCTATACTAAGATTTATTTTCTTGCACGTTAGATTCACGATAGTTAGAACTGAAGAATAAGTATAAGTTTACTAACGATGCGTACTTTCCATATTCAATATTATACGTTATGATGACAATTTTAAAAAATGAAAGCGATGCTGTTACAGCTTTTTAGATAATATAAAGTTAATATAAATTAAAAATAAAAATTGTGATCCAAACGGGTGGCTTCTGAACTACATTTGACGAGACTTAAGACAACTTTATTTGATCGCTTTCTACCAAGCTATGCCAGTCAATGCGGTGGCAGATTTCTCAAACTCCTATAATGACTATTGGGGGGGCCTATGTTAGATATGCTGCGACACGCCCTGTAGAAATGATATTGATGATAAACAAAAGAAATAAAAAACTTAAATGCATTATAGAAATTTAGCCACGTTAGTATTGGAGCCAATATCAATCAATCAAGATCTATTGTGGTTCACAAACCAGTTTTATGGTTTCGTGAAGTAGATGAGTAAGTAGCAAGGTTAACCAGGGATATAAGGAATGTTGATCTAAGAAGATCTTTGATAGTATGCTGCTTCATATATTATCATCACAGCTCATATATATTCCTACTGATTACTTCGCAGTATCGACCTCAGGCTCTCCGAATATTTTAATACGAAAACCAGTGCTGAGACCACAGCTCCACCGACTTTTCGTTTAAGATGATGAATACATAATTTATATATCCTTCCTTTCTTTTTTTCTGTTTAGTGAATCCTTAGGTGTGTAGGGTCGTAAGTTACAATACTTACTTCGTTCGTCACTTTCCTGATATCCGCATACTGAGTGAAGACAAGAAGTCCCCTTTGTACTCTTTGTGTATCAGATTTTGACGCTGGGGTACTTAAAGTATATTTTTTTTTATAAGATAGGGCAGCAAACGAGCAAACGGATCACCTGATGGTAAGCGATAACCGTTGCCCATAGACACCTAACACCCCAGAGGAGTCACAGATGCGTTGCCGGCCTTTTAAATGGGAATATGCTCTTTTTTTGAAGGTTTCGATATCGCATCGGTTCGGAAATACTGCAGGTGACAATTCATTCCACAGCTTAGTAGTGCGTGGCAGAAAATTCCTGGAAAAATGCAGTGTGGTGGATTACCAAGCGTCTAGATGATGAGGATGAATCTTGTGTCGCGTAGAACGGTGACGGAAACTAGTAGCAGGAATTAATCTGAACAATTCCTCAGAGCACTCCCCGTAATATAATCGATAGAGAATACATAGCGAAGCTACATCTCTACGCAGCGCCAAGGAGTCTAACCGACATGAAATGTCCGGGTAGGATGGGGTCCAGAGGGAGAAGCTGATATTGGGGAGCCCTTGCCCAAAGATGGGAACAGTATTCCATATGTGGCCGAACTTGCACCTTATAGAGTTGCATTCGACGGATGGGTATGAAATACCGCCTCGATCTATTGAGCACACCAAGCTTCTTTGAGGCTATTTTAGCCTTACCCTCTAGATGTCCGCGGAACTGTACTTCGGTCGATATGTCGACACCGCAAAATGAACCGAAACTAACCGCCAATGCTTCTCCCTTACTCTCAATCGTCTGTGACCAATGATGTGTCAGGTATACCAAGAGATCACCAGCTGAACTACCTCTACGGAAGCCATACTGATGATCACTGATCAACTGATAAACCTCAAGGTATCCAAGGAGCTGGCTATTAATAATGGACTCCATTATCTTTGAGAATAGGGAGGTTATGGCTATCGGTCTATTTTTTAGGTATAGGGTGCACTAAAGCTGTCTTCCATAAGCTGTCTTCCATAAAGTCGGCACTACGCCAGAAGAGTAGGAGAGCCAAAAAAGACGCGTTATAACAGGAGCATACGTCTTCAACACGATCAGAGGAATCCCATCGGGCCCGCTCGACTTGTGGACGTCTAGGGATAGAAGTGCCAAACGCACTGAGCTTTGGTGGAACCGGATATCCGGCATAGAGCTCTCACACCGCCGTATGGTCGGCGTCTCTTGTCCCCCATCATCCAACGTCGAGTTGGATGCCAAGAGTGTGCCTAAAAGATTAGCTTTTTCCTTTGCGTCGTGGGCCAATGAACAATGAATTATCTCCCCTGTGCAGAGGTGGAAAGGATGGTTTTCAGAAGTTCCCTTGTGTTAACTACAATATTCTAATCATGGATTTATTATATACTGAGGTAACATCTTTGATTCCAACAGATGTATTAACAAGAATCCTAGTCCATATAACAAATCTAATTAATGTACAAAATTTGTGACTATAGCCAAAGATAAATTACCGTAATCGATTGACATATTGTAATCATGTTTGCCAACTATGCTTCAAAGAGCTGTTTAATTAAATTTAAGCATTGGTTGTACTATAGCGATATAGTAGACATTGTACGTCTACGTAATTCCTTTGGCTTCAAACAAGGTAAGGAAAAAGTTATTGATGTTTGTGACTTCCTGTTTCCGTTGAAATTCTCATCCAATTGAAATTAATCAAATGATGTCATCAAATTAAATCATAAAGCAATCACATTTGAATGTAACAAAAGAATTCATGAAAAAATTGAAAAGCTTTGACGACAAACACCCTACACGTCGTGTTTAGCGACCTACGAACCAATTATATTGTTAAACATCAAGGGCAATGTTCGATTCGTTAAATTCGCAAAACAACATTACTGGAATGCCTATGTACGAAAACGTACGAACAAAGAGAATTTTTGTTCGGTCCAACAAATCAAATGCTTCGAAGCGAGCTTATGTGTGCACGAGAAATTATTCTCGCACGATTCATGGTTCATTGGAAGCTGTGTTTAAAACTCGTTAAGATTTCCAATGGCAATGTTCGGATTTTAGTTATTATGTAAAAGCTGTCAAGTTTTCGTGTAGTTATATTGCTTTATTAGATCGTTCAGACCACGGCTACCGTTTTGTGTCGCTGGTCGAATTACACATTCAATATGTTCGTAATTAAATTACAACGGGCATTCAAAGCGAAATTGCTATTTCCTGCCTGATTTCGGTATCGTGGTCAGGATTGCTTTGTAAGATCAATCTGACCCCAGCTGCTGGTTACATAAGTAGACGTGGTTAGATCGAACTTCCGGATCCGGATACAAATGATCCAATCTCAACAAAGATACGTTTTTTCCATCTTTAGTATGTAGTCGGTGGGCACGTATACGAGCTGCGATGATAAAATATCGAAAATTTGCAACCCTTGCATTGACTACAGTCAACCTTTTCAAAATAACAACCACCACTACCGATTCCATTACAGTTCCTTCAGAGCCTATTTGCCATTAAACTGTTCCTTAACGTATCTGACACCTAAATGGAAATACTAATGGAAGCATGGCATTTTAAAGCGAATGATTCAGTATAGCGACCCGGCCTTCCATTTTAGTAATAACTTATTTTATAAAAGTTAGAAGTGCGCACAAAAGACAATTTTTTGCCTGTAAATAACTTGGTAGTAAATATTTGCTCCTTTGGAATTTATCACGACATAAAAGACTTTAGTTTCTCAAGGAATTCAACTTAAACTTTTCAGAAGAGTAAAATGCAATCTTATATTCCAGGATAATTATAGACTAATAGCATTTTTATGACAGAGAAAAGTTGCAACTTTTGTTTTAGGTTTATATTTGCTTTCCAGAAAATGTATATAGTATACATATTCAACAGGCTAAATCAAATTTGAATTTATTTTTGAATCGGAGCTTCCTGTGGCTGCAAGCACAATCAGTGAATGGTAATTCATTGCTATGGAATCATTCTGTTGAACTTAATGATGCTCGCATACAAATACAATCAAAATTCGAATATAGCATACACACAATTTTGCTTTATTACAACATATAGCATAGAGATGAAGTTCCATTGATTCAGTTAATTAAAATGATTGCAGATCTTCGTGGAGACAGGTTTAACATAAATCAACCATGATGTGACCAATCTAAAAGTCCGAACAATTCCAAAAGCTGTAAATATTTCTCAAAAATGCTTGGAACATTTGAGCATTATTTTGACAATCTTTTTCGAAATAAATTGAAATTGCTGTACTGGCCAAATACACGCAAGCAGCGGCTGTCAAAAGTTGCATGAAAATACTTAATGCAATGTAAACTCATATCTGTCGTGTACGTTTAAAAATGGAACGATGTTTTTACTCCGTAACGTGGCAACCAAGGAGATAACTGATCAGACTAAGATGTTGCTTGTTGATAAAAATGCCAAGGTGGCTCGGAAAACGAAGTCACAAAACACAAAATGTATAAAAAATTGCTTTCAAGTAAACGGAATTGTGATTGTCGATTTGCTTACAAAATTGATCCTCGGTCTCCACCTCTCAATTTATTCAGATTGGTTTTGTAAATACATTTTTATTTGCGAGTAATTTTAAGTTTAGCTTGAGTACTGGTGCTTCTTAATTTAATTTTCCTTTTTCCTTTATGATAAACTAGCTTTCTGCCCGCGGCTTCGCCCGCGTGGATTTCGGGATTGGGTCTATAGAGGGTTAAGGGTCATAGCTTTTGCCCACGGCTACATATGCGCGGAAGTCGGTTTATGGCGCGAAGGTTTTATCGCGCTTCCCGTGGGACTATTCGTTTTTCCAAAATAAAAAATACGGCAAAACCTTGCTCAAGAATCACTCTATCTATTAATGAAAACCGCATGAAAATCTGTGCAGTAGTTTTTGAGTGAAGCCTTTATTGCGCATCCCGTGGGATCTGTCGATTTTCAGGGATAAAAAGTAGCCTATGTTACTTGGGGATAATGTAGCTTTCCAAAGGTGAAAGAATTTTTGAAATCGGTCCAGTAGTTTAAGCGTGAAGAGGTAACAAACAAACAAATAAACAAACAAACAAACAAACACACTTTCGCATTTATAATATTAGTTGGGATTAATATATAAGAATCATGACATGAGTAAAATGAAATCATTAATCAACTTCAGATTTTTCAGTGAAGTAAAATAGATTAAAAGGAACGAGGTCAGTTAAAATATACGTAAGAAGACTCTCGAATTGTCGCTTTCTCTTGTTAGAAATACGGCCTCAAACTAATTTAATAAATTAATTGACAACGTAATCCCTCCATTGATTAGTTAATTTGCTTCTGAAATATCAATGGCATGCCCAAAAATCGTCTTAGGTAGAAAATCTTAAATAACTAGATTGTTACCAATTAATTCTTAGAATTGATAATGCTTTACTTAGTATATTTATTGCATTTTACACGTGACTCCTGTGGAGCAGTTATATCTGAAAGTCCTGTACTGTATATAATAACGGGTTTATCGAGAATATGAGAATGATGAATGAAGGAATGAGTGTTCGTAGGCGTTGAATGCAGGAAAAGATACTGAACCAATAGAAATCTCCTGCGTTCATTTGTCTGCAAGACTTAAGACCTTCGTCTTCAAACTCATCTACGCAAAACGGAAGACAGGTTTCAGAGAAGCTACAGAAAAGCAATTATTATTTATATCATACAATGGTTTTGCTAATATAATTAGTTAAGTCTATCTATTAGTTAAGTTAAATCTTATATTAGCGAGTAAAGGGACTATTTTATCATTTTCTATTACGATCAATAAGATACCTACAGCTATTTCGTTTCATTCTCACTTTTACGCTGATAATTGTTAATTGATGTTGTTACTGATACAACTTAATAACGACTTGTCTTCCTTTAGAAATTGGGCCAATTTTCTCAAGTTGCTTGTAAATCCATCAAAATCTCAAGCTATGATTATTATAGAAGGTACCCGGTTAAATAACAGACTAAATTGAACACGAAGTCAGGTTTTGTTTATGCTAGTATCAAATACACAGTTATAGGTAAAAATGTAGGATTTATACTGTATGTTTATAATGCTACTTAAAAATTAATTCGTTCTTTAATGGGACATTTAACTTGTCCTTTAACGAGTATATAAAATTTGTCTTACGAAATTTAAAAGATGTGGACTCTCACTGTATTTCACTAGATTTTATTGCTCTGTAGGACCTACAAATTTTGATGTCGTCTAAGAGACTTAATTTTGCAGTTAATCAGTGTAAAGAACAGACAGACATTGCTTGTTGTGTTGCACTATGGGAAATGTAGATTATAAACAAAATATTTTTATACCGTAGAATAGACCTAACTTAAAAGACTTTTTGAAAAAAGAATTCAAAGAAATTTATATGATAATATTAACTGGTGCCCACAACTTTGTCTGCGCAGGCTTATAATTTTAAGTAGCTGATATTAGCATGGCGTATATCTTTATAAATGTATAAAAGTTTCATTAAATTTCATTTAGTAGTTTTTATGTGAAAGAGTAACAAACATTCATTTATACTTCTACTTTATTTAATTATACATATATTCGTTCAATGAAAACAGTGAAAATGTTACCTTAGTATTTGTGAACGTTTGTACAATAAAATCGTAAGGGTAATTTAGTAGTTTGAAATTGTTATTTGGACATAACATCCATTTGAAACGCCTACAGAATTTAACAATACGTTTTATTTTTGGACTATTAATTTGATCATGTGTCCAAATTTAAGTTGTATTAGCTTTCTTTACAAGACGGATGTAGTGTATATATCCTTACTGCACTATATAAAATCCTCAAAGAATTTTATTATATACCTTACCTTCATTATCACAACCAATTTTGACACAGTTTTGGGAGAAATGTTGTGGTATTTGAAAGGAACAATAAGGTCATCGACTCTTTCTCTATATGTGCTGTGTTATTATATAATAAACTGCTATCAGTAACACAAAATATTCCATCTCTTGTGCCTAACATATATTAATCTAATCCTCTGTTCTTTATTGTCAAGTATTTATTTAAAATTAATATTTAAAAAATAATATTTTATAAGATTTTAAACTTTGGCGTTGCATTGTACATACGAGTATAAGTTATATTCAGTCAGTCAGTCAGCACGTGACCACGGCTAGTGCAACCTAGCCGAAACGTCGAGCAGTAAGTAGTGCTTACATACTACATAATATACGTCGCGTAACGTCCCGAGAATATAACTTATAAATAATATTTTGTTATTATTTTTTAGATATAAGTTTTTTACTTGTATCGCTTGTGATGGAACACTTGAATTTATTCACAAGTGACGTGTTGGCTAGAAGAGATCTCTAATATGTAATCAATCCTCCAGCAAGTTAAATATTTTTATTGTATTTGTTGCAATAAAGATTTTAAGTATTTACAACAAAAATCAGTTTTACATATATAATACTGTTTATAATTGAAGTATATTTTGCCTCAGTAGCCTAATTCCATTATGTGCGTGAACTAGCAGGTGCTCAAGTAGGAGGCGGTTCACTATATTTTATATTAGAGTTTTTAACTACGTACCCACCATTCTCCCATTCATCGCCCCATAGAACAATACTGTCAATATAATATCACAGTCGCTACACTACATACGATTACAACATAGTCGCTGTATTTCACCTTCTTTTATACCATGAACATCCCTTCCTGCTTGACTAGATTGATGACTTAATTCACCCAGGGGCACCATTGAGTTGATTCTTGTCCGATAGAAACCTATTGGCTTCGTTTGATTGCAAGGATCGAGGATCATCCACAAGTTTCCTAAACTAATTCCCAAGGCAAAGCTGTATAAAAAAGTAGGATCGTAAAAAAAACAGAATCATAAAAAACTGTGTATACAACTATAACCAAAGAAGCATGGTAGCAATTTAAGAGCACGGTAGTGAAAATTTATTTACAAAATAATAAACTTGAAATATGTATCTTTTTCAAGTAAGAAACACTTCAAGATTGACAAAGTATCCAATTTTCCATGCATACGCGACACTGCCATCAATCTAACTATAAACGAGCCGGTGCGTTCTCCTTGAATCCTATGAATAAATAATAGTTTATCCTGAAGAATTTGAACGTAAATGGAAAAAGTTTGCAATATCAGCTTGTACCTCTAATAAAGATTGTGCTACCCATCACGCTATCCCGGAAACATCCATTATGGATGCAGCCACTAACGCTAGCGATTTTATACCTGCTGACACTTTTCATACATATTGATGAAGCGAGGCTACCGCAGTGTATGACTTCTTAAATAAATCACAAATTTACTATATGTCAGAGCTGTGCTGGTGATCATACGTGCATTTCCATATTTGAATCTAAATATATACTGTATTCAACATAGAAGGTCTATGTTACAGGCCGTTGTAAAGTTTAAATTGATTTAAACAACGTAATATTTAGGCTTAAAACGTATAAGAATAGTAAAGATGAAAAAGTAAACATGATTTTACACCTGTTCGGACATCAAGAGAGCGTTTTCGAGAAGGCAAGAGCCACAGAAGGTCAATTTTATTTCTTGTATTTACGTTTTTTACGTTACTATTAAATAATTTATTAAAAAAATGTATAGTATTAATAATTAAATTATTAAATAGAAATATGGGTTGGGAGTTTATTTGTTTGGGTATAATCTCCGATATAGCAGCCATTTTTTTCAAAATTTGATATGGGTAGACTGTACAAAATATTCCAAAGAATTATTATTACAACAGATAATCTACAACCATAGTTACAAAAAAGTGAATTGACATTTGCTGTCGTCAATACGAAATATACAGGAATGTTTCCGTAGTTTGGAATCATTTCCATAATCGTTAGATATCGAAACTTTTTTGATAACGAATTAAACGCAAACGATACTACGTATAGGGGCCCAGTAATGATATTTGGTAATTCCAGATTCATAATCTGTAATTATGGCTATTGTTACTGATTGATTAGATCAAAATTAAGAGCGGTGACGCGGTGAAGTTTTCGCCACGGGAAATTATAGTTATCTAATGAGAAATTCTATTAAACTACTTACAAACATATTCAATATCTATGAGAAATACCATAATTTAATTAAATTATTTCCTACCAGACTTTAGCATAATAAATATTTCTCCTACTTACATATGGTGCGATAATTTATATAACCGCTTATTTTATAATAAGCCTTTACTCATAAATTATTTTTTAATGTGATTCATATATTTATGTTTACAAGGGAGCTTAATGGTATTATTGAAGCTTCTTAAAATGGAGATATATTTTCCCAATAACGAGTTGCTAGTTTTATGGAGCCCGTGCATTGGAGCGTCAAGTCTATTTTTATTTTATGTATTCCGTCAGTGACATTTTTTATTGTAACTGCGATAATTTCGATACACTTAAATAAAATTTTCATAAATATATTGACGAAAGAAAGTAAAAATATTATTCTCTTTTAACAATTCTCTGGGAAAATCGCTCATACACAAACTAATTAGTTTTCTTGATAAAATAAATGAATTCTCTGGTTCTGTAGTTCATTACTACATCTTGCGTGATAAATACTCGTAGGGTTAAATTAACGCCGTGATTGAGACAATATATTTTGATGAGCTAAGATCATAAATTTGTTATTAAAAGTTGTCAAAATACTTAGAACTAAGTTCCTGATTAGTTACAAACTTTTGATTTGCCTATCTTTAAATTATATATGTTTTCTTTATATGTTAGGTTTAAATTAATATTTTGATTTATAAAAATGGTTTGATGTATTACACTTACATCTGAGACTGCAGTAGATATTAAGTCTCTAAATGTTTTACTTCCGCTCTGTTGAAGATGGCTCGGCATACGTCTTAAGTAAAAAGGTCTTTAATATTTTTATTTATCGTTAAAATGGGTAATAAAAGTGTTTATAAAAAAAGTTTATTTTATAATGATTTATTGTAATAATATTTAAACGAGAGAAATTTATTTCACTGTATTAAAATAACGGAAGTAAGCAGAAACAATTACGTAGCGATATCTGCAATGAAGTTTAAAAACTAAAAGTTAACATTATTTCCGTGTTTTTACAAAATTATTTCATTATTTTCCTGAAAGCGTAAGAGGTCGTACAATGAAAATTTTAAGTATTATACTTGTAAAAATAAATAACTTGTGATTCATCAGACTATCTGTGTAAATCATTTGCAATGGATAATCAAAATGGTAGTGATAACGAAGTAGGCTCTGCCGCCTTCGGTGTTTTTAAAGAACACTAATAATGTGTCCGTGCCGTTAGATATGTGATGCCAACACAAGTAAAAAGGCAGAAATACAGAAACATAACAAGACATCGACTACCACAGAACATATAAGTGAACGACCACATAGATCCTACCATATACAAAACAAATAATGCCCTATAAATGTAAAACAAAATAAAACATTAATTCACAATAAGCACTTTGGTAACAAGCAACAAAAGATCAATATTTTGTACGCGTTCTAATAATTCGAAGCAGAATAAGCTATAAATAGTCTATTGTTCGTGGCATTATGGAATGTCAATGCAGGTATTAGTTTTCACAAACAACATTAAACGCGATGGATATTCTCGCCCATTATCTTCAGTGTCCAGTAAACATAATGAGTTTGAACAAAGCTCACTTAAGTTCGTTAAGTATCATGGTCGTTTAAATGTCGAAGGCCTAAATGCTTCCGATAAATTATTTTTCAATTTGAATTATGAAATTTACTTGGAACAACTGTTTAAGGAAGTAATATATATATAATATAATATAATATATATATATATATTAATATATATAATATATATATTATATATATTATATATATATATATATAATAATATATATATGCACATCTTACGGTGTATCCCAATATGTTTCCGAATTGGAAATATCCGAAGTGCTTGACAGTACTTTGCTGATTGCGCCTGGTCTCTATGTAATCACATAGTTCGAGCGTTAGTAGTCGCAGCTTTATAATATACGAACATTGTAGGTCATAGACAAATTACTGGTGCTGGAAGAAGTATTGGGCAGGATTCGCTGAAGTATTGTCCAAAATTCGACTAGAGGGAAAATAGGCAACTTGCTCTATTTCTTGGTGTCGGGTTCATAGTTCAAAAACATTTCGAGAACAATATTGTACAAATAGAGATTGTGCCGAATAGTGTGGAGTAACTAATATTCAGAGTCACCAAACAGTATTCGTTATAGGTCATATAGGTTTACGCTGCATCATCGACGGGTCTTGACGAAGAAGTAGAAGCAAGGCATGTAGATATTTATTGGCAGTATTCAAAAACTTGCTACATCGTTTTCATGGGAGACTCAATGCTGTTGGATAAATCAGATGATGATAAGTTGAAATACAGACAATTTGAAACTGAAATCTACCCAATAACACGGAGAGAGAAGAAATCTATGTAATGAACTGTTTTTAAAATACATTTTCAAAAGTTTTCAATGATGCGTTAGTGATTTAGTCACTGGCAGAGGCACCACGCTCCAACTAGAAGCCATTCAGATCCAAAATCTCCAACTCTCCAGTTACAGAAACGTGACGATATTTTTGAGACCTTGGATGTGGATATATAATATGGTGACCGTATCGTGGAAGTTGTCTTCGAAGTTGTTATGACCTCACCGTATTAAGAAGACAAGTATGATATCGCTTCCGATCAGTAATTTAAAAAAGAAACAGCGTGTGATGGATTAGTAAATATGAATAAAGAAGCTCATCTGAAGTGACTCAAAAAAAGGTCTCAATATTTCTGACTCGCAATATGCACCATTTAATTCGTATTTAAGCAACCGTGTATCAAGTTTTTGAGTTATGCTTAGAGACATGTTATGTTATGAGATACGGCGATATGATATTGCTGTAATTATTGGGCATTATTCATCATATTCACGGCGAGAAGATAATGCATCATCATATTGTTTAAGTTTCCAACGAAAGGCTACCGCTGTTTTACTTAGGCTTTACTTAGGTTTTCTGTGATCTTTGTTAAATTATTAGTTCACTTTATAGGAAACCTACCGACACTGTGTTTATGTCGTCTGCTAACTGTCAATTAAGTTTCGCAATTTTTTGAACTTTACCGGTGTTCCTAGTTATTCTATGAATTTCACCATTTTTGAATCGATCACGTAAACACTTTGCACATGCTTACTTCATTGTCCTATGGGTGACGTTGACTTTCCTTATAAGGCTAATTGTGTGTTGCCACTTTTGGATGTAGATGTAGACTCTAGAAGTAGTCCACTTCCTTTTACCATTTATTAACCATTACAGCTTATATATCGACGGTTAAAAGGAAATAGGGCATAAGCGACATTTTGGTCAAAAATGAGTTATATATGCCATTGGACTCAAAATTTTCTGCTCTGTCGAATGCGTTTACTCCCATGGCTCTGCGACTACTTTTTTGGTATTTATGCCCAAGCAAAAAAAAACATTTTCATAGTGTTATATACAATAAAACAGACGAAAATATAACAGACGAAAATTCTGGTCATTTATGCTATAGGTGATTGTACCCCTACAAAACTAAGAATACCAGTAACTGTTCCATTTCTATCTGATTTTATAATTGTTTCACTTTTCAAAATATCTTAATAAATTACGGAAATACGTCAGTGTTTCAAAAATTTGAAACATTAAACGGCTCTCCTGAACATTTCATCTTTTGTCGCTTATCCCCTATTTCTTTTTAACCGTCGATATATTCTCATCTTCAATGTAGGACTTCAGCCTACCCTAAGTTAGGTTATTTAGCCCTTATATAGGCCTTAAGCTATTAGCGTAGCTAATACGGTGGTCTCGTGTAGATTTTTTGAATACACCTTTGAGTTCCTTTGTACATCATTAGCAGAGATTATAGTAATTACTGCTAATGATGTAAAAAAGTTCTGACGTTATCCTTAAACAACATCGACTATCAGTATTATCCGTAATGGTTTCACTGATAGAGAAATATAGCGAAATCCTTGCAATAAATTCCACAAACCTGAGCCGTGATTATTATCATTAATTAAGATACCCGGTAATTTATGCAGCAGGGTATAATGTCAGCAGGAAACGTCCAGATGTCAGAACCAACGAGAAGCGCTACAATCGTCACCGCTATAATCGTCTATAAGAAACAGACTAATAAATTAGTGAAATTAGATATGAAATTAGTTGTTTTCATTTTGTTTTGGAGTTTATATTTTTGACTGCCTGTAATATTGCAAGTTCGTGTACTCAACACTGACTAAAGTCGCGTGACTTGTCTACAGGAGGGGAAAAACCGTTCATTATATGCCCTCATAAGATGTTTATCGTTTCTATTTAAAACTAATTTTAAAATGTGAAAATTTAAGAAGATGATTTTTTGAGCTAGTTTATAAAATTTACTGTCATCAAATAACTTGACTTCGGTCGTTATTGACTCATGCAGTACTATCGACGGTAATGTGGATAGCATGATATGAACGGCCACCTTATGCCCTGTACCAGGTACAAATATGTATCTTTTTAAAATTAAGAATTCGATAAACATAAGTGTTACACAAATAGGGACCGAGATAGCGTCAAGCAGGAGTTTTCATACCGTAACCAGTCTTAGCTTAGCAGAATAATGGTCTTGCAACAAAATATTAGAAACAGTTTTTACTAATTTATTATTAAAGACTACGTAATAATTAAGTTGGTTTATGAACTGCGAAGCATATCGATCTTATGAAATCCATTCGTTTTGTTTCGTAAATGTTACTGGAATCATAGTAATCCTTTCGTATTTGTTGTCCCATTATATTCTGAATCCTTTGGATTTTCGAGAATGCCTGTTATGTTATTTGTGAGGAGAGATTTCGCATTTTCCAACACAGTCTTGAGACGTTTTCAAAGGGCTCTCTTTTAGAAGAGACTCACATTATGTTATTATTGTTCTTGTAACATGTTTATTAAAATAGTAATATATATTGAGATTTATGTGAGTTATGGCAACATTGATGTTGCTTTTTAATAGATTTTTTTAATATTTTGTAACTAATTGTGTTTTTGAGCATATTTCTTAAATTCAAGAATTTATTGTTTAGGAATTATTGAAATTGTACTTTCGAAATAGAAAGCTATTTAGACCTGAGCTGGTTTGAGATCCGGGGCTCCGCGCAAAATAGGTTGTATACATGTTTCTAATGCGGAATAATAATGTATATTTGAGAGTTCGAATCGTCTCGTTTCTAGAAACTAGTATTTGTTTTTCATTGAAGATGGTAACTATTAAGCTCAATTCCATGTCAATCAAATAATCATAAAATCAATCATAATATCAATAAATAATTTGATTTACATAATTTAATGACATTTCGCAAGTTCTAAGTAATGTTACGAAATTACTGTATAGTTTTTTATGTGCACATTGCTGCAATTTAGCCTATACATGTTCATTTTGAGACCACCTCCATTGAGATGAAACCTTCGGCGGGATAAAACTGTTTTCGTTGTTCAATCGTATAGTTCGACGTGTTGTATATTTTTATTAAAAGTAGAAATAGAAATTTTCACTGTCTGATATCTGATTTCTTAGGATAGTTTTGTGTCAAGCGGGCGCGACGCCCAAAGAGAGCGATTTTCAATATTGACTTTTCACATGACCGTATCCCCGTGATCAGTGCTCTTTGCGTCTTTTGTTTAGTTTACCAGGGACCACGCCATTATACGCTGCGTAAAAAAATGGTTTTAGTACATTTTTTTTAATATTTTGAAATGTCTCATATGTTCTCTTATTTTTAGTTTTCAGAATGCTTTTCTACAACCGTTTTGATTAAAAACTGATTATTTGTCTATAATCCTATTATAACACACCATGCATCTTACAACAACACAAGCATATGCGTGCATAAAAAAATTTATTCAGACCTTTATTGTTATTATGTACCAAGAAATTACCACTGAAATTAATTGTTCATTATTCAAATTATGATCAAATTTTTTGTTTCCTCTATTATTATAGTTTTTTTTTGAAGACAGAATATGAATATATATTATGTAATCATATTGTGATCCATGAATAAAATTTACCCTTACCCGCTTTACCGCATGCCCCTTTTGCTCTAAATAAGTGCTCGCTTTAAGTCATCCCCTTGGGTAAAGCAGACAATCGTAATTTCATTATAAATATTCTACTTATCAATATTTATTAAATCGAACTTTATCATATTCAAAAGCGATAACTCAATTCATGGAAAAATTATAATGTTAATTACGTCCTTTGAGCACATCTCTAGTTTTTTCTGTGTCTTTTTCTTCAAATAAAGTTATTTGTACATACAGAATATAAATATTAATTTTATGCCTTGTGAATATTCGGTATGAATATGACAAGTTAACTTTATCATATTAGATAAAATATTCAAATAAGTAGCTATTTACGTCATAGTAGAACCTTTCAGTAACTTGGTAAATTCCAGAGTGGCGCACTTTCACTGAGAAATATTTTCAAACAAACGCCGTTGTACAGTGCGGAACAAAACTATTTAAAAAGTAGTAGTGACTATTATTTTAACGAATAAAGATCTGTTTGAATTTGCAGCAATTTTCCACACTAAAATAATATGAGTATAGTTGGTCAAATTAAAAATTACGGTTCCCTAATAATATTTATAATTTGTGTCGTAGGTTTGAGTTACGTGTAACTAGGTAAATCTAGTTATAAGTACATCTTTGTACTTTTTTAGTCCCAAAGTCCAGTAGTCCAAAGTAGAAATAAAATATTCAAGTCCATTCTTACGCCGGTTCAAACTGATATTCGAAGGGTGTCAATTAAAACTTTCGGGCATTTGCGATTTGTCTGTATATTTGACATATTAATATGGAAATTTGTCGTATTTAAAGAAATGAAAAAAAAGAAAAGAGATAAAGAAAATTGCGACTTTATAATATGGTTGTTGTTTCGGTGCTAATGGAAGAAAATTACCTTTCCACCCACTGTTTATCTTTATTAAAATAATATTATCTTTATTAAGATATCTGAATACCTAAATTTTGTGACTGTGTAAACGAGTCCTTCAGTAGGGATATATAAGGTTCTTTACTCTGGAAGTGGATCCACATAATCAAATAACAGGAAGTGAGAGTATAATTTAAGAAAATATTAAACCTATACTAGTACAATTCTATCACCGATTGTACGCTTGTAGCTACGAGGAATATCTCTGCGTTCAAGACAAGGGCACGTCTTTTAAATTCCATTATTAGATTCCAGGCAGCGCGCTCGCGACATTGCCGGCTCTTTGTCGAGTGGTGTTGTTTTAGTTATGATTAATGCCTCGACAAGCTCCATTTTCCTAGCGATGGGGTTATTGCAGATAGTAATTATGAGTGAAAACTTAAACTAGCAATCATTGTATATGTTGCGTATATAGAGTGTAGACTAATTAATGTCTGGTTTTCTATGCTTAGATAAATTTTGTACTAATGTTTTATTTGACCATGATTCTTCATGATCTTAATTACTTACTTATTAAACAAACCTACTAGATTTTTACTGCAGAAGACAAGTAAGTTCCCGTACTTTCACAAAATAAAACGATATTTTTAACAAATAATTATTTATTTAAATAATAATTTAAAATATTATCTGTAACGCGAATAGAAAATAAACAACGGTTTATTTTTTCTTTAAGTATACATTAATATAAAAAAAAGCCTGAATAATAATGTTTCATATAAAAATGATTACAAGCTGAAGTCGGATTTTTGAAAATTGGAGAGTTAGCTGGGTTGATCAGCGATGAAAAGTTGTTTGAACCATCTTAAGGCGGTAAAGCAGAAGATGAGAATCTAGTTACAGTATTAATGATCACAAAAGTAAATAGGCTTTCCACTTTACAAAGAAAAAAGAAAATGAGGTTTCGCTCATTTTACGTGCCTCTACAAACAAACTGCGCATTAAACAAGAAAACAAAAAGGCATAAGAAAAGGTACGTGATAAAGCAAAAGAATAATTACAAATAAGACGAGAACTTGAATGTTTTTCAACCGAAGCTTTGAAATTGTATTTGCAGTTACTAACATGCTCAAGTCCATTTGCTTTGTTCGTGAAAAGAAATTATATTTATATTTCTCTTATAAGTACTCTATATTCGAAAACAAGCCGATTTCCTACCTGATGTTAATTCACTGTATACACTTATAATATATCTTTAGTGATTTGCAAAACTGTTGCACTTGTGATTGCTGCAGTTTCCATTGCTAACTTGTGTTTTTTCAACAAACTATATAAATCATTATTTATCCAAATTATCGAAAGCTCTACCGATGTAGTGTACGATAAACTACTGAGACGTTTGTTATATTCCTTGCGTCATTACGTCTACAGACTTTTATAATCTAAGTATGACATAATAAGTTAACAATTGATAACTATATTATTGTATCAAGTTAACTTATCTATGATAAAGCAGAGTCAAGAAGGCAACCTTCAATATAATGACATAATATATAAATGTTCAACTGTGGCATCAAATATGCTATTTGAAAAAATAAATAATATATTTCATAAACGGATAATGATTGACAGACAAACTACACACATTTCACACGTTCCTGTCATTGATAAAAAAAAAACATTTTTAATTTGAACCTTTCTGTTACAATTAAATCTGATTGCAACAAAGTGAAATTTACACACCATTTCACTTTACATGACTCCTTGTAATGTCACTCTATATTACATTATTTCACTTCATAACACTCTTTGTCAGATCATTTCACTCCATTTTGCTTCGTCTCACACTGCTTTCCTCCATAACACTTTTTCAATCCTTTGTCCTTCTAATCTCAGTATAATCTCAATTCACTCCATAAAATCCTGTAAATTGTATCATATCTTTAAATAATTTAATAAAATTAAGCGCATGTTATGATTGCAGCGCATTAGGACGAGGCCTTTTTGAGAAACCTACGATAACGTTACAAATATCGCGATACCATATTTTTTACTTTTACAATATTTCCGAGCCAATTTTTTTTTATGTTTGTCTGATTTTCTGCGGGCTCTTTGGTCTGCACTCTTTTTTGTTTGTGTTAATATTTTTTATGTCCTTATTTATTATCTATTTACAAGTAACATATCAATTCTCGGTTGGGAGGTGTCTTATCTTTGTTAAATAGGTATAAACATTTCGGTCCTAGTACGAAATCTGGTTTTCTCCATTTGTTTCTTGCTAGTCCCTTAACTACGTTATGTTAATCTTATATATAAAAATGAATCGAAAAATGTTTTGGTGAGCTCATAACTCAACTGCCAACGCCTCAACGCCTGGACCAATTTGGCCAATTCTTTTTTGTTAATGTTCGTTGAAGTTCAAGAAGGGTTTTTACAATTTTTATCTAATTACAATAATTATCGGAAATACCCTAAAAACAGCTCTTTTAGTTTCCCATGCAAACGTTTTTTAACTATAACGTACAGTCGAATTGAGCTTTATTGTTATTGTATAAAGTTCATATTGCAAGCACTCACTGTTGTCTAAGCAATGAAGGTGTGTTCCTAACATCAAAGAGTCAATTTGCGCTTTATTAACGCTACATATAGTTGAAATTCAATCATATCTATCAAAACAGTGTGCGTGCGTGCGTTGGAGCACAGAATACATCGTTGGAGGATTTAATGTCACGTTCCAAAATTAAATAGCCCCAAAATGTAATAGGTCATTTAGACTTTTTTGCGATTTGGTTGACTATGCGACATTATCTATAAAATAATTAGGAACAAAAAACTGCCACTGTACAAATCTTTTTGACAAGACGAAGTCTGTCGGGTCCGCTAGTAAGATATGAAATGTATGTTGACATTGCGCGTTAACTGCGTCCGACGCGCCGGGAGCCGGGGCACCGGGCGCGCCGGGCCTGCTGATGTCGGTGGCAGCCCCTTCTGCCATCCGCAGGCCACGGTACACGAAGCTCAGTCCCACGTCGTCACCCGAATGCTCTTAGCTTAATTATATTCATAAATAATAAAACAATATTAATATTATTCTCTAAATAGGTACTGCAAAGTTCTACATACTCAATTAACAAATGTGTAATTTGAGTAAGTGAGTTTGAACTTTATTTACCAAGACGAATCCAGTTTAGAAGACATGAGCGCAATATTAATGCAAACAACAATGAATTATCTCCGATGGTTATAATAAACGCTTTGCATACGACAACTTTCGGAGCTGGCTTTAGAGCTCGCGATATCGTTGAGCCGACCTTCTCAGTTTCTTCTTTCCTGCCATGCTAATTGGGACTTTGTTTTCTGTCAGTAAAGTCGTCTATTGCACGCAGTATGTATTTAATATGAGTAAAGTTATAGTAATCAGGGCAAATTATTTACGTAATGAGTTTTGCCACTTGTTGAATTGCGTAATATCTCGCACGTCGCTTCTTATATGAGTTTGATATAGTTGTTAACACGTTCAAAAGTTGCGTATGTTATAAGATAATTAGGTGTAGACGATATTGACCTTGAGTTTGTGATGTTACATTACAAATTAATGTCTGTAAGAAGGTTCTGAAGAAGTTTAATACCTACTGTATGAGGTTGTTGGTTACGATGGTGTATAAAATGAAGTGGAGTTAGTCAAAAAAATACACATATTATGAGGACGTAATAAAATAATTTGTTAATAACTAAATTAGGTATTTATCATGCAATGAAATTTTAATGCAATCATATTCAATCTATTATGATATAATTTTTGAATAGCTGTAATTTTAATCATATTACTTTTTAGCTATCACGTACCCAATTATATTGGGTGATTACGTGAGTACGGGTACGGGTATTAGTAATTTAATTAGGCACATCAATGATAAAATTATGTAATGAAACGTTTTGATGGCTCTTAATTTGACATACACAAAGCAAAAGGCAAAACTAGCCTAAACACCGACCACATTTTTACCCTCTCGAAATCTTAAAATAAAACTGTAAAAGCCATCTAGGACAATAAAAAAGTTTTTAAAAATGCGACACAGAAACTAATGTTTATGAATGGATTCTAAACATTTCTTTTAGTTTTGCGTGAAGCTGTTGGATGTACAAAAATATACCAGACTAATCATTAATGGAAGTTTAATTAGTATCATTATAGTAATAATATAATCAGCTCCACCCGCATGTGAAAAGAAAAAATATTCTTTAACCTAATGGAATGCCCTAATATACCAGAGAGACATAAGTGTTTCTTTCTTTATTTATGAAATTTACGTGTTTCGTGCAGTTCTCTCAAATAAACCGACTCGTGAACATAAAACTCGCTTTCTCAAAGCGTGTGCTTTCACAAAAATACTTTTGCGATTGCATTCGGTCTAAGGTCTATTACACTTAAGTTCATATTCGTGTGACTACGAACATGTTATCTGAGTCAGCATAGTGCCAAACAGCGGACGAATTTTAGGACCTATTACTTCGAAATACATTTTCACAGAAAGCGAGAGGATGCGACCTTCCCTTTTTGAGTTCTCTTAATATTACGCATGTGTCTGTTTATTTTTCTTGTCCTAAACAAGACATAAGACAAAGATAACATTGTTAAAAGAGACGTGTGGTTAATTAAGAGTAATTTATTTGAAGTCTACATAATGTAGTGAGGAGTATCCTAAATGTACAGTCTGAAAGTAATTACAACATTTTTCATGACTTTTTACGTTGAAAAGTTTTTGAAAAAATCAGACGTAGTAGATGTACATAAATCGAATTTTAAGCATGTAACATAGAAATGAGATATAAATTTAATTATAGTGACCATTGTAAGACATTTCAAAATTACGTTAAATGACCTTCACTCGCTCATAGTCTCCCATGTCAAACAAAATAATGCAGGAGGTTATAGTCTGGCGTCATGATAGAGCACTTAATACTCTTTTTTTGGCTAGGACTACTCCTACGCCCTAGTGTTTTACGGTGAAATCGTGTTGCAAACTCTTTAATTATTTTGTATGAATCTATATTCATACACCAACCAATCCAGCGCATACAATTTGCTTTAACCTATGTTAAAGCAAATTGTATGCGCTGGATTGGTTTTAGCTCGATCCCGAACATGCTTTCCACAGAAGAGCGATTTCGGTTGGAGGCTTAGCCGGACCAATCCTCCAAGGTCTCAAAGTGTCGCAACTAGTTTGAATGGAATCCTGCGGCAAACCCAAGTAGGTAACCATTGTCCTCTTCGCAATTTAATTTGATTAGATTCGATAGAATATATGAGTTTACTGGCCTTCTAATCGAGAGACTAGAACCGGAAAATATAATGCAGTTTTTAATAAAATTAATATATTGAATAAGTTTTAATTGCATGATATTTTTAAAAATATATCATTTATATATTCATGCTTCAGTTTCTCTGAGGTAGAGTATTGATATATCCAAGTATTATAGTTAGTAGACTAAAATGCTACCATTTTAGTCTGCCTTGAGGACTCAAAAGCTATACGGTGTATGAAATTAAGCGACGTTATACCACCGAAACTGTTCACAGCTGCCTAGCTATACTGAAGGGTATTTTTAAGCTTTTCAAGGGAAGAGTACAGGACGTTAGTTATCAATGGCTAGATCAAGACTTATATTCGTTAAGCGGATGATATCGTGATCTCCACGATAACGTGATCCAATTTTTGTGTAGCAACTACTTTTGTGAAAGATGGGTGTTCTAGTAAGAAACTCTTGCTAAGTAAAATAAAGAAAAATACAATAAATTGTCAAATTAGGTAGGTTCAAGTTTCAGGAAGAGTTCAATGGATGGATAAAACGCGACTAGGCAACGTTTGGGAAATTACCCGGTACTCTATTCTCGGTCCGTCTACTACAGTTTTCTAAGAGGAAAGTGGTGAATTCGTGCATATAGCCTAAGATGAGATATGGCACCGAAGCCTATTTACTTACAAAGGGCCTTATAATGAATCGTCTCAAACGGCAATGCTCTATGTACCAGAAAATAATGATGATAATTTCTAATACTTTTTTTAATGAAGTAATATCAAATTGTCATATAAACTTTAAGTTTTAGCTGCCCAGCAATTGATTTTGTCCCGGTATAGCTAGTATTAATAAATTAATTTTAAGCATGACTTATATAAAGAATGTTTCTTTTTCTTTCTGACTTATGCTATTTATTGAAAGATGGAATGAGAAGACTATCTAACTAAGCGATACTTATAATTTTTCAAGAATATGAACCTTTATAAATCCTTTGCGATCTGCTAATAATGACAGCTTATAAGGAAACCTAAAAGATATCTTATTTTATCCCGGTGAAAGCTAAATTTAAAGATCACATTGGGTTCAGGCTCTAGTGTTCTATTAATTTTATCGTTCTGGGAATAACTAGGCTTGTGGATCCAAAGTTATTCCTAGCTTGGCGCAAAGCAAAATCTTTTCATACTTGGATATTCTCTCTCAACTATGTACTTATACAGAAGGTACTACTTTTTTAAAATCTTTGCATAAAATATTGCTCAAATATGTTTTTGTAATAGAATTGATATTTTTACATTATATATATATATATATATATATATATATATATATATATATATATATAATATATATATTATATATATATATATACATCTGCTCATCTGACGCTAAGTGCTTCTATTTACAATCCAGTCTTCGTAGTATGAGCAACGAAATAAGATATCATAGAGTCGTGAGAGATAACTGCCGTTATGAAATTTATCCTTTGCACTTTGTTAGTTGCAAGTGATATATGTGTAAACAAGTTAGTGCCCGTGATTTCGCCTGCACAGATGGTGTATTTTTTCCTATTTACTTCACGTATCGCCATATTTTGGACTCTATCAAATGAATAAACAATTGAGTATTGCATTGCTCTAAATATGTTTGCTTATTTTATTACTCTAATTTTTCAATACTATTATGGCTACGAAGAAAGAAGAATTTACCCCTTTCTTATTTTTGAATAATCGTGAAAATATTCCTTATCTTGCATTCCTTGGGTATATAATAATAATAATCATTAACAACAACTCAAATAATAAATCCAAGAACATCCTTCTATAAATCTTCTTGAAAGTTTCAAAAACGAACAAATTACATTAACTCCGACGATAAATATCACAGTGATCCCACAGGTTCATTTGCTAACCAATTTAAGTTGTTTCGTATGCGACGCAGTTTCATGAATAAAATAAAGTTAGGCACTTAAAATACTCGTCTATCAGAGTTATTGTAGAGTATGCAAAGTTTACTAACCAGACTGGTTCACTCTAAAAAATGGAAGCTAACTAAGATCGATTTTCTTGTAGTTGACCTTAAATTAAATAAATCAACTGTAATAATAACAAAACTAAACAAAGAAGATTAGTTAAATCAAAACGTTGACCTGTGATCGAACTGAACATACTCGTAGAGTCTTTATTCATTCTAATTAGCACAACCGTCGTTTCAACTGTTGTTGTAGTATGTTGTTATTTGTAGTGTCAAAATAATTACATTTGATAATAGTTTCAACAATCCTCATTGTTGATAATTTCGACATATTTCTTTTTATTATTAATATTTATTATATTAAATAATCGACGGTCCCTACGTATAAGAGGATAAGTCTAAAACTAAGGTTTACAGGAGAGTGAAATGAAAGGTCAAATTGCTCTAGAAATAAAAATACTTTCAGCTTTGAATGTATTGTTTGCGTAATGTGTTATTTTTAGTTAGTCATTTTTTAAATGTTTTTAAATATATTTAATTTATGTACATTTTCTATAAAAAACAGACAGATGACCGTTTTTACACCGTTATTGAAATAAAGCCATCAGACAAATCTTAGATAACCGTTTGTACGTAGGAAGAAATAATGCAATTTTTTATGATAAAATGCTAGTATTAGCACCTTAAACATCTCTAGATCTTTAAGCAATAATATAAAAAATAAATTAATGAAGACCGTGAATGACGTTAAGTTTGACAAGACCGCGTTTGCACCGAGTGGCGCGCATTTTAAAACGTAGTACAAAATGACAAGCATACATATCCGCGTCTACGGCACCAATTCCGTAAAATTATAATACTTGTTCTCATATACGGTTTGTGTATGTAGTAAAATACATACAATTTAAAAAAAAAAACATGTATTGATATGAGCGTATGGACAATCTAAAGCCATATGTGTCATAAAAAAAAATACCATTTTCGACATGACCTTTTATACGTAGGGACCGTCGATATTATTATTTATTAACTACGAGACTATTATTCTTCTCCCACTTCCCCTTTTCTTTAAGAAACTTAAGGGCACTGACACATGCAGATTCTGCGAACAAGAGCGTAAAACACCAATACACCTCTTTTGCTACTGTGAACCGCTGATTCACAAAAGAAACAGACACCTGGGGAAACACATCCTTGACCCAGATGAAATAAAAACAATCCAAACTGGGAACATCCTATCTTTCTTGGTCAGTGCCCAGTTAAGGGAGCTACTGTAGGGCCTACATAGAACCTACATAGGAGGCTGGTCACAATAGATCTTAATAGGTCGCAGTGATGCACATCAGCCCCGACTTACATGAAATAGAAAAAGACTATTATTCAATAGTCATCTTTCGAGTAAATATTAATAAGCTCTTAGTTGGACACACTAGGTGAATGAGAATAATCATTCTTCATGTTAATATTGAATAAGTTCCGTGTGGATTTTATTAGATGAATTTGTTAAATCAGGAATTTTTCGCATTAATATTGAGTAAGATCTTAATTGCCTTAGCTAAGTAACAGTAACAATAGTAAGGGTAATCAATATAATCATGTTTTAAGTATCTAACGTCATGTTAGGCACGTATGGAATCAAGATGCTTGATCGAAATGATCACAATCTTGTGTGGTTACATACGAGTACATTTATCCTCGACGGACTTGTGAACCGTGCCTTTTAATTCTTAGTTATTTATTTTTCAATTCAAAACTTCTTATTACTCTCATTCTAAGGTGAGTTGCAACTTAATAGCAACAGTTCATATACTGAGAGAATGCATTTTTGACAGGTCGTGTTGGTGCATTGTTTCGTAGAATTAAACTCAGACTCTTTCGAGAACTGTATTAAGGATAATCTAAATAAATATAAGGATATATATAATATAATAATAAGTGCTTGATGGCAGAGATGCAGGAAACTATTCTCTCACCGTCGGACTACAGAGCTGTTACTGAACAGTACTTAGCTGTTATTAAGCCTCTGTTCTCGTTGTAAATTTGATCCATCGAATTAAAAATTGTTTATTTTTTTAGTATATTTTCCCTCCACAGACTCGTTGTGATTTTTTTTATGTTTTCATTTAGATAATTCTGTAGTTTACGTAAAATATTTTACGTGGTAAGCTTCACCACTCTTCACCTATTGATAACCAGTTGCACAGCACTTTACTTACAACAATAAATTATGAGTTAAATTGCAGGTCTCCGGTCATTTATTTCTTTTTCATAAATAATCTATGTACTAATGCAATCCCAAATTATTGAAGTATAAGAAAACTAATGTCATTGTTATTTTTTTATAAACATGGTGAATTGATGGAAGCTTGTGAAGCGAGCTTAGAAGCCTCATCAGTGACCAAACTGAATAAAAACTGCTTCTAATAGAAATCGAACCCGAGATCTCTCAATTACAAATAGATCCTACTAGAATGGAAGTGGTATCCTACCAATGTACTACCTACATCAAAATTAAAAAGAAAATTATTATCATACCTATAACATAAATTTTATTTGTTCAACCATCATAATAAATATCAATATATAATAATAATAGCATCTACTTTTATAATAACAACTTTTTGATAATTATTAATTTTGTAATCATTGTAAGTGGTCACCGTATTTAAATAGGGTACTTATTAATATCGTTTTGTATACAAAATTTAAACAATCCCCAAAATAACTTAAAGTTTAAATGGACTAAAATTTTAATATCTGTCGAAATGAAATTGAGTGAAATGAAATGGGTAAAGTGAAATGAATTGATATAAAATGTCAGGATTGAATTTTTCTTCTTACGGGATTTAGCTGTTCACATGACTGAACATTCAAATCAAATTGTTCGAATGATAATATGATTTGTTTCGAAATTCAATTTGATTTCGAAGGATATGTGAAAGGAGATTTTATTTCTAATTATACCCGTATATAACCAGTGCTGCTAGATGCAATTTGAAATATTCATAAATTGACCGAGGAAAATGAAACCAAGCCCGAACATTTATTCCACTTAGTTCTTAAGTTTGACATTCGATCAGAAGTGTATGATTCTGAGTGTATGAGTTGATGTAGGACGTGTATAAGCTAGGTGATATATACATTTAGCATATACTGTACGCTAGTGTATAATAACTGTATGATCATAATATATTTATAAAAATATGTATTGCAAAGGTATTTATAATTATGTATAAAGGGTCAATTTCCATCATTACCCATATGGCTTTTAGGTTTTACAACTATTTTTAAAAGAAAGAAAACTAGCACAAATTTTTGTGCCCAATTAAAATGTAAATTTGTTTGTGTCAATGTCATAAACTTCAGTACAGCTGTCAGTGGTTTGATGTATTAACTTTTGATGATTTGTAGGTTTATTATATAACTCAAATAACAAGTGAAAATGTTGAATGATTCAAAATGCATTGCTGTTTTATATTGGGCAAAGAATTTTTAATCGCTTATGGTGATATTCTAGTGGCCAAAACAAGGTTAAGCATATAATTTTTAACATTTATGACATGTAATAAAAACTTAATAATAATACGAGTAAAAATGAATAAACCAACAGTTTCAATACAGATATTAGCATTGTTGAAATTAATTAAACCTATATGTTTTTTTTTACTATCTGTGGATCTTCATTGCGAAAATAACACATTCTTTGTATTTATTGTTCTATAGTTTTTTGGAGTTTACTTTAATCTATTTTGTGTATGAATTATCACCGCTATTTGATTTGTTGAGGAAAAATGATAACGGGGAAATTTCAGAATTTTAAGAATACTTGTTACCTCAAGAACTTGTCTCTGCTAAGTCCCTTGTTATGGAATTTATTGTTTCATTCTATATCAATGATTTTTTCTACATAATTGAAAACAACTTATATAAAAAATGATGCCCTTGATCTTGGGTTGGCGCAAAGAACTAACATTAGTATGTATAGCGTGTACCCTCTATCTACTGGCGCATTAATTACTCCCTGGCGTGACGTGGATGTTAAGTGGGCAAAAATTAATGTTTGCCCAAATATTAACTTACATTCTAACGAAATTTTCGTTCAAATTAATATCCGGTCCGGAAGTCGGCCTCATGAAATTGAAAATCTGACTTTTATATTGTGGTGACTTACAATTTTTTTTATCGATTTTATGGAAGTAGTTAATGCGTCTTTTGCACTAAGAATATAGATTTAAAAATAAAATTGTCTTCATAGAATATTTTTCTTGTCTTGCCAAAGGAAATCTTTACCAGATCCTCTGTGTAGTGAAATGATTGGGGTTTGAAAGATAACATAGGCAGTAAAATTTCTGGGTACACCGAGATTGTTGTGTTAATTGAAAATTTTCTGCAAATTACATATATTATATAACATTTGAATTTTACTACCGTTAAAATTGATAATAGGCACTAGTACCATCAGCTGACAGAGTCAGACTTTATATACCTAGTTTATATATAGCAGCACATTCAAACGTATTGATATTGGAATTCTTATGTATTTTCTTAATATTCGTGCCATAAAAAATCTTACATGCACAATTTATGATATTGCTCGCTCCTGCCTGCTACGCTGCTGTAAAGCCCCGCATCATACATCATTCCAGTCTTGTACGGCTCATTTAAAAATAAATACAGAGTATTACCATAAATGAACCGTCGGCTTCAAGGTGCCGTTACCATGGCAACCACCTACGTGCCGAGAAAAAAGGGACGAGGCCGGTAGGTAAATTTGATAGCTCTCAGCGGGCTCGCTTGATTTGCGGTCCGAACGACTTTAGCAGTTGGAACAACCCGTTATTGAAACACCCAGTACTTACAGAAACTTTAAGGAATTAGGGATCTCTGGAGAGCTTTGAATTTCTTTCAAGTAGAGACTTTTACAGTTAGAGTAGCAAAAAATGGATATTTAGAAGTTAAATAGATGAACGGGGCCGAGAAGGTCCGTCGGTTACCTTTTCAAGTATTAGAATCAAAACATATATATATATATACATATACTCACGCCTCTTAAATATGGGGGCATATAGACAGAGATCAAAGTTTTACGACTTGATACATTCCATATATACTTCCCTAGCTTCCTCAACTTCCATAAATGCTGTCATATACGCTTATAGGTTACGGTTCTTAAATTAATATATAAATCTCACACGAGTATAAAAATATATACATAACATAACGAACAAAATACGAAGCTTGAATTATATGTATATATTTCCAACAAATTGTAATTTTTCATGAAAATAATATTTGCTCCATATCTTGCCAAAATGCACGAGACGATGATTTAAATGTTTAAAATAGTAATGAAACAAGTATGATTGCGGAGCATTCGTTAGTTTTTTGTATCTGCGAATCGTGAAATTAGTATTAGATTACGTCACGATGGAATTGACATATACAAATAAACTAGAAGCCTTTTAAAATATGAAATTAACGAAATATATAATTGATACAGATAGTAAATATCGAGCGAAGGAACGAAATTACATTTTCCAAAACAAATTTCCGTTATGCCAGAGCAAAGTGCGACTCAATAAAATACAGTTATTATGTTAACAGCGAATGGAATGGCGTAACTACTTACAACACTCGGGTTCAGTTCTATAATAATCTTTTTATAGTTTTTGCTTAGTAGGGACTAGACTATATAAGCTTCAGTACTAAAGATAAACGAAATGCAATGAAAATTTATATTGCTCCTAACGAAAAAAGGTCATCTAAACTAAACTGATAACTGAAAAAAGTCGATACATACAACAAATTTGGTGAATACAAAGAGTACGCACTTAAATTTCAGTGACTCACTAAGGCCGCGATAGAGATAGTGCGCAGAAAGATAATTCTTACTTATTTTTAAATAAATATCCGGCATTGTAGATTTAAATAAACATTTATATAACCAGTTTGTTAGTATAAGTAAATTATAAGCTAAAATTAATAGATTTTTTTTCTTTATAAACTGTTAGTGTAATATGCGGCTTATCACTATATTTCATATTTTCACGAGATCAAATTATGAAATGCTATTAATCGTTGCATATGGCAGCTTGCTATATACCAATGCCATCAATTGCACGTAGTGAGCCGCTGGATTCCGACTCACTCGCAGCATGGGTGCGCTGCGTGACTCGCACTGCGCGAGTATTCCGTGACTCGCTGCTGTAGGCGCTACCAAACGCTCCGAGTAAAAACTTTTCGCCAAATCTCTTCATGCACCTAAATTTTTCCTTTAATGATAAATGACTCCACTTGCCGCACAAATGGTAATAAAACCAAGTCTATCATAATAAAACATAAGTCATAAAGCTTACTCGATGCTATTCAGTCAAAAAATTATCGTTAACTTCTCAAAAGCAACTAGTTCTTGGAAATATAAGGTTGTTAAAAAACATTTTCCTTCTAAAATTTTTCGCTATGAAACTCATATCATTTATTGTATTGCGTTGTTAGTGAGATTTTGTATCTAAGTCAGTGAGTGGAAATAAAGTTAATTTGGGTAAATTTTCATTAACACTATACTTAAAATCTTAGAACTGTTGAATTGGAATACAGCTCGAGCAGTTGTACAGTTAGGATTTACAGAGACGGTTCCAAAGTAATATATAGAACCGGTACGGTTTTCTTCACAAATGATCAAGATATTATGATATCAATAACCTTGAAAGAGCTAAGTACCATTTTTGAAGCAGAATGCATTGGCATCAGCGGCACTGACGATTACAGATAGAAATCTTAATACAGACATCATCTTTGACAGTACGTCTATTGCATTGTCATAATATCTTCCAATCCATAGCAATTACAAAGATTTGCAAATCTTTGCAATAGATGAAAGGACACAACATACGCCCTCAACTAAGCGCCAGATGAGCTGGTTAAGAGGGATTTAAGCACGAAAGTCTATGGGCCAACATCTACTATCCCTATGTTACAGATCCTGATAAGACTCTGGCTGTGACAGAAAACCTAAGAAAATAATCTAGCAGAATGGAAAACCAGTGATGAATGAAAAAATGAAGCCCCGATAACATATAAAAGCGTACCCTTTCCCTCACCAAATAGTTTTGTCTAAGTCTGATTGATAGAAGTTAAATATCTCATGGAGATATGAATAAATAATAAAAATATGAATAAATAATAAAAACTATAGGTTAGCGAACCTATCCTGATATTTTTTTTATGAAAACAGACGTACAAATTTTTATTTTTTTGAGCAAACTGTCCAGACATGAGTCCATCAATTATATTCTTTGTGTAAATTTTAATGATATGTAAAGAAGCCTATATATTATACTAGCGGACCCGACAGACTTCGTCCTGTCAAAAAGATTTGTACAGTGGCAGTTTTTTGTTCCTAATTATTTTATAGATAATGTCGCATAGCCAACCAAATTGCAAAAAAAGTCTAAATGGACCTATTACATTTTGTGGCTATTCAATTTTGGAACGTGACATCAAATCCTCCAACGATGTATTCTGTGCTCCAACGCACGCACGCACACTGTTTTGATAGATATGATTGAATTTCAACTATATGTAGCGTTAATAAAGCGCAAATTGACTCTTTGATGTTAGGAACACACTTTCATTGCTTAGACAACAGTAAGTGCTTGCAATATGAACTTTATACAATAACAATAAAGCTCAATTCGACTGTACGTTTTAGTTAGAAAAACGTTTGCATGGGAAAATAAAAGGGCTGTTTTTAGAGTTTTTCTGATAATTATTCGAATTTTTCCCTTAAAAACCATCCTTGGACTTCAACGAACATTTTAAAAAAGAATTGACCAAATTGGAGCAGGCGTTGTTGAATTATGCGCTTACCAACACATTATGCGATTCATTTTTATATATAAGATTCCATAACTTTAGAAATCATTGAGTTAAAGAATAAAAAATATATGTTTTAAAGTGTCTCGTTATTACTACATGTCTTTTGAAAATTCGGGGAATATTTCAACAAATATATATACTAAAATTATTCCGGAAGCAAAACAGACGATAAAATACCCTTTACGGGTGGAATTGAGTTACACCAGTTTGCTTTCATAAGCGCGTGTGGAAGGTTACTTGTTCGCAAACAAGGATATAAATTTATAACAATGTAAAAATGTAAATATAAGGTGCGAGTTCTTTTTTGGCTGGTAATATTATTAATTGGTTTATCGAAACGTGAATGAAAGAAATGTATGTGTATATGTATATTTCTAACATATGGAAACTACTGACAAAATACTAAATTAGTATCGCAAGAATCCGATTCCGGCTCAAGGGTTTTACGAGAGACATATATACTGGAAAGATCTAGTGTGTTTACACCGCATTGTGAGTATGAATTCCACCGCACGCACGGTAAGGGAACACTGCAGTTTTTACTGGGTAAGCCCGCACTCTTGTTAGGAGAGCCCTACACGCCCGCTGCCGCTGGCGCCATCTAGCCAGCGGACGGGTACGGTGCAATTTAAGAAAGAAAGAAGAAAGAAAAATATTTATTTACAGAGACATACTTAATAAATAATCCACACAATCAAAACATAAAAAAGTAAAAAAAGTATTTCTACTCAGCATGATATCGGCGAGTCACAGACCCCCCGACGCTGGTCTTCCAAAGTCATCCCTTATGATTCTGCTATAGCACAGAAAAATACATTAACAAAATAAAGAATGAAAATATACACGAATACAGCAATATATTATACAATAAAATATTAGATTATCAATATTAGATTGACCATAGGAACTTGTCTAAGGCCTGAGAATCAAATACTTTCCAAATTAATCGACATTAAATGAAAGGAAAAATTTTAATGGAACACCCCAAATCAGCTATTTAACACATAAATCAGTTATTACCAATAGAAATGCTAAGTAGCAGTATAAGCAATGGCGCTTTACTAATATAAAATAAAAAAGAGATTTACTAATTTTGACAGAAAGAAAATCAATGAAAAATAGATGGAAATAACATATTAGTAATTATCATTAACTATAACTAGCCTTAAAAAGATAATGCTTTATAAGTTTATACATAATACGTGCGAAAAGACTTTCCCTTAGGATTAATAATTTTCCAACGGTTGTACGAAAGATATAGTGACAAACCCGTAGTAACCCAACGTAGTTGTCTTTCATGGAAACAATTTAATTCCGTTTTTTTTAACATTTTATAATTATTAATACACCATCCATACAGACAACAAATTAAAATCGATATGTAAAAATCTCGTGTTATTGGCTTATGGCACTCATCCAAAACTGCTTAATAAATTTTTATACATAAACTCATTATTACACACAATAAAACAAAGTTACAATAAAAAAATACTAGCAGGTACCAGTTGATTGGTCCAAAGGCGGACTTATCACTCAGAGAGATTTCTTTCAGCCAACCCTAGATGATTTTGTAAGATTTTAAAAAATTGCGGGTACACAGGATTATACAATATTTATATACAACTGTTTTTAAAATATAAATAATAGAAGTGTCATATTTATATACATTATTGAAATAGATATAATAAAAACATTGATTGGATACACTCATACATAATCTATACATATAATAAGACAGTAAAAATATTTTGTCTGTACATTTAGTATTTTTGACTGAAATGGATAGAGGGGCACTTAAATAGATTATTAGAAAGCAAAAAAAATTTTTTGGAATTTTTTGTCTGTCTGTCTGTCTGTATGTTTGTTCACGTTTATCTCCGAAAGTACTGAACCGATTTGCTTGAAACTTTCACTATTTGCTTTGTTTTAACTCAGAATAATATCTAAACTTTGTTTCATCAAAATCGGTTCATTAAAAAAAAAGTTATCGTCATTTTAATGAACTCAAGGCATGATAATATTGCGAATTATAATGTACACCATTTTCTTACATAAGTTACATGGGAAATATTAATATGATTTGTGTATCAATAACATTCAACTCGAAATTTACGCAGACGAAGTCGCGGGCAACAGCTAGTCATAAATATATGAATATACTTATATATACACACATATATACTTACTTATAATACATATATAAAATATGATCAAGAGCGGAAAGTAGTTTAAGACAAACTACATAGGTAGTGTTCCTTTACATTATGCTAGAAACAATAGATTGACAATCTTGAACACTGGCTGGCAGCTCATTCTACAATATAGCAGCACGAATATTAAAGGAGCGGGAACAGAATTTGGAGTTCGAAAGAAGTACATTTCAAATAGGCAACTGTCGGGTCCCTATGTAGATCCTGATTCAGAAAAATATACGGATAACCGACCGCTAGATATTTTTTTTGAAAACTTTCAGAAGTGATCTCTGAGACTTATACTTCAGATACACTTTCACTCTAAGCTAATACGTTGAACGAGGAAGCTGTTGGCTATTTGATGTCTGGTTAAAACTATTTAAGCTTCTTGCATAAATAATTAAAGGTAAAGGATAAAACTTAGATTCTATGGGCCCGAAGAACATTGAGTTGACATCAAACAGATTTGCCAAATATTTGGTGCCAAAATCAGTATGAGGTAAACCTACTTGACCTTTAAATCCTGCCGAGGGTATAAACAGAAACTTTTGATAATTAAGGAAATCTACCCTAATTCCCTAATTCCCCACAATACCTTCGATCTCGGTTTCATATGCTGCCTCCCTCCTCACGTTCTCTACGCCCATGCTAATCGGACACACTTGAATTGCCTAAGTGCAACACAAACTTCCTGCTCAACTCATTTAGCTTTCGTGCTGCCCAAATGTGGAACCATCTGCCTTCTATAGTTCAACAGAGCCAGTCCGTTCACGCATTTAAACGTAGCCTGAAGCAACATTTTCAGGCGCTAGTTGGCAACTCGTCATAAATGTCACATTGTCATCATCAACTTACGTATATATTTATTTATAGCATTACATGTATGTATATATGTGTATGTATATATATATATATATATATATTTATTGTATTGTATGTATATTCATGGTATATATATGTATGTATTATGAATAACAGTTTTGGTTGCTTTGACGTTACTCTATAAGTAACATTCCGTAGACACTCACAGGTTGGCTGGAAGAAATCTCTAATAGATATGTCCACCTTTGTGAACCACATTTTTTTTTACTCTGTTGTAACTAATTATGGCAATAAAGTATATATATATATATATATATATATATTACTAGAAAACTATATGAGTTGCTGGTAAATCGCACCTGTGCGTTATATATTAATTATGTGTCTTTCACGGAACAATAAGGTAACCAGTTTTTATCTAAAGCAAATCATATTTTTTTATCCTGACACTGATTTACGGACATGTGACATATTGTCTTTTCGCCGAAAAAATATTCAAAATCAGAAGTGATGGTTCTCACATCTCACGTTTCCATGCTAATGGATAGTCGACGTTGAGCGACATATACAAAGTAAGGATTCGAACACATCGACGGATAATAGCTGTTTCCCCAGTTTTTGTCAAACGAGATTCCTTTAGTTGCCTACACTTTTGCGCCCGTAGGTGTACTCTCTAGCTACGAAATCGTACTGTTGCAGGTCATGTTCAGTACAATACTTTGCTTACAATTTTTTTGTGGTGGTAAGCTTTTAAGGATATAGAGAGTAACTGTATGACCGCATGAGGATTGGAACGAGAGCCGCGCGCAGATGACGCCTAATAACACTGTTGACAACTTCTGTAGTGTCTTAGATTTATATAGAGCGGCATTTATTAGCACTCTCATAACAATGACGTAGTTAGTATTTGCATGTAGTTCAAGTTGCGAAGAGTGCAGGAAATAGTTTGAAATTCAACTAATTTGTTAATAACAAAATACTTCCTATTACTGGTTTCCAGTTTGATAATTAAATAAAGTTTTAGTTAGTACTTAATAGTTAATATATTGTTATAGTAGACTATATGGAACTCATAATATATTTTTACAGATTCGTATAAAACGTGTGTCGTAAACGTCGTCGTGGTTGTCCAGATAAATTGTAAAATTTATATTAATATAGAAATGTCGAATTTATACATTTTCTGCTATTCATTTACGTGCCTTATTATCAGATATATTAATAATTTGAATCGCCAATGTAGTGTTTTTTTAATCGAAACCGTATGTCGACATACTAACCCGCGTCGATGTCATCTAAAATAGGATTTATCAGACATAGAATCGGTCTAATATCAAGCTCTATATATATCCGCCCACTGATTTTCCACGGGGTTGCCTATAAGGGCTGCCGCGACAGGGCTGTGCTCACTCGTGGCAGAGAGCGCCTCCCGATCACTCGGGTTGGCGCGATCTTACTACCACAACCGCGCGCGTACGTATCTCGATCGCCTGTTTTATTTTTTAATTTTCATCATCATTTTTCAAACTGCCAAATTCTAATTTTGGATCTGTTCATTATTTATCATAAGTGTGTGCTGTGGTGGATTTACGACAGCGTGGTTTGTGAAGACTGGATTCGGTAATGTTGCTTTTTATTGATGTTGTTTTCTTCCGGCATAAGAGATCTAAGCGGCCAGTTGTCTGCAAATAGAATTTTATGTAGGCATTACACCTCCCACCATTTGTTCTGCACGAAGACGGACGGCGAACTATTTGGCCGGTAACATTTTGCTGACTTTATTATTTATTGTACTTTTACTGCCGGTAGGGGTAAAGTTGTACATTACTCTTGTCCAAAAGAGTAAATTATTACCGCCGACTAGCGAAAACAATTCTGTAATCTTAGCAAGATTGTGTAAGCAATTTTTAAAACAGATATTGTTTCAGAGCTTTATACATAAAATACACAAATTATGCCTTTATACCTCTGGGATAGGATGGTAATTTGAATGTTTATTATTCATGAGGGTTCTATAAATTTGGAGCACGATATTTTATACAAATTAAACTGAGACTTCCGATCGGGATATTGGAAAACCATGACGCGGTTTTAAATGTATTATTGCCAGGGATTTGTGTTCCATCTGGTTATTTAGGCAATGAATTTTTGATGGTACTTAATAAGTAGAATACTATAAGTTTTATTACATTAGTCAAATTCTTAGTAATCATTAATATATTTATATTCTATTTTTTTATAAAAAAGTAACTCTGCATTTATATTTGATAATTATTTTATATATAAATTCTGTATTATAATATTATTTGAAATAAAACACAAACACCTACGTTCTGTCGCCTTTGGCAACAGAATGGTTGGCTCGAATATCAATACGTCTAGTAAGTGGGGAAATTATTATCCAATGGGGTTGAAGCTACTTCAGATATTGCTTCATAATCGGTATATTCCATCATAGAATTCTTCCAATCAATCGATACCTATCGATACCTGTGTGTCTGTGGATATAGCCCAACGATACAGACACTGGAATCAAAGATTACATGTGGTGTGCAAAGACCCAGACGTGTATCTTGCCGATTAACCCTAGCTTCAACTGCACGACTAACTCCGAGACCAGCGGCGCTCTTGGTTGGCGTTGATCCTGATCAGCTCGATCTGTCTGCTCTATTCAGTTTAGGGAACACCTATGTGGTGATTTCTGACTAATAGAATTCAATCAGGTTTGTTCATAATTGTCTTATAAGAAAGAAGCTGACTGTCCACGTGATGGTAAGAAATTACAGTCGCCTATGACATGTGTTTTTTATTAATTTAATGGTTTGTTGTTTACTAAATAACAAAATAGGAAAATATACTAAAATATAATTTACAAAAGATGTGGCTTATTTCAGAATATCAGAATTTTCTTTCAACCTACCTGTGATAAGACAAACGCTGAGAAACGTAAAAAGGTAAGATGGTTCCAAGGAGACGACCCTGATACCATTTTCCGCCGTTTAAAGTTCTCGTCTTAACTAGTACTAAATTAATTGTCAAGGTATGCCATTTAAGGTTAACATCAAAAGGCTATTAAAAATAACGACCTATCAAAAATAATGTACTTTATATCGCACTGAGTATATATATAACGGATTAGTTTATAGGTGTATTCAAGTGAATCCACCTTTTGAATCGCAACCAAACTCTTTCGGCGTCAGCATCATCTGCACTTCGATCTCGACTGGGGGTGAGGACCTTCTATAATAGGTTCTCCAGCTTTGTAGGCTAACCATCTTGGTTGATTTCTATGTATCACTAAGAGGGTGTCCAAATTTCGGAATAGTCACCATTTTCTATTCGGCTTAATAACATGTTTTCTTTCTATATATTGACTGAGCAAGATTGCGCCTTCATCCGCATTGTATTGGATTTTGCTACAGGGTACAGATATTTTTCTTGGTGATGTGATTCTATTCCAAATTTATAAATATTTCAACATTCAAATTTTTGTTGTAATTTGTTCAGTATTATCAGTATTATTAACTAGGTATACTTACAATAAGTATTCGGGTGTTGACAAAACGCCCCCATGAGGCATACCATTAAATTCCATTATACTAGCATCCTAAACTGTCCCGGCTATGCCTTCTTCTAGACCTTCTCTGCCTCGATGGAGACTCTACCCGGGATCGGGATGGCCCAGTCACCGAATAGGTCCTCAGAGATTACCCTGATCATCCTAGTTTGCAAACTTTTCTCAATTCCTTATAATATTAGTATCGATTATACATATTAATATTTTGTTGCTCATGGACGTCATGTAATAAGGGTCGTGATAAAATATTGAAATGCGGCAAAATATAGCAAAATTTAATTGAAAATATATATATACACTAGCGGACCCGACAAACTTTGTCCTGGCAAAAAGATTTATAAAGTGGCAGTTTTTTTTTATTCCTACTTATTTTATAGTCAGGGTAAAAAAAAATTCTGTACCGAACTGTCACCCTGGTGGTAGGGCGTTGTGAATAAAAAATAATTCATTGCAAAAAAGGTCCAAATGAACTATTAGATTTCGTGACTATTCAAGTTTGGAACGTGATTAAATCCTCCAAAGATGTATTTTGTGCACTTACACATTGTTTGGATAGATATGAATGAGTTTCATACTTTATATAGCGTTAATAAAGCGCAAATTGACTCATTGATGTTAGGAACACACCTACAATACTTAGACAACAGTGAGTGCTTACAATAAGAACTTCAATACAATAACAATAAAGCTCAAATTGACTGTATGTTTTAGTTAGAAAACGATTATATGGGAAAAAATGGTTGTTTTTAGGGGTTTTCCGATAATTATTTGAATTTTTAAAACCCGTAAAACCATCCTTGAACTTCAACAACCATTTTAAAAGAAGAATTTGCCAAATTGGGCCAGGCGTTCTTGAGTTATGCGCTTACCAACACATTTTGCGATTCATTTTTATATATAATAAGGAGATATCATTATTACATATTAACTGTTGGTACCACCAGTGCCGCTGCCATAGTTCGAACGCGAGAGTATCAGCTCAAACTACCATCATTTGGTACTTTCATGAACTACCCGCTTCTCACACTATTTTATTTTTCGGTTACGTACCAACACATATATATCAGCCTTTATGTTGTCATATATTATAAAGGTCATGTGGTCATGTTGTCATATATTATAAAGGAAAAAGACAAGTATCATAAATTATGGAAAAAATTTAAGAACCCTTTGGACTATAATACTTTCTCTTTACTTAGGCTTTGCCAGAAGCAGGTACAACAAGAATGTTGGAAGCGTTATGTCAGTAGCTGTGAGGATGCATTGAAAACTAATCCTAAACACTTTTGGTCTTACACTAACTCGTTGCGTAAAGATCGTGGCATTCCCGCTCAAATGACATATCGTGACCAAGTTGCCGGCGGTGGATCTGACATGTGCAATCTATTTCAGGACTATTTTTCATCAGTATATAATAATAATTCTCAATCTAATATTAATTGTAATTTTGTAACTGCTGACAATTTTATTGACACTATATCCACTATTGACATCAGTCAATCTATAGTAGAAAAATATTTGAAAAACCTAGATCAGACTAAAACTGCTGGGAGTGATGGTATTCCTTCTATATTTATTAAGACTTGTGCAGAGGAACTATCGTTGCCCTTGTCTATTATTTTTAGGCGATCCATTCATGAGGGCTGCTTTCCTGAATTATGGAAGCAAGCTTTCATAACCCCGGTCCACAAGGATGGCTCAAAGCAGGATGTCGAGAATTACAGGCCAGTGCCTATCTTGTCCTCTTTCGGAAAGGTATTCGAACTGGTTGTTCATGACCAGCTTTACCCGGTGGCTGCTACTTGCATTCAAAGTTCTCAGCATGGCTTTATGCGTAAGCGATCCACTGTTTCCAACCTCGTCGTATTTACTGACTTTGTTTCACGTAATATGGATGCTGGTCTACAGATCGACACTGTGTATACGGACTACTCTAAGTGCTTCGACCGTATTGATCACGATATTCTCATATCTAAATTGCTTCGCATCGGAGTGCATGGCGATCTCCTTCGGTGGCTGGATTCCTATCTTCGAAACCGTCTGCAGGCTGTAAGGATTGGCAATTTTAAATCAAATTTTCAAATGATCCCATCGGGTGTTCCGCAGGGCTCTCATCTGGGACCATTGCTTTTTAATATCTATTTGCACGACATTGAATCATGTCTTAGATACTCCCAGATTCTTTTATATGCTGATGACAGTAAGATTTTCATGCCGATTCGGTGCATTGCTGACTGTGAAAATCTGCAATCAGATTTAATCCGACTTTTTGGATATTGTAAGAACAATCGCCTAGAGCTCAATGTTAAAAAGTGTCAAGTAATCACTTACACAAGGAAGCGTAGTGCTATATCTTATAACTATCAATTTGATGGCTCTGTGATTCCTAGAGTTAACTTAGTTCGTGACCTTGGAGTCATGTTGGACAGTAAGCTGTCATTTGCATTCCATTTTGAATTTATAATACAGAGAGCCCACAAAATGCTGGGATTCCTCCATAGAAGTACTAAGCCATTTAAAAGAATTCAGTCTTTAAAAATATTATATTCTGCATACGTGCGTAGCATTGTGGAGTATGCTTCACCAGTATGGTCCCCATCATATGTCACACATAAGGCTCGTATCGAATCGGTTCAGCGCTGTTTCACTCGACGTTTAAACTATCGCCATAAGAAACATGAAAGCTATAAGGAAAGACTTATAGCTTTTGAAATGCACTCCCTGGAGGACCGTCGTATGGTCGCTGATATGAAGCTACTATATGATATAGTCAATGCTACACTGGACTGCCCGGTGCTTACGGCGCGGATCGCTCTTTACGCTTGCAGTATGCGCACCAGGCGAAAGAGCTCACTTTACGCTGGATCAGCTCGCTCAAATTACGCCAAACACTCCGTATTATATCGTCTTATACAAACTTACGAAGATAGATTTTGTGATACGGACATTTTCTTTCTGACTCGCAACCAATTCATAAACAGTATTATAAAGCATTTGCCCCGGTTCTCAAACAGTATTTCAGAGTAGCCACACCCACCCACACACACATACACACACACAAGCACACACATGCATGCACACATACTTCTTCATATTGTTAGATAAATTTCATTATCTCAGATGTACTTATCCATATACTAGTTACTTGTATTAGTTACCTCTAATGTACTTATCCATATTCTACTAACTACGTACGTCATCTGCTAATTTTAATATGACAAACTTTGTTATTGGCTATTTATGTATTTAACTTGAAGATTGTATTACTAATGTGAAAGCTGTTAAGTTTGCTGAATAAATAAATAAATAAATATCAATGATATCTTAATTATTTAATATTGAAACCAAATTATTGATTCTGTCGTATAATGTAGATTTTATATGAATTTCTCAAATTAACGGAAAATCATGATATTAAGTAAAACAAATATTTAAGTGGAAATAAGATGTTTTGCTCATGCTTTTTACGATATAACAACTATAATTGCACACACAGGAGCCCGAAGAAAAGAAAGATGAAAAACAAAAAAAAAATATTTTAGAGCATCATTATTTTTTATTCAGTTTCTACACACTAATGCGCATGCATAGTCGTTATTTTCGCGCGTTCGTTCCAGCCGGAACAGTATTCTGCGCGCGTATTCTGAGCAATGGGACACTCTATCATAATACGTTATATAAAAGTATATAACGCCATTCTGTAAATATAATCTGCAAATTTGTGATTCAATAAAAGTTTGTAAGAAATGTATTGACCTTAATTTTTAGGTCATTGTTACTAACATATATGGATTGAATCCGAAATAAAAATAGTCTATACCTTATCTATACAACATCACCGATTACCTGTTAGCGTGTCGAAGATAGAACATTTCCAAGAGCCGGTTACCTTTACATGCATTTTAACGTGTGCGATACTCCCAAGGTCCTTGAAAAAATTGAAGAAATTGTTATTCGCTAATATTTAAATTTTCACAACGACATATGTAGTGTTTAAAACCACCAGATGGTGGTTCGTGTTTCAATTTCTCAGTGGGCAGCCGTATTTCCACTCGGTTTGGTCATGTTTGTTCTAGCGTGTCTTGGTTAACTACTTTCTTTACGTAGGTTTTCCCCGATAATATTGTTAATTTCATATTTATCCCTAAGTGATTATACGGTCAAGTCCGTCAACCTTATCATCACTTATCATCACATGATAAAAACATAAGAGCTTTCCTGTTATATGTAAAAAAGCTTTCAATTTCGAGCTGTATTGAGAAAATAAGTATGGGTGGTTAATTAGAACTTTTTATAATACCTAAATATGCTCTCTAAAAGGCGTATTAACGAAATTAATAAAAAAAAAACAAAATATTATTTCAAGACATGAAAGGGGTGTTATTTTATGTTTTTATTAAATACAAAATCCCCGGTGCCTTGCGTAGCCTGTAATAAATTTACTTCACAGTTTAATCTTGTTATTCGCTAATTTTCGAATGGCTGAATTATTGGTTTCCAGTTGCTAAGGCTTTTGCATGCTCAGGTTATGGAGAACAATGTATTTAGGTAAGAAATTTATGTACTGTGATATTTCGTTCGTAAGGATCTTGATATAAGTTGTTTGAATTTGGCTGCGGACTTATTAAATAGTACATTTCCTGAAAACTTTGTAGTATAATAGTTTCCTTTGACTTTTAAAAGACAATTTCGGATAAATTAAGTGAACATTTTAAAGTTTATTTGAAGAAATAGTTCGTTGAAAGTTTAATTACAATTGAAACGACAAAATAATTATTAATGTATGTTAGGATAGCTTATTATTATTAGATTAATTAATTTTATTGTATAAAGTATTGAAATTAAGTGTATTGTTAAATAGTTGTATGTAGGTATATATTAGGATAGTTATTAGATAAGAAAGTACTATTGTCAGATAAGTAAGTGCTGCGCAACTCACGTTGATGTTAAGTCACGGAATAGTATTATAAGATAATATGACGCTGTACGTACAGTACGTAGTAGATCCAAACGAGGACCGTTTAAAAAAGGCACGGACTACGAGTCCGTGGAGTAGACATATATAAAAACAAAAAAAAAAACGACAAAATACGCTTTGCCACAAAACAATCGAACCGTGGAGTAATATGCCCATAAATATCGTTAGAATATAGTATCATTATTACATTAGTATGCAAATATTTTCAATGCTTTTAAAGGTTTAAAAACGGCCAAATGTTACAAGTTTCTTCATACACGCAAACATATAACATTATGACAGTTAAAAGACGGCGAATTTATTTTTCTTTTTTCATATTTTACATTACAGCCGGTGGTTGAAATTATTTTTAACGGTATGTTTCTGTCAGAAGTAAAGATTCTGTAGAACAAACTCAGTAATTGAAAGTTACTATTTTATTTTGATAAATAGGATAGAAAGAGAAATAGACAATTGAGTATTTTGAATATTAGAATTTCAATTTATTTAAATACTAGCTTACTTAGCGAACTTCGCAACGTCATTATCACAGCTTAAATCCATACCCACCGAGGGGTACGAGCCTCCGTTTATAATATTACTAGCGACCCGCCCTGGCTTCGCACGGGTGAAATGTTGATACTAAATACTATATAATCGTTTGCAATGTACGCGGAAAAAATGCAATTATTTACGATATCACATTAGAAACATCAAAAAAGTTACAGATTTTTTCCTACTTTATCTATTATTTTAATAGTTTCTTATTCGCTTATTAGTTTATTTGAATTCAACAATTAATCGATCATTAATTCTCGAGTTATAAAAGTGAAATTACTAACACGATTTTGTTTTAGTTACATACGTATACAGATTTAAAAGACATTATTTAATGGGCCTGGCAATTATTTTTTTAACAACTTTTCATGTATCTTATTCTTGTCATGTCTAAATGACTACATATTGAAGGTCGAACTCTGGCAAATTACGGAGTTCATAATGGAAAATTTCATAAAGAAAAATGTGCGTTCAAAGTTTCACTGTGAATTTTATCTTACGCACAAAAGGAAACTATATCACACAGCCGTGAGTATGATCCTAAAAACATTGAAACCGAAGAGCCGAAGGGCTGGAGATAACAACAACATGTTACAACGATTCAACTCTCACTGAAACTTTATAAATCACTTGACTATTTTCATTTTGTATTTTAGAATCTTCCTACTTCGAAGTATGTGAGGGCGTGTTGTTCTACATACATATATTGAGGATCGTAGCACCAATTCAGATTGTAATCGAATTCTGTATATCTGTTTACTTATCACGTTTCTCTTTACCAGACGCACCAAATGGGTTTCGCCTTTGGCGGGGCGTTTCATCGTGAATTTAATGTTCCCTGCTTATGCGAGGTGGCATATAATTTTTGGGCTTCATATAGGCTTTTTTATATGAATATATACATTTATCGGCATGTATATACGACTTTAGCGAATTCAGTTTTGTTTTCCTAGAAATACCTTTTCGCTGATATAGTCTTTGTTTTTTTCTATGAGGAATTCTATATACCTACTGTGCAAAAATACAACGACACCAAAATCTGTGACAATGGAGACAACGGAAAATATTAAAATGTTACAACGCAATGTAAAGCGTTCAACCCTGGGCCGCCAATAGAAACCAACGTGTCTCATTCACGGCCCATCACGTAAACTTCAGATTATTATTTTAAGTTAAGAATTCGACGAAATATCAAATTCGTCATCAAAAGATGATTACTCATCATTTTTGTATAAATGATTTTATTTAAAAGATACTGTTTTTGGTTGCTTTGATAGATAATAGTTTATAATTTTTAATTTCTCTGTCTTACAAGAAATCTTCATTATGGAAAATATTATGATTTTACCATAATGTATATTTTCGCAGTAAAGTTACAAAAATGTCGTACACATACATCGAGCACTTTATGAAAGTTACATATCCTAGTTAAGCCTCCATTGTGAGAGTTTCGTTTTCGTTGACATAACCAACATATTCGTTGGTTTCAAATAAATTTGCAAAAATAATTTTACATCTACGTAGTATGCAAATCAGTCCTTATTTCCGTTAGTGGCGTCATAATTTGAAATTGATTTTGCCAAGGTCATTGATATTTTTTCATAAATAGAAATTAATTTTATCTTAGAACACTAATTTAATTAAATATCGCGAGTTTCTAGTTTGCTCTTTTGACAATCATAGCTAATGTCTCCTCTACATCATTGTCCTTGATACATGACATCATAAGATTAGTCATGATCAATACCATCAGTGTACTGCTTTCCACACTATTAACATTTATTCATTTGTTCCTTGTCATCTGTCCGACATGGCTGTCGAACTGGTAGGAGCTGTCACAAATTATTTACTTAAGGCATATAATCCCTAAAAACAAAGGTTTACAACTAGTGTGTGCTACCAGTGATGACTTACGGCTCTGCGACGTGGTGCTTCACAAAAACCCTTTTTAGAAGGCTCAAAGTCGCTCAGCGAGCTATGGAGAGGGCTACGCTCGGTATTTCTCTGCATGATCGAATCAGAAATGAGGATATCCGTAGACGAACCAAAGTCACTGACATTGCCTATAGGATTAGTAAGCTGAAGTGCCAATGGGTCGGCCACATAGCACGAAGATTGGATGGTCGATAAGGTCAAAAAGGTTGTTGAGTGGAGACCACGTACCACCAAGCACAGTGTGGGACGGCCACCTACCAGATGGACCGACGACCTGGTGAAGATCGCTGGGTCTCGTTGGATTCAGGTGGCAATGGACCGGTCGCGCTGGGAATCGACTGGAGAGGCCTATGTCCAGTAGTGGACGGCGAAAATCTATACATATAATAAGACAGTAAAAATATTTTGTCTGTACATTTAGTATTTTTGACTGAAATGGATAGAGGGGCACTTAAATAGATCAGAATAATATCTATACTTTGTTTCATCAAAATCGGTTCATTAAAAAAAAAGTTATCGTCATTTTAATGAATCTATACTAATATTATAAAGAAGTAAAGTTTGTGTGTTTGTATATTTGTAAGGGGTAATCTCGGGATCTACTTAACCGATTTTAAAAATTCTTTCACCAATAGAAAGCCACATTATTGCGGAGTGTCATCATCATCATCATCATCATCATCATCGATTTTAAAAATTCTTTCACCAATAGAAAGCCACATTATTGCTGAGTGTCATCATCATCATCATCATCATCATCATCATCGTCATCATCATCATCATCATCATCATCATCAGCGGCGCGAGATGGCTTCGGGTTTAATTCAGTTCGCTTTCGTGCTCGCTTCGGGGATTATTAATATTATGCCCAACGAAGTGGGCGCGGGTCAGCTAGTAAATAAATAAATGTTTTTCGTTAGTTCACTTAGGTTCCAGCATGTTAATTAAGTACTTAGTGCATGTTGGTATGTGCAGTATGGGGTTCTTCAAAAGGGGAGTAAATAGGTTTTTGAAGGGTCGGCAACACGCAAGTGACACCCCTGGTGTTGCAAGTGTCCATAGGCTACGGTAACCGCTCACCATTAGGCGTGCCGTAGGCCTGTTTGCCACCATCGTGGTATAAAAAAAAAGTATAAAAAAATGTACTTCATTAAGTAGATAATACACAGAAGTAATATATTAAATACTAGCGGACCCGACAGACTTCGTCCTGTCAAAAAGATTTGTACAGTGGCAGTTTTTTGTTCCTAATTATTTTATAGATAATGTCGCATAGCCAACCAAATCGCAAAAAAAGTCTAAATGACCTATTACATTTTGTGGCTATTCAATTTTGAAACGTGACATTAAATCCTCCAACGATGTATTCTGTGCTCCAACACACGCACGCACACTGTTTTGATAGATATGCTTGAATTTCAACTATATGTAGCGTTAATAAAGCGCAAATTGACTCTTTGATGTTAGGAACACACCTTCATTGCTTAGACAATAGTGAGTGCTTGCAATATTAACTTTATACAATAACAATAAAGCTCAATTCGACTGTACGTTTTAGTTAGAAAACGTTTGCATGCAAATAAAGTTTTTAGGGTATTTCCGATAATTATTCGAATTTTCCTCATTGTAAAAACCCTCCTTGAACTTCAACGAACATTAACAAAAAAGAATTGGCCAAATTGGTCCAGGTGTTGTTGAGTTATGCGCTTACCAACACATTTAGCGATTCATTTTTATATATAAGATTATGTGGGTACGTATCAATGTATTCCAATAGTATAGAAGAGCTATAAAAGGGCGCGTCCTAACCATAGCGTAGTCAAATGTGGATCGAGTCATCGACGATCGTGTAGGCACGTGCTATAGCATGGCCGGAATTTCTTTCAATGTTTGTTAGAAAAATCAACACAGCGGCGATCCCAGTTGATCGCTGACAATCATAAACAATTTTAAGAGATTATTCTCTTGACTATCCGTTCTAGTCGTTTGTATACGTTTATTATGGACTAAGGTGCCATAGACGGGAAGCATGTCGGATGGTCAGTTAATACTTACTTATTAAATTTTTGCCAATGAAATTAACATTTTGTATGATGATTTTTATTTGCTGGTTTTATTAAATTAATAACCGAGAAAGCAATCGTTTCGAAAATATTAAACACATGTCAGTAGACATTAAACTTTCAACAAAGTATAAAGGCTTTTTTCATTTAAGTGAGACTCAAATGCAACCCAGAATTGCACTGGAGAGTTAAAAAGCAATGAAAATATAAATAACTTCTGTACGTCTTAAATTTATACCTAAAAATATTAGGAAGGCTACACAACTCCGTCCCTACAGAGAGACAATACGAGCCTACCCTAAATATGTTAGGGCGTAGTCTTTACTCGATCAACTATGCTGGCTTTGTACGGATTGGTTGCCCTTCATACACATTTGAATTTCAATCTAGAGTTAGTTCCAGTTTAGTATTTTTACAATATTATAAGATGATTGTGGATAAATAGGTTGATAATAGAAACTTAAATAGACCTTCAGAGTTTCTTGCCTGTTCTTCTCGAGAAGGCTCTCCCAATTTCAGAACAGGTGTCGAGTCAATATTTTTTTTTTCTTATTCGTACGTACGGACAAGGTTTTTGTTTTTGTTTTTAAGCTTTTTTTTTGTTTTGTCTGTTGACGTCAATAAGTGCCTGTAAAGGTCAATGTTGAATAAAGTTTATTTTGATTTTTTTTTTCTGTTTATTTTAAAAGGACTTTTATCCAAATGGATATGTCAGTCCTATCGAAACATATACATAATCATACATAATACGGAACATATTCACAGTTAATCTCAAGGTAGTCGTGGCGGGCACAGTACATTGTATAACATATGGGCCTCTTTGGAAGTTGGGTGGGCTAAAATACTGTGGAATATACCAACATCCATAATATTAATTTTTGATCTGTTGATTAGTACTCTCCTAGCATCTTGATAACGGACACATTCCACCAACAAGTGTTGATTTTGATTTGATTTAAATATATTGTTTGGAATACTTCGTTTAGCGCTTATATTTTCTTTGATTTATCAGTAAAATGAATTGCTACCAACCTCCATGTATCAACGTTGGAACTGTCAACACAAATCCTCTTCTAAATTCAAACCGTAATAAATTCTCGTAGCCGTTTCAATAAATCAAGAAACGCTCAGACACGAGAATTTTTAATTCCCTTTGCAATATGCGTTTGAATTTTTCGTTTATTGCCCATGCTTCACGCTGTTTGACTACGTAGGTGGAGCGAGAGGAACTTTGAATTGTGAATCGATTCCTTTTTTGAATATTTTGGGGTTTAGGTATTGGAAGAAAACTGCAAGTACAAGATAAAGGTGTAATTTTTACAATGTCATGGCGGTCTATTTCTCCAAGTCCTTTCCGTTACTTGCATAATCATATCTACACTAACACAGTTTCATTACACTATTTATACTTGGATTTTTTTTGTCTTTTCACTATTATATTTAAGAAATTCTCATATTGTTTAATTTTACCTGTCCTCAAACTTGCACTTGACTTGCAATGACGTAATGATTACCCGAGTCATGCCAATAGCTAAACGAAAGTTAATGATATATGTTAATCACTTCTATCAGGCGAACCGCTTGCTTGTTACAATCTATGAAGTATAAAAAATGTATAAAGTACAAATGGAATGATATTATTGTATAATTGAAGCAAAGCTGTGGACGTACACTTGTTAATTAAGAGGCTACTATACCACGACCTACGCACCTGTTCACGTTGCAAGTTGTCCGCACGCAATTCGACGACCTCCATAGTCGAGTGGATAGTACACCGGTTTCAAGGTGTCGCCATCTCTGAGGTCCCGGGTTCGAGTCCGGTGGGGGCAGATGTTTGTGTGATGAATGCGAGCATTTGTACCTTAGTCATGGTTGTTGATATATATTTCTATAAAAATTATTTATATATGTATAATATATGTATGTCTATCCGTTACCCTAGATCCCATAGCACAAGCCTTACAGAGCTTAGTTTGGGCTAGGCTAATTGGTGTAAGTGTAACAAATATTTATTTATTTATCGAAAATGTAGCTTGCGACAATAAAACATGTGCTGGATGCATAAACATCTAATGTTAGCGCTTGCGCCTGATGTGATAATAGTCACCTAGCTGATAAGTCATAATCACAGCAACATTCTTTTAACCAAAGTTTCATTAATTGATATACTCACTATATAGACAAAAAACACGTAGGTAAGCAACGCACTTGTCAACTAAATCTATAAAAATCTATTTGCAAATAACAATAATAGTTTAGTTTCGCTCTAAGTATTTCTACGTATAAGGTTTATGTTTACACACGGAAAAACCCGCCCGAGGAAAGATATACTTATACACTTCGCTTAGTGACTTGGTTTGGGGAAGATAATTGCAAGCGAACGTACCCGGTGGATGTTTATCGATCACGTATCGCTTCAAGGGTGTCCCAGTGACCGAAACAAATCAACATGCTGTTCGACCCGAAATAAACTTACACAAATGTGTCTTTCTGCTTACAGTAGACAAGAGTTGAAAAAAATATATTTCATAATACATTTTTGTAACTTTGTAACTTACTAAATAATATCAAAACTGGTTCCTTTAGAAATTATATTCTTATCCATTTTCGGGGATGTGTTCGCTGTTAACTTTCTGTTCATCTTCACCATTCGAGTACTCGTCGTGTATATTATTTTCATAGGTACATATTATTATATTTATATAAATTGTTCTGTTTAATTTGTATATCGAGGACTCCATGACAAATTTTATGTAATTGTTACAACTCGTATGTATTTCTCATAACATTGATCATTTCAGTACACTCTATTTATGCACATATTTTGTTTTCTATTGTAAATATCAATTAATTATAAATATTATCAATTTGTCTTTAATTAATTTGTATTACTACTAACTTGACAAGAAATGTAGGTTAGTACAACCACCTACTATATTTACTCAAATTTCTGTTGATGTTACATGAATAAATGACTCGTCTGATGTAAAGTGGTAATTATCGCTGAGTCACTGTCTACTTGGAGAGAAAGCTTCCTTAGAAGTCGAACAACTGGCAGCTTTTTATTTTTATTTTAATACAGATAATGTTAGATAGAGATGAAATGAGTGATTTAATAAATATGTACAGTTTTTAAGCCTTATTTTATTAATTTATACTTAATGCACAGTGTTCTTAAGCGAACTTAATGCCAGGAGCATTCTTTGCTAGTCAACCTTAATGTGGTTCGGAAATGATGCAGATATTAAAAAAAATTTCATAACAATGTTATTTGCTGCTGTTAATTTTATTTGCATATTAAGGAGGTTAATTTATTATTGTTTTCTACATACATTTTATTTTAAATAAGTTTTACATACTTTTGTGGGGTTTATATAAAATTTTACATATAATATTGTAAATTAAAAAAATTCGAATCTTAAGGTTGTAAGGTATATTGCTGAAAGGACTGATATTAGTTGGAGCGGTAACTCTTACAAAGTAGACCGACGGCTTGGTGTATGTGTATTCAACATATATATTACAACAACATATGTATCGAACAATCCCCTCGTAACTAATATCCCATCAGCTCATGTTTCAAAATTAATTATTTAGCCGAGTAGTTAGTACACTGGACTGAAGAGTGTCGCCATCTGTGAGGTCCCGGGTTCAAGTTTCGGTATGGGGGCAGATAGTTGGGGACAGGGGTGGTGAATGCGAGCATTTGTGCCTCTGTCTTGGTTATTGATAAATATTTCGATCAAAATTATTTATATATGCCTTAGAGAGCCTAATTTAGGTTAGGCTAATTAATAACTTTAAAAAAATTAAACGATTGTTGATATATTGTAGTTTATTGTAATTATCGCATTGTACAATATATGATGCGTTTTTATGATCATTACTGTTATTTCATAAACATTGTTTATTTATTTATTTATTTTATCTATTTATTTATTTATTTCCGCTGTGACACATTTTAACATTTATATACACAGAAAAAAAAAAACAAGTTAAATTAAATGTGACACGGAAAAGGATATCTACTCAGCATGATGTCAGGGCGTCGCATAGACCCCCTGACGCTGGTCTTCCGTAGATATCCCTCCAGAGGAACTGCTATGGCACAGCAATTACTAAGTCTACTTACTTATATTAAACATAAAACTAAATACTATATATAAAACTACATTATACAAAAAAAAAGACTTACAAACTATGGTGCCAACAATTTATCATAATAGGTAATTAAATTTTATTAATTTATATAAAACTGACACAAAGCTTTTACATATACACACACAGGCAGACACATAAATATGAACAAACACACACACAGTACAAATATCTGACAGTTGACCACATGACGACATGGCGAGCTCAGTAAATCAGGCGGATAAGAAAATTACGAACCCAATTTTTGTTTTTTAATATTTTACCCATTGGATAAAGATGGTATATAAAGTATAAAGATGGATGGCTATACTAGGCATAGTGGTGGAACAATAGTACACACGATTTATGGGTTTAAGAAACAATCCGTCATAATGGCGGAAAATTTATTGGGAACCTTTTTCAGCTACTCGTTGTCGCTTCGGTGACAATATATTTAGCGATTTTAACAAACCTCCCCGGAACCATAATTCAGACTATGTACATATCTCGACATAAAATTTATAATAAAATAATTTTATGGTTGTGTAATAAAATTATTGAACTGGCTAGCTAAACGTTAATAGAAAATATAGACTTAAAGAACTTGATGTAAAAATACAACTACGCTAGTTTGTAGTTGTAATTTATATTTATTGCTTAATTCTTATTATAGCGAGTAAGTACGTAGTTTCATTCAATTTCAAATATATGAAGGGCGTAACATTAAAAATATGTAACGTTAAAGCCTTAACAATCTAAGAAACCCGTGTTGTTTCGGCTATAAAGTACGATATTTTGACAGAAAAACTATGCAAGTGACTCCTGTCAGAACTGACTAGTTAGATTGTGAAGTCTTTAGTTTATGTATTTTTATAATTATCATCACACCTTATAACTTAATAAATTTAAAATTATAGTAACTATATTATAGTATTATTTTGTATTTCAATTTTATCATTAGTAATTTGTGATAACCTTTGTTTCTCACAATTTGTTTATTTATATATATTTTTTTATTATATGTATAATTTTTATTGTTTTCGTTTGTAATTTATTAGTTGAAACTTTTCCAAAAAACATTGTTTATTAAAATTTCGGCTATTAGTTATCGAATATTGAAATGTATTGAAAAGTTCCAAAAAGTATTGTTTCTTAGTTACTGAATAAATATTGAAAATCTCCATACATAACGCCAATTTCATAGGTAAAAACCTAACAATTTAAGTACCTAGAGATAAACTGACCCTTCGACAGACTTACATAGTTATGATTGTCAAACGAGCGAACTGTGAAACGCGCGAAGTTTAATTAGTTGTTAAGTGTTCGGAGTTAAATTTAATTTCTCTTCATGAAAAAAGATGAATGAACTTTGCAAAGTCCACCTCGAGTTATGACGTCACTAACGGAAATAGGGATCCGTTTGCATACTTATGTAGATGTAAATATTTTTTTTGCAAATTCATTTTGAATGATATTTATTTATTATCAAAGATATAAATATACATTGTGTTAATAATTTGTTACTAACATATCACTAAATAATTGATATACATCAATCAATAATTAAGGGGGGTCAGACGGGTTAGAGATTTGGTAATTATTACCTTTTTTATGTCATATGGAGAAATGAGCAGATGGATTATCCGATGGAAACAATACTAGGAGAGTTACAAGTACGTTAATGGCCTTTTAAATGGAAGTACGCGTGTAAAATTAAAAAAAAATTGTTTATTGTATCGATTTGATAACTTAAGGGTTGATTCAATTTGGTAATGTGATGCAGAAAATTTATAGACATACTGTTGTTGTCTGCCAAATTATATATATATGATGAGTGTGAAATATTTTTGCAAAGAATGATTTCATGGGTTTTATTCAATTTCATAGGTTTTGTAAACCTTAGAACTGTAGAATTTTAAACACAAATATGAATATTTATCAATTATCTCTCAGCTTACCTGCAGCTGGGTCTCTCAAATATCTCATTAATACAATCTTAAATCTTAAAAGTGTAAGGATGTGATACTTATTCGAAAAAAAAATTCACGTAGCCGTCAGTTACCATGTTGATAACCACCACGCCATCCCATGTTGATCCGAAAGTCCAGGTTTGATTCCCGGCGAGATGTTTTGCAGGCTAGCTATTATAGTCTTAACAGCTTATAGTTAATGGCATGGTGTGGTCATCAGTATCAGATTAGGTAGCCTCCAAGAACTTCTTTGTTATCACACACTAAGAAAATTATAAGGATAACTGTTATTTATTTAAATAGATCTTGTTTCCCTTTTAAAATTATGCTCTAAGAAATTTCTTTTGAATCAGTCGTTTGAAATTTTATATATAGAATACGACTTACATCATCAAATTGAGCGCACGAAGGCAAACGAATTATTGAAACCTTAGTTTGGTTCCAAATGTTGGTTTGCCTTCTGATATTCAGATTACTTGATACTATACTCTATATACAACTTAAAAATACTCTGAATCTGAGTTAAAAGTTTTTAAAATGTAAGGATGTATATATATATATATATATATATATATATATATATATATATAATTCAAGTGCCTCTTGAAAAAGCCAACGCAATTCTCCATTAAAAATCTAGGCCTCCAATGTAATTTGGGAGTACCTTCGTTCTCGTCGTAACTAGAATCCACATTCAACTGCCAAATTAAATTAAGACTTCAAAATTACGGCCACTTAAAAATGAGAAATACGAAAAATGTCCTTACCAGTAGGTACTTTAAATAAAATAGTGGCGTTGATGTCGTATTTCACGTTGGTTCTTATTTCTGTGTAACAGAGTTTTCGAAATAATTATTATTTAATTATGCAAACACCGAGAGTGCCTTAGATTTTTACTCGTATCTTCCATGGTTGTTTTCACTGAAGGGCAAAATTTATTAGATCAGTAATTAAACCTGTTGTCATGAATGGTTTTTATATTTTACATGATTATTGAACTACAAAAACCAGTTTCATTCCATGAATCACGCTGATACGTAACTATCTGTATTCTCTATATAGAGTCAACAATTTATCTCATATATTTTATTTGTAGATATGATTTAAAGTCTTCATAATCTAAGAAATCTGTTTTAACATGTGTTATTTTCATAGATTGTCTCTCAAAATGTTATGATTTTGACAGTTAATTCTGATTCAGTTAATGCCGGTGACATCTGTCAAAGTATCAGATTTTGAAGAATCGTTAAATACTTAAGATATCTGTGTTTCAATTAATATCTAAAGGGCCATTTAGAATAATGATATTGAAGTTTGAGATTGTATTGTGTAGTAATGTTCCTAGTGATATATTCTGTCAACAATTTGAACCATTATTTGCGAACTGTGGAGTTGTCATAATGCAATTAATCTTTCATAATTTATTATCAATTTTAAGATAAGGCAATAGAACAGTAACTTGTTGTAATAGTTACTAATAATTTATATAATGATATACATAATGGCCATCAATTTACTTGAGTACAAGTTATCGAAAAGTTAGTTTGGTGTTCCTTATCTGTTGGATAGCTGTTTAAGTCTTGATTTGGTTGAACTGTCGTTAGTAAAATGTAATTGTTTAATGTAAATACAGTTATATTTATAATTAGTGACCAAACCTTTACTTAACAATCGGAAAAATTCTCATATTATTGATTTATCGTAACCATTACCATTCGATATATTATTCGATATATACCATTCGATCCCACGTAATATAATAATAATTTGGTCTGTTTTCTGGGGGCCATATTTAAATCAATTAGGAGGCTTTGAGAAGGCAGGTGACCGAAGTCTCTTCCGTAGCTCTTTTTTTTTCTCTCTCTCTCCTCTCCGCCCCCCCCCTGAAGGGGGAGGCCTTTAAGTTGGCATACCCCGGCTGTGGCGAGCCGGCGGTTATGTGGGGCTCTCCTCCCTAGAAGGGGGAGGCCTACCCACTAAAAACTCAGGGATGGCCTTCCTCAGGCATGTAGGGAGCCCCGGGAACATCAATCTACTTCCGGGAACCCCCAGCGAGGGGGGGAGGTGTACCCACTAAAAACCTCAGGGATGGCCTTCCTCAGGCATGTAGGGAGCCCCCGGGAACACCAAGCTACTTCCGGGAACCCCCAGCGAGGGGGGGAGGCCTACCCACTAAAAACCTCAGGGATGGCCTTCCTCAGGCATGTAGGGAGCCCCCGGGAACCCCCAGCGAGGGGGGGAGGCCTACCCACTAAAAACCTCAGGGATGGCCTTCCTCAGGCATGTAGGGAGCCCCCGGGAACGCCAAGCGATTTCCGGGAAACTCTTCCGTAACCCAGTTTTCGTCACCACCAAAATGCAACGATCCACAAACGTTTTCACTAGTAATGACAATAGTTTCTGTGCGTCTAACTTGGTATAATCTTTAGCTGCATGTTTCACGGTGCGTGTAAAAATTACATCTAGTTGGTAACACTCTATGTACACTTACATACATAAAATTTCGTTTAAATGGCCTCTACGCGTTGGATCTGTATCCCCGCGCATGCCATATAAAGGACCATGTCTTATAAAGACGCGTGATTAATCCCAACTAATATTATAAATGCGAAAGTGTGTTTGTTTGTTTATTTGTTTGTTTGTTACCTCTTCACGCTTAAACTACTGACCGATTTCAAAAACTCTTCACCTTTGGAAAGCTACATTCTCCCCGAGTAACATAGGCTACTTTTTATCCCGGAAAAATCGACAGATCCCACGGGGATGCGCAATAAAGCTTCGCTCAAAAACTACTGCACAGATTTTATGCGGTTTTCATCAATAGATAGAGTGATTCTTGAGGAGTTTTGCGGCATTTTTATCTCGGAAAAACGGATAGTCCCACGGGAAGCGCGATAAAATCTTCGCACCATAAACCGACTTCCGCGTATATGTAGCCGTGGGCAAAAGCTATGACCCTTAACCCTCTATACACCCAATCCCGAAATCCACGCGGGCGAAGCCGCGGGCAGAAAGCTAGTAATAAAATAAAACTAATTGTTAATTGTCACCTATTTACTTAAACTATAAATTCAGGTCGGCAAAACGAATACAATAAGTTACTAAATACATACTTTAAAATGAAAAAGAAAAACATTATTTTCGAATATACTCCAAACACTTTTTTTATCATATATACGCATAAAGCATCATTCAAAAAACATCATTCAAAACGTTGACAGCATCTATCACTATGTTTACTTACGTTGTAGTTTTATGTATTACGATGAATCTGGAATTCGATGAGTCTGGAATGCGTCCAATAGAATTCGACGGCTGAGAAACATGGCGGATTCGGAATAAATCCTCAGAGTACAGATTAAAATTGATGACGAAACTAGTGACGCGAAGCGAAACCCGACATAATGTCTGTTAAACGCCACCGATTAAGATTAACCACGTCGAAACTTCTTTAATTAGGAAACGTATTATATAACTTTAGGAGCAATGTACAGTCGGCTAGTCCAGCTGTGCATTTGCATTTCGAAAACTACCGCTATTATCAGCGACATAAGAGCTATTTCAAGATCAATGTGTAAAGTTTTCATTAAACGGTTTTGATGTTCGAACGTGGTTAGATTTAATAACATTCATTGTTTTACTTTACTAACATTGAAATATATTGTTTATTTCATATACATAAATAAAATGCCGACATCGAATTAGCTAACAAAAATACTGAAGTAAAAATATTCATCAACTATATATAGTTATAAAAAATTCAATGAAGATTTTCAAGTATAAACATAATAAATGTCTTTCTTAAAGCAAAATATATATACAGGGCGTCCCAGGAAAAGAAGACATCATTTTATTTTTAACAATAAGTCGAACTGCATTCACAGATTTTTAAAAAATCGCCTACTTCGACCGGGAATCGAACCCGCCAAATGTGATAGAAAAAATTACTTGTATTTATAATAGCGTTTGAAAGGCTACTCATAAGCATTATTTTTCCTAAATAACCTAGCATATTAAATGAAACTAAGATTATAAAATTTTTCATTTTATTTAAAATTTTGTTCAGGGGAATTTCCTCTGACTTGGCCATGCTTCCAACAATTAACTAACATTATCATTTCAAAGACCTACCCACTTGAGATATGAGATTTCCGTGGTGTGAGTACATAATAAAGTAATACATGAAGTGTAGTATGTACTTGTATGCATTTCTTCATGTGCTCACAATTACCATGCAACTGGCTGATATTAGTAAAAATAAATAATTCGAAAATGGAACACGTAAATTTTCAAGCGTCTTTTCTTTTGTTTATTGTAAGTTTCATTTTCGTCTATTAGCAATTTTTGTGTTAATTACTTACCATGGCGTACCAAAATAATTTGGATTTAATAGAAGCATACTTTTTAAATCACAAAGACATTTCATTAGCTTTGCGGTTGTACTGCGAAAGATTATCCCGATAGACGCACACCATCTCGATATGTGTTGAAAAGAATGGTGGATAATTTAACAAATTTAGGACGTTTTGATAATCGCTTAGAGAAACCACAGCAGCAGATAATAAACGTCAGCGATGATGAACTCAACATTCTGATTTACTTTGAAGTGTACCCGAAGAGTTCAGTGAGGGAAGGTGAAGAAGAAATTGGACTTTCAAAGAGTTAGAATACACCGCGTTCTGAAAAATACAAGTTTAAAAGTTATGTTCAAGGGCGATTAGTGCAAAAATTACGGCCGGGAGATGCTGAAAGACGATTTAATTTCTGCCAACATATCGAGAGACATCCTTCAACAGGCGTGTTCATACTAGGCAAAAACACAATGTCCTGCCTCTCCAACTCTAACAACAATTCCCTATTCAATGAAGTTTGAGGTACACATTTATTTACTGAAACTTTACTATTTGGATAGGGTAATTGTATAGGGTTTGTACTTTACTATTAACTATTTTCAATCCAAAAATTTCAATTCAAATATAATTTTTAATGGCACTAATTAAATGTAATAACTTTTATATGACTAATTCAACATTCGTATCTAATAGGTAGCATGTATAAAACTAACTTAAACCATTCAGTCATAGCGATTATTCTTCTATGTAAATGCAAACTTCGAAATAAATTCTTGTTTTGTGACGTAACATTACAGGCAGGTCTTGAATTAAATATAGTTATGCCTGAATCCCTTCTATTTTTTGAGAAACTACCGATATACAAGAGATATATTTAGATACATATTTATTATATGATTGTTACGAAGATATAATAACATTTTTTTTATTCATATACAAAATGTTGATATAAATAAAAGATCACACGCATTCTCAAAGAGTCCTAGAAAGTTACATAAGAGTACATATACTCTTATGTAACTTTCTAGGACGAAAACAAGCGACTAATTTTCCATATAAAATATACCCCGTTGGTTCCTCTTATATTTTAAAAGTGTCCTAATTACGTCCAAGAAAGATGAATTATGCCCATCTCGATAATTTTCGATTGAGCCACAATAATTTTTAATTTGATGATGATAATTTGTCACTAGTAATGTTTATTAATTATTACAATATAACAACTTATTGTCTATACTTTTGAAATCAAAGCCTAGTAAGACAATAATAAGAATTTATATATTTTTTTGTCATATAATTATAGAACTCTAGGTAATTTTTATTAATTTTATCAACTCTTACTAACAATAAAGCTTTTATTTTTACCAATTTATTACAATTTAAAAAAGTTCGAATGAGAATTCTATTTCGACGATAGAACGAACAGATTCATGCTTAGTATTTTTTCCGTGAGTGTAGAAAATATGTTTTGCTTGTAAATTAGTTATTTCATTTTCTTTTAGTAATTGAACCATAAACATAATCTATAAAAATATAAAAATTATTTCATAATAACTAAGTCTGACTTTTTGCAGCTGTATGCGCACAATTTGAATCGAATTAACTTTCAAAGGCTTGCTGTAAATAAATTTAAAAGTAACAATATTTTCGATCCCAAGTTTTATTCAAAACTTTATTAAAAGATCTGAAATGAGCTTCGCAACCCTATTAAAAGATATGGCGATTTTATGCCCCGTTTATGCCGCATATTTTGTCACTCGTAAGGGAATAAAAAGCAATAGTACTTTCCGTTGACCCAGAATTATGAAACTTGGCATGAAGCAATGTCATATAATGTAGCTAAAGGAAAAAATCCAAAAATCTTAAAATTGTAGTTATATCACAAGGAAAAGCGATTTATTTACATAATCGCAAGGGCCTATTTTTTTTACCTATAGGGTACCTACTTACCGTTGAAGTAGTAAAATTATAAAATTTGGCACGCAGGATTATCATGCGACACCAGAAACGGAGAAAATTGGGATACTGAAAATCATCAATTTATGAATGAATGAATGAATGAATACTTTATTTGCATCATTTTACAACATACAAAAACAGACATAAAATAAAATAAATCAAACTTAATAACTAACAAATTGAATGAGGAAAGGATGGATTGCTAACTTCTGACGAGTTAAATACGTATACGTAGAACCAGCAGCCAACTCACTCCAGTCCATGTTACTACATGCTTATTACTAAATAATGATACAATACATGCGTGCTGCAGAGATACAAAAAGGCGATAGCTCAGCGACTGATTTTGCTTCAAGAGCAAAACACTGGTATTCTGCTACAGCCCAGAGGATGAGGACAGGAAGAAAACTAAATGAAAATGTAAATTATTAGGATAATATATAACACTATATCAACCACATCTATATTAACCGTGGATTAAACCATGAACAACAGCTGAATTGTTGAGTAAACAAGTGAACAAGTGATGCCTGTGTACCAAATAAATACATATATATATATATATATATATATATATATATATATAATGAATAATATAATATAGAGAATCCCAGTCACCAGATCAACACGCCCCACACAAAAACGATCGAGAATTACATAATAAAATCCGCCACCGAGTAACCATTTGGTATACTGTATAAAAGTTTTTTGCGAGTGTGAGCATTTTTGCTGTCAGTGCGTGAGTCCGACTAACAAATGGTCGGGTCTTTTTTTAAATTATATTGCATGACTACGAAATGGGTATAATTCTTTCAAATGGAAATGTTGACTTGTCGAAATCAGAACCGATTTTCCTTAACATCCTTAATATAAAACTGACCTATGATGCGGTTGTTCCTGGGCAGTCAGCATAAAATTCAACGAGCAACCTTTGTTAGTCTCGCTTGCTGTGGGTTTTCCGTACGTTTAGCTAAATAAGGGTTAATTAAATCCGTCGTCCTGAACACTTTTCCGTGTTTGCGGTCTCGGGTGAAATGTCGGTGTGTTGAAAATTAGCCCTGGTTTATATGAATATATTGGAAAATATACGTTTCTTTTATAGAAGATTAGACTAATATGGTTTTTGTTTATTATTGCAAGTACAAAGTTGATAAGGTTCTAGATTAGAACCTGAAATTATAGGTATGTCTTAAATTTTAATGTTTTGTAATCTTACCAATAAAATTTTTATATACCGATAATCGAATGCTTTAAAAGTTATTTTAACAATTCTAGAAATCAATTCTATATAATATAAATAATAATATATATCTATATAGAATATTATATTATAATATTCTTATAATATAATATAAAATTGGGATATTGATAGTCATTTCATTGAAGAGAGATTCAGAGAGCGTGAGGCCAGTTTGCTTGTTTATTAGTAAAGGATTTTAGAACACGAACTAACGAACAACAAACTGAACGAACGAATTTCTAAATTAAAATATAACATTAGAAGACGAGATTCATTCTCATTCATTCATTTTTTTGCTTTAAGTTTGTTATTGCCATCTGTTGCTTGTTACCTTTGTTGGAAATATGTGTACTGCTCTAGTTGTGTGTCGTTCATGTTGTACAAACATAATTACAAATATAATCTAGTCTGCTATATTGTATGAGTCATATATATCAATAATAGATTGTATTCTATTTTGTATATAAAATAAATAAATAGATGATACCAATTTATATTTTGTTAGGTATCCGCAGGCAGCTATGCCGAAATCTTTTCCGCAGTAAAATTAGATTTTCCTGCAACAAAAATATATTTTCTCGTGATAACAATTTCCCTATGTCGCACTTCGGGTCTCAAACTATCTTATAAATCGTATGAGCCTATTCAAAGAAATTGTTTTTATCCCTTATTGAGAAACTCTGAATATCTATTTAATTATATCTAATCAAAAACTTTTAATAGAAGTGATTTCTATACACACTTTAATCCTCTTTATCACATAAAAACTTGTGTCTTTTCTCGGGCTTTAAATTATCTGCATAATAAATTTTATTTAAATCGTTTTAGTAGTTTTGGCTTGAAAATGCGACAGACAGACCGAGTTACTTTGGTATTTATAATGTTATTAAGGATTAAAAATGTAAGATTTCGCAATTTGAATGAAAATGATATCTGATAGATGTCCATCATGTCTATGATTTTGGAATAACGATTCTTTTATCAGTTTTTAATTACTTTTGAAAAAATTGCGAGTCTATTTTGTTAATTGCTTCACTAATTTTGAGATTTATATACGATTGGCTAACCCCATAAAAATATCAATGAATCAGCGTTCAATATGTCTTCAACCGCCAATGGTAAGCAGATATATTGGTCGTATTGTATTTCATATTAACAATGAAAGTAATAAAAATCATTGTAAATCGCGTGTTTAAATTCTCAAGGTATTTCTTTTATTCCTTTGTTCAGTATCAGTTATAAATTTCGTGCTACTCGAAATCAGCATCGAGCTGTTCTTTTATAATAACCTAACCAATTTTTTATCTTTAATACTATTATATGTATGTATATGTATTGCACTGTTTTGGAAACTTTAAGTTACAAATATCAAATATAATAGTTAATTAAACTTAAATTTATCGAAATTAGACTTTTGTTAATAGCTTATTTTATGCTAGATTTCTAAACTTTGTGAATTAAGCAAAATATTTTAAACATAATTCGAATAAAATGAAAACAATTTAGAAAGAAAGACAGAAATATATTTATTTTGGACCACACAATAACGAAACTAAATATGATAATAACACACAGCGCTACATGATACCAAAACTGTTGCAAGCTCAGCTTAGCAAGCGTAGCCTGCTGCACTGGTGTTCTGCTTGACAAAGTTGTGACATCAGACACGAGAAACAATTCAGAATGTGAATTTAATTACATACAATAAACATAATAATCTTGTGTGGTACAATCCAACTTATAGATACACCGTGATAACTGTGGTACCCACATAAATTACGAGATTACGAGATTGAACCATATTGTGACATTGAACTGATGTACTGTGACAACAATGCATCAGTTCAACATATACAGTTAACTTCGTCTTGACTTCGTCTGCGCAGCATTAATATTTCGAGTAATGTGACGTATATTTTTATTAATTGTAGCTTATATGTTATTCTGATTTATAAGGAATATCATTACAAAGTTTCAATAAAATCTATTTAGTAGTTTTTACGTGAAAAAGTAACAAACATCGATCCATACAAATTTTCGCGCTTAGAATAAAAAAAATATAAAAAAGAATATCAAATACCCAAATACTTTTAAAGGAAAGATTTAAACGTTTCACTCTTTGTATGGAAAAAGCTCTGAAATTACTAAAACGGTTTTCATGAAAATTGGTGTAGGGTTAGTTTGAAACTTAGGGGAAGGACTCGGGGTAATTTTTACCATGAGAAAATATAATTTCCTTCAAAAACAGTTGCACAGATTCTCATGTAATTTGGTATGGGTATTGTTGGAGAACTGCGGAAACAAGGTAATTTTAACACGGAAATATATGTCTTTCCTATAGGATTCAATATAAAGCTAGTACTTTCAACTATTGGAGTTTCAGGGTTAAACTTTTGGTCGACGCTCTTTTGGTTGGTTTTTAGTTTGTGAATCTCATATGAACTATCAGCAGCAAGTGACATCTACGAATTACGTAAAGTTCAATTTTTAATTCGAGTCAGTAAAATGACATTTCCAGTGTCATGTGTCACAAATCATATTATTTAATATGGTATGTATTACATATTTACAATAAAAAAACGCTTTGATACCTAATAAAATAAAGCATGACTAAATGTCTAAATCTATTGATTGCCGAACATCACTATTGTAGTGGGTTGTAGTGGGTCACCCTTTTTTGTATCTGTGACAGTTGCACTTGTCATTTTACTGACTCGAATTAAAAATCGTAGTTTAGGGTATGGACGCGACATCAAAGTCAATATCTGGAAGCTAATATGCAGTCGTATGAACATTCTAATTTCGCTCTGATGGCAAAAGGAAATATCGCGAAGCAGAAATCGTGTGACGTCTGATCGATGCATGAAGATCTGAAAGACAAGCGACGCTTGCTCAATATTCTAAGGATATATATTTGTTCAAGTATAATCAATCCGTCATCGCGCAAGGACGCACCCTTAAACTTGTTCTTACATTCGTCAAAATAACGTATCTCTGGTTATTTATTAACGAAACATAATACGTGTCCTTAGTAAATGATATCGGCGCCCATCTGTCATGTGAAACTTCGGTAGCTTGATCCAATTTATCAGAGCGAAGAGGGAGATATTGAGTGACCTAAATGGTTCTATAACGGTGATAAAAGATGATAATACAGGGATTAACTGTACCGGTGACGTGGTATTATATATTTTGATTTAAATTGACGTTTAAGATTATTTTGTTGATAAATTAACAATCAATAACAATTAATAAATTAAAAAGAAGAAATCCCGATAGTGGCGGCATTATACATTTTAATGGGTTACGAAAGAACAAATGAATATTGGCAGAATTAAGAGAAGTTAATATTTCATCCACTGCGTACCTAATATTTTGTCCAGTAAGGACTCTGTAATCATTTTATGAAACTTTTTTATTTATGCCAAGTTCTCGAATATTGGCTTCAAATTCAAAGTCAAAATCAAAATAATCTTTATTCAAGATAGATTCTGTACATACACCGCTAGATGTTAAAGCAGATATAAACGTAAAAGAACAAAAACCTTGTACGTGCAAACGATCAAAGAAAAAAAAGACTTCCTGTTCGGGAATTGGGAGCACCTTCTCGAAAAGAAAAAGTTACAAGCTCTGAAAGTCTATTTTTTATGACCTCTTTATCTCGAAATATTTAATATTTATTAACAATATTATAAAATGCATAGATTAGGACAATCATACACATTAGTACAAATCTAGTCATATGTACATAACATGTCAAAAAACTAACTGTACCTTCTGTACATATAAAAATGAATTACTATTCAATAGACTCGCTAAAATTCAAGTTAGACCGAGTTGGCTTATTTTAAATCTTGAGTTATTTCTGGAAGTCCAGAAGAGGTTTAAAAGGTGAATAAATATGAAAATGTTCGGAATCAAATAAAAACAACAATTTTAATCAACAAAACTGGTTCACTTGAAGTAAACTTTCTGTTGTTTTGGGGATTCCCATTATAAAAAAAAAAATATTTATCGATTGGGGCGGGGTTAGCTAGTTATAAATAAATTATGTTGTTACTAAACATGAATCAGTAAATATTGTAACTTAATTTTCTTATTGTGTGATCATTTAGATAGTCCCTCATTTTATAAATAGCCTATACTCACGAGTATTTTGATATGTATATATAATAAATATTATGACACTTTGTGGAAGTTTATTAAAAATGGATATACATTTTCCCTAAGAACGAGCTACTTGATTTATGAAGCCGAACACTGGAACGGCAAGTTTATTGTTGTTTCTTATATTAATATTACATAAAACATTGTTTTTACTCGCAAAAATATCTATGGTAAATTTTGCCTCATTTTGTAGGTTTGAAAAATAATTTGTTTAAAACATTAACCGAAAACTTTAGTTGGACATACAGCTACAAGGTATAAACTGCTTAAACAGGCAATTATATAATAAAATCAAATTTAACTTATAACATAATACCTCATTGAATCACTTTAACACAATATTTCATATAACAACGGGTAATAGATTTTGTGTGGGCAAAACTGGGAGTTATCGCGCGTTGTCTCCGTCAGCTGCTACTGTTATCCTCCTAATTTATTATGGTGCACTTTGAGTGGCATATTACGAGTCTGGCACGTAAATATCATAAGCGCTGTTGTAAAACCCTGCCATTTTATTACATAGCGTCGCTTATCGAACAGCACCGCATAAATTATATTATTATATTTTACACTGGTTTGTAAAAACTGATCAGACGAGAACAAAAGTAATTTTGCGTAGACTTATATTTTAGTTTCAATAATACTATATTACATTATAAAAAAAAGCATTTAAGTTTGTAACATAGCACAGTTAAAAAAGAAAGTAAGTTAAAACCAATAAACGTGACAATAAAAATTATATACATAGAATTTATTTTCTAATAATAACACTTATTGGTTTATTTTATACAAGCGGCCCGTCCTGGCTTCGCACGGATAGATATTACTCTTCGCAGCGTATGCGATGGAAGACATATTATGGCTAATTTTTTTACACCTTTGGTTGGTTTTAATAAGAATTTCTAAAGATTTCTATAGTAATTTGGTAATAAATATAGCCTACTCAGAGATAATGTAGCTTTCTAATGAAAAAAGAATTATTAAAATCGGTCCAGTACTTTTTGAGTTTATTCACTACATACAAAAAAAAAAACAAATCTTTCCTCTTTATAATATTAGTGTAAATATAAAAAAAGACGCGAAAAATATTTTCTAAGTATTTGGAAAGCTACAGTCGTCGGACATTGACAAAATATTTATTCATTCACTAAAATACAAATTAGGGAAGCCATTAAAATTTAACGGGATTCAGCTCGTATCGTGATTATATTTCTATTGTTACAAGATAAAATCGTTGGCAATGAAATGCGAATATTTCACGTTATTTCCTTTCCCACGCAGAATCTTTTGTCGACTAGAAGTTTTCATAAATCCATTTTCCTTACCTTACGGTCCTTTGGTTTGATAATTTGTAAATATTTACGCTGATCTCTAGGGTGATGGAGACGAGATTTTATTATTTTAGGCTGACTTGGCGGATGAAATACGAGTCCAATTGAAGAAATTTTCGTGACCTATGAGATTTACTTGAATAATTTTCAAGCAACACTTACTTTATCAATATTTACAGCGATTACTCTAATTTCAAAGCTATTTTAATTTCCAACCTAAATTAACAGTTATAACCAGTGATTTATTTTAAAGGTTTTGTATATGTTGCAACCAAACTATTGTAACAATAAAAATATAAATTTGAATTCAGTATTTGAATGATTTTTATTAAATATATTGAGAGATCTAAAAATGTATCCACTGTGTAAAAGTGGACAACTTGCAAACAAATTGAAATTGCTATTTGAAAAATGAGCTGAAATGTACATATATCTTCACGCACATCCTATATTTATATATTTTTCTCTATATTTCCTACACTAACACCAATTAGCCTAGCCCAATGTAAGCTTTATAAGGCTTGTATGTATGTATAAATAAATTTGTTAGAAAGAAATATATTGATGATGATGATGATGATGAACCATGACTAAGGTACAAATGCTCGCTTTCATCACGCAAACATCTGCCTCCACCGGGACTCGAACCCGGGACCTCAGAGATGGCGACTCCTTGAAACCGAATCGTCGAATATATAATGTAATATTTCTAAGGCTCAATTATTTAATAAATACCCTCATCCATATTCAGTTGAAGGAAACTACCCTACTCTGTTTATTTAAGCTCTACCTAAGCCGTTCTTAGTAAATTTAGCGAAGATTTACAAACACTCATGCCTCCTTCCTACGGCGGTAGATTGAATTTTCCATTTGCTACGATCTAAAAATACTTTCCTACCTTCCTAAGCATATTTTAATGCACACTCATTGATTACGGGTACCTGCTCTTTCTAAAGTTAATTAATTCAATGTACTTCTTTTCTTTCCTGGTAAAGCATTTTATATTGAATTAGATCAGTCAAAATTTAAAAAACCTTTTCAGAACACTCAATAATAGATATTTAGATTCTACTGGAAAATAACGCTATAAAACTTCAACACCAATATTTCGAAACACAAGCATTTTATGCCACTAATGAATAAAACTCTTCTTAGTTCATCAGACTGATAGTCTTACTTGAATATCCGCATTATTATTGGTAGTAGTAGTTTGCAAATTATAAGTCGAAGGAATATTAGTGCGTCCCTGTAGTAATAAACTGTTAAACTGAAATAGGAACGATTTAAATTGAAAACTTCAAAGAATTTTACCTAGGAGCATGAAACTTCTAAAATCTCTTTATTAACACGTTATGCGAATTGCGGGCGAAACAAGTTTAAGACCTTTTTTCCCTTGAAAAAAAAAATCTTTTTTTATTTTCTTTAGCTATGAAGTTATGTACTACGTACTATGAAGTTTAATACAAGAAACTTTTGAGATTTCAATAATTTATATATTAAATTTATATATTAAATATTTATAATAATTAGAGTTTGAAGTTAAAGAGTTGAAAAATTTCTAGCATTCTATGGATTAACAATATGAACAAAGACTATATATATGTATATTCAATTTTTTCTTATTTACATACCTATGTCCTAGATGTTTTTTTCTGCACAGAATATGATTGAAAATGTTATTTGACGCACAAATTTTAACATTTTGTATTGGATTTTTTGATTTTAACATTTTATTGTATATTTATTTTTTACCCACATTTCAGCCGTGATTCCCTCTTATTTATATACTCGATGGGTTTGGTCGAAAAAATGATTAAGACAAATTGAATGATACTTCAGTCGTTTGAAATTTGTGAGGTAAATAATAATGTTTTTAAATAAATAGTGAATTAATGGTGTATTTAACGTTGATAAATCGTTAAAGTACTTAGATTTTTTTAATAAATTTAATATTTGAATACTGTTTAAAAATACAAAACATTTAGGCACAAAATGCTGAAGTATCTAAAGAAACTCAGCGAATATTAGTGTAATGGTTCGAAACACTTCCTTTTCACTGCAAGAGCACGCTAATTTGATTTACAATTCCGCATGACAGCGCCTGCTAATTGTAGCATTGACATGCGACGAGCTGTTCAGTAAAAGGCAAGGCTCTAGTTCGACCATTCCGAATTTTCAGCCTTTGTGACTTGGAGTCCGGTTACTGAATGCATGGCTGATAGCTTCTGTGCGTTCCTTATGTACGTAAAATTGAACTTTAATTATACTAAACATAAGAAACTAACACGTCCCATCTAAAAAGCAAAGAAAATAACATTCAACTGGTTTCTAATTTGACACTCAAACTCTGCTACGTGTCATATGTCAATTCACATGCAAATTTGACAAATCTTTCTTGTTTCTTAAGACTTCTCAAGAATATGCTTGCGCTTTTCGATCAGGTATACAATCATTAATAGCCTTTAAGTTTTTTAAGATAATGATAATATCATGGTGTGTCATAAGATGCAATTCAAATATTACCGATCAACGCTTTATGGCCTGTTTTTGTATTTGTTTGTATCATACTTTATTTAATCTGACACTCAACTAAATAACTAGCTAACAAATAAATCATTTTACTAAGTTACCGTCAAGACAAACAGTACATGAGTCTGTCTTAATAAAATTATATTTCAGCTTCTGATTTTTCCGAATCATCCCAACTATAAATCTCTGGCGTCAAATAAGCTTTGGAGTTGGTTTTTCCTTACACAGACGAATTACGCCAATAAATTATTCGGGAGGTCTCAAATTTGGTAAGCCGAACCAAGTTCTTGGTTAAAAAGTTTCTTCCCTGAAGTTAATAATATTTTACGCGTTAATTATCGCCGTTCTTTCATGTTTCATCTACGAGTATTTCCTATTTTACTTTACGGTTTATAAACGATACTGATAAATGTTTTATTCTACCTTAATTTATATAACTATTGATATTAAAATAAAAATTTGGTAATTCATAATGATACAGGGAAAATTTTCAAATGAACATGCCTTGAATAGCGAAAAATTTACCAGATTTTCTAAGAATGTGTGTGTTTACAGTTGTTTATGAAAAAGCCTTCGATTCTGTTGAGATTTGGATTGTACTTTAACCTCATCTGAGTTGCCACAGACTATCGATACATCAGCAGTTACTATACTGAAAAATCACCAAGTCAAGTAAGAAAAAACTTAAAATCAATATTGATAAAGCATGATTGAACTCGAAAGTATGAAATCCACAGAACAATCAAGATCATACCTCGAAGAATCTTACGTAGAACATATTGCTGACGGCTGTTTTTGGGCGGAAAGGCCCTTGTGTTAAGCACATGCCGATAATTCTAGTATTGATAGGCCCCTAATATGGATAATCGACGACGATTTCTGAATATCGCAGGCCACTGAATCCTAGCAGCAAGTCCATTCTGTGTGACGATCTTGGAGGAAGTCTTTGTCCAACAGGGGGCATAATTCGAAATATCATTATTTCGGTTCAAATATGGAATATACTGCTGGAAGTTTCACTAGTAAAACTTTGTAGGTGATTCTTAATCTTAATGATGTAGCCTATATTCTGCTGTTTAAAAATTTAAGTTGTTTTTCGTTAAGCAAACATTATTCATTATTTTTGAACAACACTTTGAGTCGCGCGAAATGTTCAACCAAAGAAGTAATAATGAGTTCTCGCCTACAAAATTTGCTTTTTAAATCTAATTATGTAAATTACTTTTCCTAAGAGTGGCCCGAATTATATTGAAATGAAATTATATTCCTAATAATTCACACCTCCCCTTGGCTGAGGTGTAATTGGATATCCATTTATACAATTTTATGGAATAATGTTTTCTTCCGTTAAATTAATTAAACTTTGTTATAATTAGATCAGGTTTCGAAAATTACAGGTTACGAAAATGGTTGAATTGAACGCTTTCTGCTGTTTAATTATTGGTGCGTGTTATAATTAATACGAGGTACTTTGTTAATGTTTAATGGTGTAGCCGGTTTACTTTTTGAGGGGTATTTTAAACTCGAATGAATATTGTCTGGTTCATAAAGCGAATAAAATTATTATGATAATTTTCGGACTGATAATAAACGCTTGTAATCTATTATACGAGCAGGTTTATCAACTAATTTATAACATAAATGTTAGTCTAATGACTATGTGATTGGTGTTTGTGCCAGTCATGCCCCTCGATGGCAACTGATACGAAATGTGATGATGAGTAATGCGACGAACTCATTGGGAGTTTGCCTATTTTAGTATACACGGCGAGTGTGTCGGATTTCAAATAAAGTATCCGCTGGGTGTCAGAGTCACTCTACTGCTGTAACCATTTAAATATTCAAATCCAATTACACAATTTGACAAATTGATAGGTTTACTGACTACTCCAATTGTCTAGGTTAATCTTTTTATACTGACTTGGCCGCAAGTGGAACCACGGCAAATTTAATATTTTAATTTATTTCAATGGAATTAAACGAGGAATTTATCAAATCTATTATCTATATGTTTATTAAATCAAATAACCTAGTTTTTCATGATATTTTAATGTTTTTTTTTTTCTAATAGTACATAAAAATATTGTCGATAGCGACCACTTTTAGCTATCTACTACTATTTCCGCCTAGTGATTCCTCGTTTCACTTTACTAAAATATCTTTCAAATAATAGAGTAATGCAGAAAAGCATTTGAAGCCAATGCTTATGCAGGAAAAAATTAAGCAAGGAATATCCTTAAGTAACGAAACCTTTAAAAACAGCGACTGATGAAATATAAACAATAAACGTTTTAATTTGAGCTTTATAACATGAAGCAAACTTTACTTTATTTCATATTTCATCCCACCTTCATACTTCTTTTGTTAACTCATCAGGTAATATGCACAGATAATTTTGAAGATGTGTTCAGAATATGTGTTCACTCTTCTCATCTGAGTGTAGCAACTTTTACCTTAGGTAGCAACTTTTCTCGGCAACCTCCATTTGACTGTGACATAGCGTTCGGTGCTAAAAAGTATATTTCACTCATAGTTCAGTTCACAAACTAACATCAACCCAAAATCCAAAAATACACAATTTAGTGATATAAAATTAAATAACGTGAATAATAGTGAATTTTTATTTAATAACACTTTTCAATCTAAATCTACTCCTTATTCGAAGATATTTGTAAGAAACTGCTTTTATTTTATATTATTTTGACGTTTAAAAACATGACTTTGATTCGTGATGACAAGAGGTCGATTTTTGTTGGATTAAAGATAAGATTATTAATGAACATGGAACATTAAACCGGCTATTGAACAAAAAATTAATTTTGTTTGCAGATTATTTACAATATTTTAAGAATGGTAGATTTTTCTTGCATTCCATACCACAATACTTATATTATAAGTAAAGGCATTTATACAGGTTTAAATATAAAACTGGGATTAAAATCGTCCTTAAAATTTATAAAGGGAAAACTAGCGAGGACGTTCAAAAGCTAATTGGTCGTATCTTGAGGAAAGTTTTAAAAGTATACCAACTTACAACAATAAAGGAACCGAACGGCAAAAACTTATCTAGAGGACTCCGATTGAAATGCATAGGTAAAGAACAAAATATTGGGAATAATGAAAATACATCTTCAGTTGTTAAATTCATAAGCAAAAGAATAAGAATAATAAGAAAAGATGTTATATTAGTATAATATTTTAATTTTGTGTGTATGTTTGTCTAATTTCTGTTAAACAAGAAATCCTCGAATTGTAGTAGAATAGTGCTTTGCTCAAGTCCTGTTATGTGATTCTAAAATTTCAGTCAGTTCCGACCCTTTTTTGTTAAGTTTGTATTATTTTAATTGTTTGTGTTCTTGTGGTTGTGTGTGATGACGAATGGTATAAATAAACATTTTATATATATATCTTGTATGGAAATGTTAGGATACTGATCTCCAATCGCGTGCTCATCTATTTAGGATTTTACTCTTTCTACAGAGTTTTCATTATCTAAAAAAAGCAAAATAAGTGAAATGAAACGACGTATCTGTAACAATACAGGAAAATTGTCGCCGTAGACGTTGTGAACTGTTGGCTTAGTTCCTTTAACATTCAAAAGTGATAATGATAATAATAGAAGTCAGGAAAGAAAAGGAAAGGCGACAATATATATTGTTGCTTTTCTTATATAACGTACCATATCATTTTTGTTTCATCCAAATATATATACAGATTCGGTACCTGTACACTGAACTTCTCCAATTTGAATTGGATTTCAAATTCTAATCAGAAAGGTTGAAATTTACTATTAGGTCTCTAATCTTAAGCGCCTCATAGTTCTCTACAGGTTCTTTAAACGTCAGATCAGAATTTGTACCGAATTTTGCTTCGAGATTTTAATCAGTCTTCAGAAGTGAACGTACAGTAAACTAACTTCAGCAGTTGTAATGAATGTTGAGTGTATAACTGTCATGTATAATCTGCTATCGTAATACAATTGCTACAGTAAAATCGACCTCGATCGACGGTGTGAACATCCGCGGCCGTGCCTCACAATCGAGAGGCTTCGAAATAACTCCCAAGGGATTTTTGTTCGACACTAATGTTTGTCACTGTCGCCCGTAAGGCGTGCGTAAGAGATAAATGTGTCGTGTTATCGGAACATAATTTTCGGAGGACGCGCGCTGCATCAATGCTGTCTTCTCATTGTCTATTGTCTGGGCGTTAGGGAAGCAATTCATCTTGAGATACTGCCGATTCTGATATCGTGTTTTGGATTTTAGAAATATGTGTATATTGTTAACTTCTAAGTGAGCTTTTGAGTTTTTATGATTTCTATCTTATCCTAGCTTCAATTTTATCCATGCAGTGTGCAAGAAACAGGCTCACTTGCATTATTTGCAAAGTCCGAAAAAAGAGTGCTTTTATCGGACTTTTCAAATCACTTATTATATTACATAGTATGGAACAAAGTCGCTATCTGCTGTCTGTCTGTCCCTATGTATGCTTAGATCTTCAAAACTACGCAACAGATTTTGATGCGGTTTTTTTAATAGATTGAATAATTATTAAGGAAGGTACGACGAAAGAGGAACACTGATAAATCTAGAGGTTTCTAATGTGATGTCGTAAATAAGCTCGTTTTTTTGCGCTTATATTGCAAGAACGCTGGCTGAACCCTACGAGATAGACCAAAATGTACTACAGTATTGTCTACCTTACAAGTTCAACAAAAAAGTCCGCGATGGTATATGTCTATCTTTTAGGAATAACCCACCATAACCATTTTTATCCTTTACTAAAAAATGTTATTTAGAAAGTGATTTTAAGCAATACAGTTAATAAATCGCAGGGTCAAACTTTCAACGTTGCAGGATTTGAGTGTTTTTTACATGGCCAGTTATATGTCGCGCTGTTAAGAGTAACCTCTGAGCAAAACATGTTTGTATTGTCTGATGACAAAACAGCTGTGAACATTGTATATAAGGACATTTTGTAGTAGGTATATTTACATACGCATTGCAACCGTGCGAAACCGGGGCGGATCGCTGGTAATGCAATCAAATACAAATATTAAATATATGTTACACACCTTTTTAGTTACCAGAGGGAGACTATACCAGTGTTGTCTGCGCGGATGCTTGAGTACCTTCATCTTATTCATTTCCGCTCCAAAATAGCAATGTTTGTTTTGATGTGTCCGATAAGTCATAAAACGACTGGATACCTTTACTTCTTATGTCGCATATTGACAACGTACACTGTGGATTTTTAGGGACATTGCAGACTTTTTGCGAATCTCACAACAACCACATGTTTATACCACTTAGACATACATATATGGTAATTAACAATAACATTAGGTGGCCAGTTTGCTTGTTAGTCAATGTATAGTCTTAAAAATCGTAATAAATACGCAAGAAAAATCTGTAGTAAATCTCTACTACACAACAGTTATACTATTTTCGTTAGAAACTTGTTATTCGCAACCATAGAAATGGCTGGCCGATTTCTACGTATTTATTCAGGACCAGAATTACAAATCTGTAATGTTTATTTATTAAGGGTAACGTAACAGTATGTTCGGGTAAGCAATTATTTGTTGATAAATAATTAATCATAGCAACGTCTCAGTTTTCTAATTAAGGAACGTTAATTATCCAATTCTATCGAAATAATTGGCGACGTCAATGGAAATGGCTTAGTATCTATTTGACGCGGTCTTTACTAGAAATATTTTTCCAAAGAACTCGTATTCGATTTTTATTTATTTGATATTTCAGGATTTGGTTTCTACCACATAGTACATATCACAAGTACTTACAATGAAGATTCTACCATGACATGAAATATTTAATGTTACAAATTAATATACTTATAATAACATGTTTTACTCGTTATCACAAGGAAGCTATCTTTTATTGACATAACTGAAAGAACTATAATGGTCCTGAATTTTATTAAAAAGGTTAAGACCTGGATATATAATTTAGTCTTCATCAAACATTCCCTGATAGCTAATTCACGCTTTATATAATTTAAATCTGAAGTACGTACTAAACTCATCATCATGTGTCGTGTTAAATACATTCAAGATTCTTGCAAATGTTCAGATTAATATCCATGAAATGAGAAATTTGTGTCACGCGTCATAAAACATATTTACCCACAGCTACTTAAGTACACCTGTCCATAAGAGGGCAACATGGAGGCATTACGAATTCAAACCTTTTAGGAAACTGGCGCAACTTAAGCGTAATCCGTATATTTTGTAGGGGATGAAAGGCTTTTACGTGAAATCAAATTAGATTGAAATATACCGTTCGATAACTATTTAATAACATTTGATTAGCATCTTAAAAAATATTTAAGTTAGTTTGACAGTAAATACTTATCAAGGCATATATGGATAGTAGTGCGTGTAATATAGATTTGATAAAATTGCAAAAATATTTACATTAGGGCTCAAAAAACAACTTCAATTCTGCAATATCGCGTACTATGAAATAAGATCGATATTACAAACAATAACAAAATAGAAGACTTATCTATTCCTATTATTATTACCTCTTTCGAGAGAGATCAATCTACAGACGTTTACGACAAATATTCGTGCACTGTCGCAGTATCAAATCAACATAATCTTTAATATTATAACAATATGACCGAAATAGGAGCGACGAATATGAGTACAAGTGTTTTTTAAATATGCAATATTTTAAAATCTTTCCACATTACAACAAGGTCATGTGATGGACACATATTGTCTATAGTGAATACAGGTGTATCCATCTGTTCCTCTACTCGCATAGTCTGGTCACCATCATCATCACTTTATCCCGCTCTTAGATGGGGTTGGTACGACTATTCGGAAAAATAATCTCCCTATCATATGTCATCCCCACATCCATATCCATTTTCACACAATCCATCCATACTTTCTTAGGTCTTCTACTACTCTTGTTTCCATTCTTCATCATATTCATATCTCTATTAACACCACGTAACACCACTTTTACTTTTTCTCATCATGAACTTTCACTTCAATTTTCAAACTTCCAAATTACTATTTGTGTAGCTTGGGAGGATAATAAAATAACATTTTATCATGATATTATTTAATTTGACTCAACATATTAAATGCATCAAAAATGTATCAGAGGATAAATTAAATAAGATATAAATAACACTACGTAATACAACACTACGTAATAAGTTTATAGCTAAATCCAATTATAGAATATATAACATCATAATAAGTTGATATTGATTTAAAGATTTAACATAGTAAATATACTAAATGTTTGTATATGCTGCGCGAGTGCTATCGTGAGGGCCACCGCCCCTCTGGATAGGGACGATCCCTATCCTGAGGGGCGGTGGCCCTCACGATTTGCCTATATGGTTTCTAGAGCCTAGGCCAGGTTGAGTTTAGTCGGTAGGTCACGTGGCTGGACCGTTCCGGTCGCGTGAAGTCCGGCATAACCTCCGTGACACTTGCCGTTGTGGGGGTATTCTGGGTACGTTTCGTACTCCTTGTGAGGATTCTCAGCGTTCCTCTCTTGAGGAAAAAAAAATGTTTGTATATAAATAAATAATTTATTAAAAGATAAGTAATGAATTTATCCAAAACTACTAACAAATTAACTCTCTTCTTAGTGTTACATCATTTTTTCACTAATTATTTCAACAAGTAATAATATAATATTTGTGAGCTCCCTCATTTTTTTCCAGAAACGTGTTAGCAACGATTTTGGATTTCCGGACCTAAATAAAATGTTTCGGCGGAATTGAATATTGTCCCTTTCCCTGTAGTCCTTTCATTCGTTTCTTTAGAAAGCTTTTAGGAAAAGGGAGGTTTTCTGAACAAAATTGTATAAAAAAGATTTATATGAAACTTACCGTACCCAAGTATTGGAAGCGATAATCGACGTTATTTTGCGTTTGGAATATCTTGCTCATTTCAAGGAGCTTCCGGTTTCGCGTTTTTGTATATTTATCTAACTTTAAGTACTGCTGTCGCTTTTTCTTGTACAAACTACTTAATATATTAATTGATTTGATCTAATTACTCTATTTGTGAAAAACTAACAAACTTTATGAATATTTTAAAGAAGTGCAGTGAAAGTTTTGTCACAAATCGTATGACATCAGTATTATTTTTTAAGACATTTTATTATTTTGCTTTCATAAGTTTGCTATCAAATTAAACGTTTCTGTGATTACGATACTAAATAACACCCATTTTCAATATGACACTAATTAAAACCTAATTATATGTTGCTAAGAAATTATTATACGTAAATGCGTAGTGGAAACATCAATGATTCAAACATCAAAAAATAGAGTCCATTAAGAATAACATCCCGAGTGTTTCATCAAATGAACATAAGTCACAGCAATCAAAGATTTATTCAAGAATTTGGTCTATTGAACAATCTAATGATAGCGGTCTAAGAGAAAAAACAACTTACGGACGATTGTCTATATAGCCTTGGATAGCGAAAGCGAAAGCAGGTCGCTTACAGCATTGTTACATTTGCCTGATGAGCTGGTGCAAGCGTCAAGCGAAATATTTTCAATTAATATTCTTTGGCGAGCGATACAAATACATAATTTGCATCAATTGTTAAGTTCAATATAATTATTATAGATATGTGTGCAAAGTAATTATAGGAAACTTTTGGAACGATTTTAGCAAATTACCACAGAGAATTATTACTAATGAATTGTCGCCTGCAGTATTCCGAACCGATGCGATATCGAAACCCTCAAAAAAAGAGCATATTCCCATTTAAAAGGCCGGCAACGCATCTGTGACTCCTCTGGTGTGTTGGGTGTCTATGGGCAGCGATTATCGCTTACCATCAGGTGATCCATTTGCTCGTTTGCTGCCCTATCCTATAAAAAAAAGTATTCGACTAATATTGTAAACGCGATAGTTAGTATGAATAGAGGTTTTTTACTCTTTCACCCGAAAGCTATTAAATGGTTTTAATAAAACTTTACAATAATATAGATTATACATCAGAATAATACATAGGCTACAATTTATAAAGATATTGTGTGAATTGTCTAAAATACGACTATAAATATCCTTATGCAGACGAAGTCGCGGGTACCAACTAGTTCCTAATCATTCATTAAACTAACGAATAATAAAATTAATGAATGACAATTTTCTCTTTCATCTACGCCCTATGATTAAAAAGAACACTTCTATGTCTAATGTCAATATGAAATATTATATATTAATGTCGTGAAATTGATATTTTATTGAAAATATGATATTGACTTAACTTAAAGTGTTAGTGGTAAAAATTTCATAAATACCTGAGCCCACAACAACTTTATAATGAATATAATTCCTTTAACGTAACATGCGAATGGTTCGAATCGACAATCCTATTAAATTTGATTATTAAAGTGTAAGTAAGTAAGTCACAACTTCCTTTGCCGCGACTAAGGAATACACGCGGTCGCTTACATATTACGGTGTTAATGAGAGGTGTCGCAGCTGTTGTTCGCTCTTGAGAGAGTACGGATGCATGTTCCAGATTCCACTGTCACATCCACCGGTCAAGCACACTACTGGATTACGTACGCTTATGACATGTATTTTTCCAAGGAAAATGGGAAAATGAATCTTTGTTTTATCCTTTTCTTGACTAAAAAATAACTGAATATGAACCAAACATTGCTTGGCGGTTCTACCGCATCTTAACCACCTCGATTTTGAGTAGCAAGCTTTGGTAGAATCTGAGAATCTGAATTTGTTATTTTATTATAAATTAAGCTTCGTCTGAGTTAGGTTATTGTTTATATTTTCATAGCTAAAATGTACTGGAATGTTCGACAAATTAAACTTGAAATTTGGATAACATTGTAGTCGTGAAATCATAAATTGCGAATATGAATAAAATTATATTGAGAAAGTGTTGCATTAAAACTTAAAATGTGTTTATTTATTCTATTAATAGTAAAAAAATATATGATTATTGTAGGTTTAAGAATTTTTTTAAGCAATAAACTGATTTCTTTTACATACACACGAGACATTTACGAGATTAAATTGACCAAAATTAGATAATAATATGAAAAATAAAACCGTCGTAACTCAGTTATAGACATCTACCCATTTGAAGAAATGCATGACTTTTGTACGATGTGTACTTAAATTTAATTTAAAATAAAAAAAGGCCAGTTTTTCTATAAGGAACGGTACAATTTCTAGTGGATGGACCAAACCCAGATAACCCTGGTGTCTTTTCGCCTTTGAAAAAAGTTTTAAATTTCTAGACGTTTATGCCTTACCCATGTAATCAATTTTCTCTATTTAACTGTGATTTCTTCAGATTTCTAACTAGTATTCGCTGTAATTGTTTTTATTGCCTCGAAGTTACATGCAAAATTGTGTTATTAATAACATGGACATCAGACCTTGTTCCAACAAGAAATAACTACGCCGCGGTCCACGTTGGATCAACAATTAGGCTATATTTGTTTGGGCACCAGTAAATTTGTGTCCCCGCAAAGTGGAAAGCAAACATGGTGTTTTCTGAGTAATCACCAAACTAAACTATTGTAACTCTAACAACATCAGTCAAGTAGACATAGCATCATCCAATTACTGGAATTTATGTGGTTCTAGGAGCTTGGTGGTGCGTTGGGTCTCCTCTTATCATTGTTGGGCTAATATTATGCTATGAAGAGGCTATAAATTAACTATAAATTGTATAGATCACTTCAGCTACAATGAATTATTTTCCATTTATTTCAGGAAATACTGAAAATTATTAGTATGAGAAAATTAAATAGCTTAAGAATATTAAAAGTTTGATTAAGTATACGTAGATATTATTTTTTGTCCTACCTACTTGTAAAACTAAGTTTAAAGTAATTCCAAGATAACTTTAATTTACTTACTGTCTTTGAATAAAGACGTGTAAGCCAGAAAAAAAAACCATATGAATTTTACAGTATGGAATATGTCACGATTGCTTAGGTAATTTATTTTTTATTTCTATCAGTTTCAAGACAAACACTGCTGGTCTTTCGTAAGATTAACTGCAGTGTATTCCGATCATCAAAGATATTTGAAAGGTTGTTAGTCAACTCGATCGCGGGCTGAAAGTATAACTACATCTTTACATTTACCTTAGACTCGATTCGTTGATGCAATCAAACCTAATTGAGACGAACGTGAGCGGAATATTCTGAAGCTATCCTAGTTTCGTAATACCTAAAATTGTTTTTCCTAAACAGTGTATATTTATTTCAATTATCTTGACTGGTTATTACGATACTCAATGATTTTTATATTCATACAATCATGAAGTCGCCTATAATAATTGTGAGAACACAATTATTATCAATTATAATCTCATAATTATAGCGCGAATAAAGCGCGATAAAATCTTCGCACCATAAACCGACTTCCGCGTATATGTAGCCGTGGGCAAAAGCTATGACCCTTAACCCTCTATACACCCAATCCCGAAATCCACGCGGGCGAAGCCGCGGGCAGAAAGCTAGTTTAAAATAATTCTGAAATTGTTTCTAAGTACTGATTGTTGAATAATATTTAATCGGATAATAGTCCGTTTTGCGTCTTGTATTGACGGGGAGCGTCGCTGCCGGAACTGGGGAACTGACCTGAAGTGAGTTGTTTTTCCCAGTTACCGCTGCTTCTTTTGTTATGGTGATAGGCTTTGTCCTCCTAACCCCTTAATACTTTTGCCTGGTCTCCTCCGTTATTACTGTCCTATTTAATAACTGTAATTTAATAATTATGTACAGTCGTTTCCCGCTTAGATTTTTGCTTTAGTAGAGTATACTTAAAATAAGTAAATGTTATTAATTCCTTGTTATCCCTTTATTTATTCTTATACTTTCAAATCCAAACTTACTATCTTGGTCGATTTTCCCAACAATGTAAAAACCATTTTGTTTATTATTTATTTTTAGGATTCAGTTTTGTTTTTTTAATGTACTTATGTATTATTTAAGTGTTTTGTGAAATATTTTTTTAATTTTTGCTTTAACATTTTCGGAAATTCGTGATGATTACTATAAAACAAGCTACAAATAAAATATTTTTCATATTTATCCCCAAGAAGGGGGTAATAAAACGCAACATTACAGTAAAAAAATAGACCCAGAATCTTATTTTATATTTATTTAGAAAAAATATATCGGTCTATCGCCTTAGGAAGAGGTTCGTTAAAATCAAAGCAGAAAAAACTGGTTCCCGAAAAAAAATGTATTCTACTTTGTGTACTGACCATTTCGCGCGGTTGTTACTTAGTTACATAGATTCTGTTTCAGCAAATATATGCTCAAACAACATTACCTCGCTTGTTGTGTCGTGTCCTATTTTTACCACTCTCCTAAAAGCTTTTCTAATATGGCATCAACTTATAAAAGCTTCTGTGAGCTAGAAATAACTTTGCGAAAACGTGTAGTCAATGATATTATAGTTGATACTTGTCTAACAGTGTTTTAAATGTAAATGCATTTGAATAGATATGCTCAAGTCAATTGCAACAATGTTTGCACACGTTTAGCGCAGTGGTCGAGTAATCGGCTTCTACGCAACGGGTCGCGGGTTCAATTCCCGCACGGGACAGATATTTTGTATGACCTACAAAAACTGTGCATGTGAGATTGCCGCAATCAATGATGGCGGAGACAGATCTCGCCCGATCTCTGCGACCAAGACTCGGCGCTCGGAAGCCCACGTGTGGCACTCCACCAGCGTGTGCTGGGCCGAGTCGAGGTCGGATTCGCAGTGGTGACAATGTGTCGATCCCTCCCGTCCTATTCGACACAGATACTCACCGAAGGAGTCGTGCCCGGTGAGTATCTGAGTCAATCAGTAGGTGACCTCCTCCTTCCCGTGGAGCCAAGCTTCGAGGTGCGGGAGTACGACACCGACGGCCCGCTCCATCCGTAGTGCGAGCTGAGCACGCCAGGCCGCCACAAAGAATTATAAGCTTGTTGCATCAAAACGGAATCTTGTGGTAAGGTTTTATCACTATTATAAGCACTATTAAAGTAATCGCTTTATGAAACAAGATCCGTTTGGAGTTATTGTTTCTATTTAGTGTATAGTATATTGACTTCAATTTATTTTTATAGTGCACAAAGTATTGCTTGGTAAAAGCTGGAGGTTATTAACTAAGGGCTACTATTCCAAAGGTCATTTGTCAGAGAAACTTTTTCTTACAGTCTGTTGTAAATCAGCACTGAAACTTCGAAGTACCGTGACCTTACATCTCACTAGATATAAGACCCCAATAAATTAAAAGTGTGGTTTTTAATGGAGATATTACAGATTTGCTGCAAATCTTATAAGAACCACATATTCTATCGATCGCTACTAATAAGAAATATTGTATGTAAAACCATTATGAATTGGTAGATCCATATATGCAATAAAGTTTATATCTATTTCTTTAAAGCAATAAGTTGTTATATTGAAGTAAAATGTTACAAATATTGGAGTGGAATAATATAGCCGGGGATTTCATGAACACACATCTAAGTTTATTGACTTTTTAACTGCAACATTTTCTATTCACATTCTCTAAATAAGCAATGTATTACGCAGTTGTTCGTTACACACGGTACAGACCGAAGTTACATACGGACCCGGAACTTATTTAGGTTACGGCAATGAGCATAACGAATCCAAACTGGCCCATCTCATCAGCACACGGGGAAACTAATAAAACTTTGAACACCGTAATATGTACAAAAGTCGTATTGCACGATTCCTCGAGTAGGCGTAATTCAAACTAGAATGAGTATGAATTAAGAAGGATATAAACTGATATTACTAAGTGATACCACCCTGGAGCTGAATTAAGATTGAGTCCTACATCCGATACGACCATACAAAGCTACCCTTAGTGATGCATCGAATACTGATATGGTTATGCGTATTCGCTAATACATCGACCTAATAACTAATATTGGTATTCGTCGAATAGCGTGATGATGTAGACGCTGTAAGCCTAAACACAAATAGACAATGAGTAAATACTCAATAACGAATAGTAAAATAAACTTGTTTAACAATTATCTTAGACACATAATCACTTTTAATATTTTTTTTATTACCGTATATGTTACAAACGTTCATACTCGTACATATACTGACGCCTTTTTCCCATGGATGTAGGCAGAGATCACAGTTTTCCACTTGCTACTATCCAAACATATGTCCCTAACTTCTATCAATATACATATAATATATTTGGTATATTGTATGTTTATAATATATGTTATTTACCTACAGATTTTTAAAGAAATATGTTTAATAATAATTGCATAAATTGATTATAATGATGTTAATGACTGACATAAACTGATTTACCGTAAGCGTAATTTGTGTTATACAATTATATCTTGTTTAATCATACACCTAACTCTACTATATCATTTGTAAAATGTTTCTATTTTTTGACGTGACAACGTCTATTAAATTGGTACGGCGTGGAGTCATTCTCGAAAACACCGTAACGGCCGAATCTGACGCCACACGGAGTCCACGCCTACTTTACCCCCACCCCTAGAGCGCCCGAAGGCATACTCGGAAACGGCGTAACGGCCGATCTGACGCCACACGGCAACGTATCTCTGATGCTGCATGGCGTACTTTAATACGCCGTAACGACTCATCTGTTGTTAATATACGCGTTCAAAGTTTAACAAAAAAACAAACTATTTTTACTTAACACGGAACATGCTCGTTATAAATAACTTTGTAAGTTTGTACGGACGGATATTTGTTACTTTTTTACGTAAAAACTACTAAATGAATTTAAATGAAACCACAATAATATAGCTTATATATCAGAATAACATATATAAATATTTTTAAAGATATACACCAGGTTAATATAAGCTACTCGAAATACTAATCCAGCGCCGGCAAAGTCATGGGAACCAGCTAATATAAAATAAACAGGTTACGTTTTTCAATAGCTAACTATTATTTTTTAATAAAAATGTATCTATTACACACATTTACTGTAATTGTATTTAATTTATAATTCTATCGTATTCGCAGAATTTCAGTGTCAGTGAAAGTAGTATTCGTTGCTTCACCTCGACGTTTCTTCTTATACTTAAGTATACTACGTATCTTCAGGTGGTGAAAAGATATATTTTTTTACTAAATGAGTTTTTATTCAATTCGTTAATTTATTTATTAAACTTTATGCAAAAAAATTACATAGGCGGCTTAATACTTAAGGTATTCTCTACCAGCCAACCTTTGGGTGGTGTGGAGATGTGGTGTAGGTGCATCGAGATTTTGATAGGTCTATACTTAAATATGAAGGTATCTGTATGAATAAAATGCTGCAGGATACATATTATTATAAACTAATATATAATACAATTATATACATATATTTAAAAAACTATGTAGTCAGAGTCAGTCAAAGTCAAAGTCAAACACTTTTATTGCTTAGAATCACACGTGATCACTTACAATCGTCATATACAAACAAAAAAAAAACATATTATCAGCTACTTAAAACAAACAAAAGGAAAGTTATGATACAAATAACATATTACAATATAAGTAACAAAAAAATAATAATACAGCTAAATATAATTAGGATCACCAAGAACTGGGACCAGGATATATATAGTATATATATATATACAAGTATAAATATATATTTATATAAATAAATAACAATATATAAACTATGTAAATATTAATTATTTAATATCTGCCAATTCCTTTACAACATCCTTGCAAGATCAAGCTTGTTAATGTTTTGCCTTATTCTAATATCAGACATTTCATAAGAGTGAATTAGTCAATACTTTTATTAACGAATCCAAGTTTGACAAACGTTCATAATTATGCCTAGTTAGTGTAATTAAACTTAAAACAAAGGCTACATAACTTGGCTTTACTAAGCAGATTACATGCTTCAGTATGTGTTTAATGCGATCTTCCATTACATTTTATTAGGGCACTTAAAATCTTTTAACGACGGAATCTAAATAGAAATTCCTGTCCCAAAACTCTCTTAAGTAACACTCGACGTATAATTCACATAATCTTCATAAATCAGCTAAAGCTACGAGTACTTCGCATTTCTTGTTAATCGACGTTTTAGTGTTAAGTGGGTAAAAAATTTAATTACCTTTTATTTTGGTATAAAGAAATTCAAAAATTAGGGCATCGAAAGTTTTTATTTGAAGACGGAAATGAAATTTAGTTACAAATATTTTTACTATGAGTTTTTATTGATGAAAGAACTTTGTTACCTTAAAGAATTTAAGTTACTCGTTATCTTTACCTAACAATCTTGCAATATGACTTTTTAGGTGACATGTAAAATTATTTTTTTATTTCGTCCCAAACTAGGATTTTTATCCTGTGTCGTATTTTTAATCTTTTCTAATCTTACATATACAACAACTCGGACCGGAACAAATTTTGGTAGATAATACAAAAAGTCTGTCCCGTGCGGGAATAGAAACCACGACCTGTTACGTAGAAGCCAATCACTCGATCGCTACGCTAAACGTGTCGTCCATCAGTGTAAAACTAAGTGAATAATATAAAGAAAACATTAATATAATAAGCAGTCTGACTACACCATACAAACGACCGTAGACAGAAAAAGTTTGTAATGTTTCTGTGCATAACATAACCAGCTACAAGGTTTGAAACATAGAGTTGAGTTTCATTTCCAGCATTAGCTACGAGCATATATGCCACTTAATAAGCCTAATAAGCGAATTTAATGTACACCGAGTTCTCGTAGCCAGTTTTGCGTGCGTGATACTTCGCATTCAGCACAAGGTGCCGTTCACTAGTAGGTCTAGCCGTAGATCGTTCACTATCTAAACAGGATGGAATGGCTTTGGAAGCATTGAAATGGATTGCAGATTTCTATAGGTGCAGGCCATTAAGTCAAACACCATTTAAAAAAGTGAATCATAAGAGATAGTTTTAAGCCCGAAAAAGGACAAACGGATATTTTTACCACTGCTACAAACATTTTTCCTATAGGAATATCTGATAAAAGCAGCGGTTAGGCTGTGATATATTTTGGTATGATTATAGTTCAAGGCACGGGGATGAACGTAAGATCATATTTAACGTAGGAAACTATATCTTTCCTTTTGGAAAATCTTATACAACGCGGACGAAGCTGCGGGAGAAACTGCGGCCGAAAAGCTAGTAGCATAAATATGAATATATTAAATTAATTTATATTTTTAATTATCTGATATTCTTAACTGCTAATGTTATTATGTAAGCGAAAGTATGACGTTGCGAAGGACGCTTGAACACCTGAAATGTTTTATTATTAACTAGCGGACCCGACAGACTTCGTCCAGTCAAAAAGATTTGTAAAGTGGCAGTTTTTTGTTCCTACTTATTATTTAGATAACATCGCATAGCCAACCAAATTGCAAAAAAGGCCCAAATGAACTATTAAATTTTGTGACTATTCAATTTTGGAACGTGACATTAAATCCTCCAACATTGTATTCTGTGCTCCATCGCACACACGCGCACTTTTTGATAGATACGATTGAACTTTATATAGCGTTGATAAAGCGTAAATTGAGTCTTTAATGTTAGGAGCACACCTGCATTGCTTAGACAACAGTGAGTGCTAGCAATATGAACTTTATACAACAATAATAAAGCTCAAATTGACTGTACGTTTTTAGAGCATAATAGATAAAACCATCCTTGAACTTCAAGGAACATTTTGAAAAAAGAATTGGCCACGTTGGTCCAGGCATTGTTGAGTTATGCGCTTACCAACACATTTTGCGATTCATTTTTATATATAAGATGTGCTTATTAATGGATTGTACAACTATGAACGGCTTTAATAAGAGTGCAAATAACACCTGAGTGTATCAGCATTGCTTATATTACGAATATAATCGTTTAATTCTGTTAAGTGCTTAAGCTCATTGGGGCTCACCGTTATACTGTAGCCCCATTATGTGAATTTGTTAACGTACATAAATCACTAAATGATACACTTCACTGGAATTGCTTTGATTATGTTATCAGCGTTCAGGTGTTTATATTTAATATGATATCAATCTTACGTATGAAATAACCATTTTTACTATCGTGCAGCTAACTTTGTAATACTTTTGATATATGAGTACAATTTATATACTAGTAATATATGCATTTAATTATAATATTGCACGAGTAATCCACAATTGCACTACAGTGCACACACAATTTGTGTATTTAAATTAAAAATAACAATCTTTAAAATAGCAACTTTATTTATTTTTATGAAAATATATGAGAATGTTTAAAAAAGGTTGGATTTTTGTTAATAAATAAAATCTACATACAAAGCGGCAAAGTCATAGGTAAAAAACGAAACGAAATTTTATAATCAACAATCTTAAAAAATATTGTCCCCCTAGCATGGTTAGGGAAACACTATATGATAGAATGATTATCACTTTGAACTGTCAAAATACAGATGAATTTTAAGATGGTGCCTACATCACACGATAAACGCTTTATCATGTTTTATTACTCATGCTGCGGGAGCATGACCGGTTTTGATGAATTTTGATATGGAGATAGAAAGAATGACGTAGAATAAGATTTTTTACCATCGCGAAATATTTCCTTTCTAGATTTCGCGGAAATCCAATATAACCTGGGCAAAACAGGGAATCCAAAGGTAAAATATGAAAAAGCTCAACTGGTAATAATAAAGGAATAAAATATTCAATAGCTGTATGGATTTTATTTATGGAAACGTTGAATAATTGACAAAGATTATTTTTTAATACTGTATTTTATATTAACATATAAACACATACTAGTAGTACTGATGAAATAGGAACTGAATGTAAATAACTACAGGCGCCCATATTACACGGGTAAGATTCACAGCAAATCTACTACCTCCAGAAGAACCATAACGTAGGTTGCTAACATGTAGCATACGGTGTAAAGTTAGTATAGTAACAAAATAGTAGTTTCATTCCCATATCTTATCATTTATACTGGAATATAATATTAAATAAAATTCCTTTTGTCCTAAATATTTTAAGTCAGTTACAGAAAGTATTCTAGATATTAATGGAACTGATGAATAACTAAAGTGAATTGAATCTAAATAAATCGATTCCACGGGATGCGCAATAAAGGCTTCGCTCAAAAACTACTGCACAGATTTTCATGCGGTTTTCATCAATAGATTCATTAGCAAGGATTTGCGGTATTTTTTATCTTCCGCGCATATATAGTCGTGGGCAAAAGCTATGACCCTTAACCCTCTATAGACCCAATCCCGAAATCCACGCGGGCGAAGCCGCGGGCAGAAAACTAATTGTTTATAAACAACAGATATATTTCATGAAAATCCACAGTCAATTCATACAAAATTTTAATGACATATACATTATCGTTTGTGAAAAGAATAGGTCTTAAAGCAACTGAAACGTATATAATATGGATTGGGTCTCAAAAACTTAGATAAGCTGTCCATGCTTGCATTTTAATGTCAGTAGTATAAAAACTTTACATCTTACTAACATAATAAATACGAAAGTTTGTGGGTAGGGCTTTGTTGCTCTTTTACGCAAAAACTACTGAATAGATTTTAATGATATGACAGGAGTCTCGGCGAGAGGAAATATTATATAATGCAGGCGAATCCGCAGGCATAAAGCTAGTATTTTATAAACAATTCATCAATCATTACAACCTAAAATAATAACTTAGCTTCACGAAAATCCACAGTTCATACAAAATTTCAGGCACGTATAAATTATCGTTCAGGAAAATTCCGTAGGTGTTCTGATAATAATAATGAATGCTTGTGTTTTCCTGTTTGTTTTAAGGTAGACTCAGTATGAGTATGGCTTCTGTAACATGAGTCATGCGTCGCTTTCTCAGTTTAGCCTTTCGGCTCACGAGGGGAGGCCTTGTACCGGATAATCCTTCACGTATTTTTCCACTTCAAGTGAGTTACGACGGGTCAAATGGGATCTGACCTTTTATTTACGTTTCATCTAAATCATGAACAATGGTTTTGGAAAATTGTAACATAGTGTTATGGCATACGTTAATAATATATCCCGAAACCTTCATGAAATAATTAAAAGTATGAAACATTATAGTAGTGAGAAATGAATAGCGCCCGTTCAGTTGAGACCAACTTTAAGAAAATACTTTTTAGAAAATATTTAACTAATCTATTTAAATTCACAAATAAAATGGCTTATAGATTATGGCGAAGAAGGATGCAAATATTTTTTTTTTCACTAACTGATCGAAATCACCTTGATGAAACAAAGCACCAATTAACCGATATCAAATTTCAAGGCAAACAATTTAGTTCTGGTTCGTCATTTTTGAATCCCTCGAAACTTATCATTCTCCATAGGGGATAGTTTTCTAAAACGTGAAGTCAACACTGTTTATGATTTTGCATCGCCAAATATTAATAGCTGTTACTGTTTATAAATCTAGACTTTGGAAATTTTAATATTTGGATTATGATTTTAATAGAGAATTTATGTATTATGGTCTAATTTATATTAAACTCAATTCGACATTGAAAATTGGAAAAAGCAATGTGACGAATTATGATTTATAAGCACCAAATTTAGCTTCTAAACGCAATTCATAGCCCTTTGAGTGTTATTTTCAGTGTTTACATGATTGAACGAATCTGTACAGTATTTTCATACACGTACGAGTATGATCCGTATCACAATTCTGATTATCTATTCACGAATAAGTAGTAACAATAGCATTGCACATAATGATAATGATATTGATAGAATGAGTCATATTTAATGAGAAACTTTCCATTGATATTTACAAATAAAAAAATTTTTACTCATATTCGTTACGATTGTCACTATTATCACTAGAGATCGGTTAATCGGATGCATATTTACCTACAGTTAATTTTTGGCTCACAAATTATGGAAGCGGCTTTTCAAAATACATTTCGTTAAATAAAAATCCCGGGCAAATACGAGACTGCAAATTCAACGTAGTGATATTGTTTGAAAATTACTAAATTAGCACGTGGTATTTATTTTCAAAAGACCGAGAGTCCGGGTTCATTTATACAACTATGCATACGTATTTACATGAAGTTTAGTTTCAGTTCCCCGTGCGATTTATGAATGTACGATTTATTACATGAAGAGTGTTATACGAAAGTAGTGAGCTAGTTTGACTAAAACAATAATCAATTAAATAATTGAATAAAAATACAGAAATGGTGCCCGGGCGTAAGTAGGTATGGTCTAGTATCTCACTCTGAGTTAACTTCCGATTTAATGAGTCTTATAATATATGCTATAAAGTTTTGTATGTACTTATTGTTTTATTTAACACTCGACTTTCTTCCTCTAAAACTCTATATACCTACTCACAAATCACACGGGGAACTGAAACTAACCTTCATGTAACGTCGTTTTTAAGCTCATATTACCGACTAGTTTTGCATTACCAAAATGTTCTACAGTACCGGAATTCCGGGATTTTTATTTATGGAAATAAAATAAAAAGACAGTTCCATACTTTGTCAAAAACTAAATTAGGTAAATAAATAAACATCCGGCTATCCAATCCCGGGATTTTTATTTAACAAAACAATAAAAAGCCGTTTCCATACTTTGTCTTAAACTAACTTTAGGTAAATATGCATCCGATTATCCGATCTCTAGTTATCACCCTTTAATCCGTGCTTATATGTGTTGGCACAACTTGTCTTCTTATTCCATTGCTCTCTAGCATAAGTAAGTTCTACACTGACATAAGATTATCAGGCATATCTGTTTTTCCTTCCCCTATTTTCATCCAGTTATATTCATAACTTTTCTTGTAACATAACTCTCACCCCTCCACTTCTTCTTCTTCTTTGTCTGTGGCGTGAAAGCAGGTGTTGCTACTCGTATTTGCCATATGCGAGTTTGTTCAAATCGTCTAAAGGATTTTGGTGAAACGGGATAAATCTGTTTTGATGCAATTGTGGCTGAATAAAGGTTACAGATAGGATTACGATTACGATTTAAATAAAAAGCAGAAAACGATTTACGAATATATTAAAATTAGTTGGATCAAATAGAAAAGGAGTAATAGTGGATGGGTAGAGAAGTAGACAATACGCTAGTCTATTATTATTCTGTTTCTTGCCTTCTCTGCCACTATTAGGTGATACTTTTAGGATTCTCTTATGTAATAATTCCTTATCCATTTTAATAGCACATCTATCTTAAACACGGCTGGTTAAAGGTAGCAAATCGTTAACGTTGTTGGAACAATTACATCTGGATTTCGCCATCCCATGAGAATAAACGATGTGAAATTGAGGAACACCCAATTTTATGTGAATTTAATGAGCCAATCATCGACCTACTGCGTCCACTTAAAATGGTTTCGTAACGGCATATAAAGCGAGAAAGCATTATATACAGTAATAGCGTTGTCTCACTCAACAATTTTATTTAATTTCGCTCTAAGAGCTTATGGTAGGTCAAGTCGTCAACGGTTGATTTTGATCGCTCAAGTCGTAAAGTTTTGTTTCTCTGACTTAATCACGCAAGTTTTATTGCACAAGGCGAATGTTGAATGGAAACCGTAATTAATTTAACAACTTTTACCATATATATATGGAATCTCAATTTCAATTAGTCCTTAATTGTCGCAGTAATCTATAACATATGTGGCGTTTATTTTCCTTATTTACTTGTGTCAAATGAAAACTTAGTTACAGGTGTCAAATCAAATGAGTCAAATGTGTTATAAGGTTCTATACAGTTTGACCTGCTTAATAACTTGTGTATATGAAGGGAGGAAAGAGCTCCACCCAGTGCTCTATGAGTGATGCGGATCTCCTGTACGGTTAGTTCACCGTGGGTGAAGGCACCGTATTACCCTCAAATCTTCAATTATCGAAAGTCAAATATGCTACAAAGTGTATGCGTAAATTCAGCTTTGTCTTACAATTGTGTAAAACTGAGAAATAATAAACAGAAATATAATATGACATGCAATAAACAGAAATTGCCTTGGACAACTTTAGCTATTTCTATTATTAATCTTGTTTTTATTTAATTTAAAATTATTTTCATCTATTAAGAATATATAAAAATGAACGTTATTTAGTTTAACAGGGATAAAAATAAAAACTTATTTTGAGATTAAAACATTCACGGCAATGTTAAAATATTGAACAATACATTTTTGAATCGAAAGATACGAGTATATTACTAAACTTGTTACTGTTTTAAGATTATTTAGACAATGTAGCTGTATGATATAGCTCTAACTATATCACACACATTATTTATTATTTTATTTTTATTAATTTTCGGGAAGTTAACAGCTAGTCAAAGTCAACTTACATAAATATACAAATAAGGCCAATTATAAACTTCCACTATTATGCAAAACAATAAAGAAGTATTAGCTTAGGTGTAGATCTTGCTAAACATAGTTGTATATGTACACATAACTATGACTTATATATACCAGTACTAATACAACACACTACTTGTTAAAGGACGCGTTACTTAATGTTTGCTTTAGCTGTGTAACCGATGTTGCAAACAAATCTATGCCGTGCAATGCAGCCTTCACATTGAAACTGTGACTCGCCCTCAGTAGGAATGCATTCCGCCTATAATTGGTGTATACAGCGGGAACATGAAGTAAACATGGCCTTCTAAATGGCTCATGTGTCACTTTGAGACCTATTTTTTCAAGTAATTCCGGAGAGTCGACGGAACCATTTGCTATCTTTAATAAGAATGCTATGTCTACTATTCGCCTCCGTACTTCCAGAAGGAGAATGTGAAATTTTAGGCAACGTTTAGAATAATTAGAAAAGTAAATATTAGATTTAAATTGTAAATATCTCAGAAAACGTTCTTGAATACGCTCTATGCGTTTTATATAAATATCATACATAGGATTCCAAATTTGTGAAGCATATTCCAGATGACTTTTTACAAAGGCACAATAAATAATTTTTATAGTTTTCATAAGTTTGAGATCAGCAGACAAGCGAATAACGAAGCCAAGAGTACGCGAAGCCTTGTTTACCATGCTATCAATATGTTCTTCAAAAATCAACTTGCTATCAAAAATTACACCTATATCACGAATAGATTTGACTCTTGAAATAATTGTATTTTTTATCTTATAAGTAAAAGTTATGGGCTGCGCCGTAAACCGCAAAAGAACAAATATAATACGTACATTTAAATCGAGTCTGTTAGCTAAACAATAATTATCAAAGCAAATTAAATCGGACTGAAGGTGTTGCGCATCTTCATGTCTATATAAACTTTTAATTTAAATATATTTACAGTAAGTCGAATCGTAACTATTGGAAACGAGCAAATAACACTTTTGAGTATAAAATGACTTTAGCATAAATTTAACAGCAAGAGTCTACATCGACCGTGTTTATAGCTTTTTATATCTCTCACGTAGTTGGTTGTAATTTTGTATTTGATTCAAGATCTAAATTTAAGGACTATTTCGAGTTGATCTGTGACGAATTGCACGTGCAAAACAAACAATAAAATGTTTTATTAACCAATAATACTACCAGATCCAAACGTCCCTTACTCCGATAGTTTATTTTGTGTTAGATATTTTTATAGCAGGATTCGAAGGCTTTTTATATTACTAGACAATACTACATTCGACTCTTACTAATAACTTATTTCACAATTTACCAGTAGCTTTAAAAATGTTAGCCGATTATTTAGTTACAAATGAAAATGCATTTTCTGTGCTGTTTTTTACCTTTTACAGATATATCAAACTGAGACCGAAGGACATTGATTTTAATAATGTATTGCATAACGATAATAAGCACCATGTCTTATTATGTGCAAGAAATCCCTAGTATACTTCATTTTTCTCGCGATAAGATTTCATTTCCAGAGGTTTCTTTGAATTTTGGTTTTCATAACATTAACAACTTCTGTTGTTCCAACAGAACGCGACCGTACTGATCACTTATTATCTACGATATAGGAAGTATTAGAATTGATCAATATACAATTGATATACAAAATATGAAAATACGGCTGATACCAAGTTATTGAAGTGTCTGGTATATCTGGAATTTTATCTTAAATATTACGTCTTAAATTTTTTGGATTGCTATTAAAAAAAAGTATATGAAATAAATGCCAGCATAACTTTTCTATTTTTTTTTTTCTACCTAATGTAGATAGGTTATACCTACGAGTGTTTCTGGACAACTTGAGTAATATGTACAACAAGTATATATACCTTTTATCCTTTTATATTGCTTAATTTGCTAATAGTTGTTCCAAGTATTCTTAAGTCGTGAAAATAATCGCCAAGTCTCACCAAAGTTAACAGAACAATTGGTGAGTACGTGGTCACTAAGTATTAGTTTCTGAGCCAAGTTTCGATATTTATGAAGTTTGTATAGTTAGTTCGTAGAGTTACTCTTAAAAAGATGTGGACGTGAATACGTATTAATGTGAATAATTAGATTTAACATCATGGCGGAGTACATATTCCCGAAAAAATGTAAGTTTATTAAGTTTGTATAGATAAATAAGATAAGTATAGGTAAAAAAAAATACAATTAATATTTTTTTTCTTCATTAGCGGTATTTCCAAGAATTACAGTTAATATTACTATTGGCTTAGAACGAATGGCGAAATCGTGTGAAAAACGGACGTATTGCTTAAGCCGTTAAAAAAAATATTACCCTCCGACAACGAATTAGTATATTTATCACAACAATTTATAATGGTTTTAAATGGTTGGTCGGTTTCAAATGACTTTTTCGCCGTTTTAAGTAATTTTAATTGAATATAATGGTCATTCAAAAATATCACAAACGTATGTCATTTTTTTTTATTTGATAATCTAAAGCGAATTCGCTCAGTCTATTCACCTTTGATAATAACTCTCTGTGCATATAAAATTTTAACTACAAATTAATATACAAAATAAGCCAGTAACATTGCGCCTACCAACATCACGTATCATAAAAGTTTCATTTGAAAATATTGCTGTTAAATTAAGCCGCCATTACAATGATAAAACCACTTTTATCATTATAATGATGACTCAGTTGACATCCTTTGAGGTATTAACATTACATTAATAACTCTATACAGCTCTGAAATGTATAAATAACGATGTAATCCCGAATATAATACAAGCTTAATGACAGAACTCTACGTAAAATGACAGTTAAGTCTGCTTAACAAGCTAATTAACGTACAAATAATACCTGGAATGTGGCATGATAAATTGAGCAGCTCAGACGGTATTTCGAACATAAACCAGAATTGTAGATATTTAAGAAATTTGTGCTTAAGTATACGACATTGAGTTGGTTTTGCCACTTTATTAGAACACGGAGTTATAACTAGACAAAGGCGCTAAAAAGTATACATATTACACTTAACTACATAACCTTGTACGTAGAAGGAAAAAATATGATTTTACACTTTCTTGTAAATAGGGAGAGCGTTCTCAAGAAGAACAGGTTCGATATTCTGAAGGTCTACTTTATTGTCTTTTACAATACATAATTTAATACATTTTTATGTATATCCACATATACATCAATGGCTCATGAAATATAAAACAAAATTTTTAAGGATTTCTACTACAATATTATATAAGTTTTCAATTCCCTTATATATTTTGGGTGCTATATTGTACCATTTATATATATTACAAGTCATTATCTCTTATCAAAATTAAACCCAAAAGTGCTATCATTTAATTATCATGTAATAGCCTTTTCAATAAAGTATTTTGAACATGCGTTTTACGGAATGTTTTTGAAGCTTTGCAACATTCAAATTATTTCTCTTTTTTAGTTGATAAATTTGAATATTTGTTTGTAATATATAATATTTATAAACATAAATTTTCATTAATATACATATATACATATTACTAATGTCAATATGTCATTAAATAATTTTCTGTCTAACTATTAATCTTTTTAAAGCGGCAACAGCAAAACAACTTATAGCAGGGCGCTTGGGTCCGGGTTCAATTGGATCGAGTTACCAGGTTACTCTATTTGAATGTTTGGGAATACACTTGAAGGAATGTCGATCTAATAAAAATATACCACGTCTGTTCGCCCATGCAGCTGTGGACCCACCATAGTTCTCGCGTTTCCAAACTAAATCTCAAAGTTGATACTAGTGGCAGTACTTAGTGCGTCGACTTCCTGGCCAAACCTTTTGTAACGTTTTCTTCCATCATATGGCCTGTTTGGAAACATATTATGACTAATTCACGTTATAAGCCCCTTGTTGGACAGTGAAACTCGCCAGTTTATATTATTTAGTACCCTCCACTTACTATTTGCCACCCATCGCAAGTTTTAAGCCTTTTAGGTTATACTTGTTTATTATTTGGTATTGAATAATTACATAAAACTATTTATGGACAATTTAACGATTGTGCTGAAAATACTCAAATAATTGTTAATTAGAAAGAAAATATGAATTTTTGACTGTGTGTTTAATTAATAGTTGCCGTCGTAGACACAACAGACAACGTGTTTCAAAAATATTTTGAGATGTACTTACTCGTAATTACTCTAATTCTACTGTCTGTTTGGAAATAAATCTAATAAACCTAGAACATATTGAAGTCGTTGATTGTCGATAGAATTAGATGATAATGAAACCAATAAAGTCTGATATGTTTTCATTTTCATAAACTTGTGTGTAGCATATTGGTAAAGTAACCGACCTCAATATCTCGAAAAGTAAAATGGATATTGAAACCGCATAGCGTTTCGGGGGAAATTGCGATTCACGGTATTCACTTAAAGTCGATGCCACAGTATAAATATCACACGTTTTACTGCAGTAATGGGGTCAGGATATTACCCTAACGACTGTCGCGCGCGCTAGGTGCCTTTTCAGAAGCAGTTACTTTAATGTTTCGAAGCGATGTTCGGATATTTGATTGTGTTTTCCTTGTTCGAGAATAGTCACAACGGCTTCTGAACTACTAATAATAGCCCCTCCATTGTGTAGTTACCTACTACGAAAATTAATAAAAATGAAGAAATGTTTGCAGTGTTTGTCACATGACACATGCAATTAAATATGTCTATAAAATATACGATAAAAACTAATTGGACTAGAACCCGCGTTATCAACACGCCCGATTTGGAAACGTTCATATAAAGCCTTTACAAATATTACTACAACAACAATTTCGTCTTCTTCTTTATCTGTGACGAGAAGGCAGGTGTTGCCATTTGCCATATACTAGTTTGTTCGAATTGTCTAAAGGATTGAAGGAGGAACGGTTACAGATAGGATTAGGAGTTGGTTAGGATTTAGAAATATGATAAAGTAAGTTAGATCAAATAGGAAAAGAATAGCGGGGGTGGGTAGGTAGGTAGGTAAGTAATAATATGTTAAAAGTAAAATATATTGTGTATAAATATACAAAATCAAATTTTTATATCGTTTTATCTAATGACAACAACAATTTCAAATAAGAAAATGATAAATTAATTTATATTGATATTTTAATTACTTAAGAAGTTGAATATCATTCTTATTCTTAAGATTGCATGATTTTTATTTGTGAAAATCAAACAAAATTGAATGTAATCTATGTTAATTAAAATTTAATAATAATGTACCATATCTTAAAGGAATTATAACATTATTTGCTAGGTACCAAAGCATTGTTGTTGATATATAAATTGCGTTTTGTGGATCTAAGACACGGCTCAACCATTATAAAGCTTGGATATCTTACAGTTTAAAATAATTAGTACAAGAAAATCCGTAGGTACTGCTGAAGACACAAATTACCTTATTTAAATCTAAATAAAGCTGAGACTAACGTTGTAAATTACTAATTTCTGCTTGCGACATCTTCTCAATTTATTTTAGGATAAGGCCTTTAATACATTCTGCTTTCTAAAGCAACAATACTCGTGGTGGTCGTTTAATAAAGTTTAGATTTTTTTAGATTATTTCTCTTCATAAAATTTATGACTATCTCTTGCAATAAATAATATTTGCTATCTAGTAATTTACATATTATTATTTTGAAGAATATTATAATTTTGAGTATTCATACTTATTACAATTGATTAAGTATTTTTATTATCTTTATTGCCATATTTGATTAGTATATCACATTGTCACACAAAATTAACGTATAACATAAGTAGAATCACAGAAAAATACGTTCTCGTCATGAAAAGATCTCATAAAATAGTTAATTGTAGTCAAATATTAACTAGTTCAAAGAAATTACCATTGCTTTGATTCCTTGTACGTAGTTTGACAGTCTAATGTCTAACTATTTTTTATTAAGTATTTTTATTATCTTTATTGCCATATTTGATTAGTATATTACATTGTGACACAAAACTAACGTATAACATAAGTAGAATCACAGAAAAATACGTTCTCGTCATGAAAAGATCTCATAAAATAGTTAATTGTAGTCAAATATTAACTAGTTCAAAGAAATTACCATTGCTTTGATTCCTTGTACGTAGTTTGACATTCTAATGTCTAACTAGTTTCGTAACGGAAATAGCTGGACTGTTAGTAATAGGGTTGTCAGAATCTAGTTACAGTCACCTTTATACAATTTAAATAAAGTACGTTGGCTACATTAAGTTGTTACATTAGATTGGTACATAATCGTACATTATATTTAAATACTAAACTTTATTATTATACTTAAGAACATATTTATCTCAATTGTTATAACTCTTAATTTGTAATAAGTAAATTGATATCTATTTGACATTTTTACTGTGTATAATTAACTTCAACAAAATATTTCATTGTGAATGAGATTTAATCTCAATAATCCATATTCTTTAAAATATTTCATGTAAAATACAGAAAATAAATCAAGTTTATAATTGTTTAATCACATACTTAATCGTTAACATAAAATATTGGATGGATAAGATCACCCATCTTATCCATCCCTAGCTGTTTGTTGTGCGTACTATTGGTCAACTAGTTTTAAACATGGGAAATAAATAAGATTTCTTAAATTAGTAGATAGAATTCTAGGATACTATTTTAGCTGCATGGATTAATTTAATTTGAAGGGGTTGTAAGATGGAAATAAAAACACACATACACATAGATAATGTATACACACAATTATGACCAGATTACAACACATTAAGTTAGGACTACAGAGTATAATGAAAAGCTGATAATTAATATTAATAGAAAAACTTTGAGAAATATAACCTCTTAAGTTATTGTTTGGTAGTAAATTAAATCAACATAAGAGCACTTTTGGAATTGCGCCACAAGTTTTTCTACGTTGATTTTTCAGTAAAAGTTTAACCTAAAACAAGAAGCACTATCGAATAAGGCATTGAAGTGTTGCTATTGCATAATGTACTCTAATTTATGTGTATTTTAACACACACTCTTGGATTGCGCCCAACGACGACGATTATTTCTATTGATACGTATTCGAACATATCGGCTGAAATAATGATGATCATGAACTTTGAGTATATAAATATATACACACTTTTATGTGATGTTTATTCACAGTTCAGTTTATTTATATTATTTTATTATTACTTTATTATACTATATTATATATTCTATTTTTTTCACTACTTGCACCATTATTATCATAGGTGGTAAGTACAATAGCAACGATTGTTCTACAAGTACCATTGATGACACAATAGAACTGTAACTTACTTATCACACTAATACTATTAGTACTACTTACTTAAGATAAGAATAAACTCTTATAAAATATATGTAGTTTGGCTGGGCTCCACCGCCCTTAGCCTCATGATTGGGCCATTGTGCGTGAAAAAAAAAATATACCTATGTAATGCTGTCTTTCTATTGTCACTTTATAGTTGTTAGATGTTGGCCAAATTGGCTGGTAGATGATTTATCTATTAAATTTTTATGTTTTATAATTTTTGACCGCAATCTCAATTCGAAGATGCAATAGTGATGACATTCAAAGAAATATTTGATCTGCCAGTTTCAATAAACGAAGTGTAAGTGTCAATATACCATAAAGAGCGACGCGTCGTCTTTATAGCTGTTTATTTTTATTGTCCCTTCCATTATTGCTGTCAGTAACTTGAAGATTAATCGTTTGATTGAATGAGCTCTTTGTGCTCTCTGATGGTACGATTGTGTTAAAACAGGTTGGTTTTCTTATCTAATTTCGGTTTTAATATTAATAAGTATACTAATAATATCAGAAATATATTACTGTCGAAACAATCGCAATCATATTAAAGTGGAGATTTAGTTGCACAAAGGCAATTATCAGTTGTGCCAACATAACATTTCAAATGAAACTAAATGTTACATTGACGTTTGCAATAGCATAATTAAGTTATAAATCAATTTATTATAATGTACCTTTATATAGTAAGTAAGCAAAATATATGCAATATATTTGTTAATTTGTTATGATTAAATATTTGGTTCAATTTTAGTTCAATTATTAAGATTATTATTTTGGCGTGTGATCTATATTTTATAATTTGATATATCAACTGTTGATGGTGACTAGATGAATTAATTAAATGTGATAACGTTGTTTCGTATTTTAATCCGTCGGAGTCAATTTTTTCTTGACTCAATAGTCTAAGTTAATGGATAAAGATGTTGTTATCTATAAGATATTATTTCAACTGTACATATTGAGCCAATAAAGAGGTTGTTCAAAATTCTATGATGTGTGGCCGTATATACTTGACCTATTCATGTCAAGTATATACATCAAATCAATGTATACACTCTGCTTAAGAAAACAAGAAACAAATACCAAATATAATTGCATAACTTTCATCTCAAAATAAAAACTTTGTATAGGTACTTTTGTTGATCTATAATTATTTAGTTTGTTATTCCTAAACATATTGTTTCATCGCGCAATAGAATTTAATTTAAATAAACATTTATCTTTATGTATTACTAGCTTTCTGCCCGCGGTTTCGCCCGCGTGGATTTCGGGATTGGGTGTATAGAGGGTTAAGGGTCATAGCTTTTGCCCACGGCTACATATACGCGGAAGTCGGTTTATGGTGCGAAGATTTTATCGCGCTTCCCGTGGGACTATCCGTTTCCGAGATAAAAAATGCCACAAAACTCCTCAAGAATCACTCTATCTATTGATGAAAACCGCATAAAAATCTGTGCAGTAGTTTTTGAGCGAAGCCTTTATTGCGCATCCCGTGGGATCTGTCGATTTTTCCGGATAAAAAGTAGCCTATGTTACTCGGGGAGAATGTAGCTTTCAAAGGTGAAAGAATTTTTGAAATCGGTCCAGTAGTTTAAGCGTGAAGAGGTAACAAACAAACAACAAACAAACAAATAAACAAACAAACAAACAAACACACTTTCGCATTTATAATATTAGTTGGGATTCATGTAGAGCAAACTTGCATTCTCTGATTCCTTGTGGTAATAATATTGTATTGTGTGAATTTGAAAACAGAAAACATATATACATGTGTTCTTTAGACATTTGGATTCGGATTAAATCATATTTCCGAAGAATTTAATAAAATTGCCATGAAGCCCGTCCGCTGCCATCTGAATGTGAGGGGAATCATTTTCATCGTTTCCACGAGTACAATTTTCCTTTTGACTTTCGTAATACGAGTATAAAAGTTGTTATCTCGAATTTTCTAGACAATAAATTCCTCTTTTGTCGTCTCTCAAAGTCCATTGCGGGAACTTAATAGGAGGGTTGGGAAGCACGTACTGCCCCATATTTCTGGAGTAGAGCAGGCTCGTATGATGATAATCTCAGTGGAGTGGAAGACGTTAATGTTCGAGAAGTGATATGATAATGGATAAATTGGAACTTTGAGAATCATTCTAATACAATTATATACTATACTTTATATATTTTATTTAATGTCTTTTTTGTATTTACTGTCTAAAGTTCTTTTGTATAAAAGGATATTGGGTTCAAATTATTTATCTGGGGCCATCTTCTAATTGTTGACTCTGTAAAAATATAGGGAGAAACAAAATATTCCGCAAAAGATGGCCGATCCCGCTCGAAGGAGGCGGCGCCGGGCTCGGTAGCACAGCTGCGGCGTCACCGCGGGTCGCCGGCGGGCGCGAGGAAGTCGCGACCGCTACGGCGATCCGGCATGGACCACGCCCCTTCCCTGGCCGGGGAAGGAGGAGGAGGAGACCGGGGGAGGTAGTGAGCCTCCCCCGAGGAGGGCTCCCCTGTATCGGCGGGGGAGCGGAGGCTGGGGGTTCCCGGAAGTGTCTTGATGTTCCCGGGGGCTCCCTACATGTCTGAGGAAGGCCATCCCTGAGGTTTTTAGTGGGTAGGCCTCCCCCTTCTGGGGAGGAGAGCCCCACATAACCGCCGGCTCGCCACAGCCGGGGTATGCAATTTAATGCATTTTCCTCAGGGAAAAAAAAAAAGGTCTCCCGCCGGAGACTTGTGAACCAATGGCGTAGCATCTTTGACATTCAAAAGTGATTGTAAGAAGACATTTTTGATTTTGTATAAAAAAATGTACACAAATAAATTTAATTTTTATTTTAATTGCTAATGGCGTTAATAATTCTTATTAATGCCATTAGCATTAAAGTTGGTTACTATATTACTGTCATATGACTGAGTAATTGACTCAGTGACATTGTTAGGTCCGTTGTAATACGCAATATTGTACTTTTAATACTATGAGAAAGAGCCATTCTTATACGATATAGAATTTGTATAGATTGTGTATTATTTCGGTGGGATAAAGTACTGTGGCATTATATAATCTGTGATAATGTCTCTATAATCTCTTGGTTTTTCAGCATAACACTTTTATCCGATTGCTATTAAGGAAACTAGCAGGATATTATATTGTTAGTGTAGTTTTTGAAGAAGTATAGTAGAGCTTAAAGCTTTCCTTCTTATTATTTCTGTTCTTTTAGTACTTGTATTATACTACAAAGTGCACCAATATAGATTGAAGATATTTTAAGTCTAAGCTGACTAGAATATGTTTTCGTGTGATTGGGCTTATTAAGGTTTTGTTTTCGATGAAATACAATAGTATCGTACATGACAACATTTCATGTAGAAGTAAAAGTGCTGAAAGTAATTATTTCAATTTAACCTTCGTATCGCTTTAAAAATATTCTTATATCTGATCTCAATTGATCTCGGGAGTTATTGAAATTGGCGTATTAATGGCGTCTCTAATATAAAATCTCGGATAAGGGAGGACGGTTCAATTCTTTGTCTCGTTTCCGACTTCGCACTGATTTATTCTTTATGCCTTTTGTAATAAACTTTTGTGGAGCTAAATGCTTCCAGCTTAAAATTAATGGAATTCTAATTCATTATTTTTCTTTGCAAGAACCTACGTTCAATGAATAGCTTCAATTATTTTAGTTTTTGATTATATAACAATTGAAAATGGGTTGCTAGGCAGATAATCGTCAACCACTCAGCAATCGTGCGATTTGGTGGTGCAGGTATTGACTAGATGTTTTGAACACTACCTGCCACAAGATAGTATGTAGGGAGGAAACGTCGCAGTGTCACTACTGCTCCAGGACTAAGCGGCCGGGTAACTATTATTGGAGACATCAACCTGGAGGCTAACGTCGAGAGTTAAAAGCGGATTTAGGCGGAGTTGATTTCCGACAGTTGAGTAGCCGAAACTAGATGCTGATTGGAGAAAGGAAGCAATAGGCGATCGCCTCCATTTGTGGTATAGACAGCAGATTTGTGGCATAGACATCTCCGATGTAGATGGTTGGTCGTTTAGGCGATATATAGTATTCTTTATTGGATTCTTTGCTGGAATTTGATGGAAACGCTTTAAAGTTATCAGGCATATACATTGTAACTTGTTCCGTTTAATGATATTCCTTTCTTAACTTCCAGTTCTTCACAAACCACTATTTGTAAATGTGTAAGTAAATATAAGTCAGCTGAATCTCTCCTGAATCAGTGTATTACCCTGAAACGATGTTGAATAGATCTATGTATATCTATTCGATATAGTCTCAAGGTTAAACAAAAACTTCTCTTTTTATAGACTTTTTATAAAGTTTTATGTCAATTGAATATTTTGCATATTGGTTTCTATGCCTTCATATGGCATTAGAATTTATAATTGCTGTCTTACAAAGCATCAGCAACAAAGGGACAGAGCAAGAGAATCGCCGGTTTTATGTTCTTGTAATTTATCTTCTAATCAGGGGATCCAAGGCTCCATCCAGTACCGTGTCAATTTTTGCTTGCACAACAAAAACATTATTATTACGAGCGACATAATAACTATCTGACCTTATGACATGTAGAGTCTGATGCGTTGTTATGTGTACACTGATTTGATGCTCCTACGGAGAATTGCTTCCTCAAACAAGGTGTTTGTGTAGTTGACCTATGTACTCTGAGCCAGTATGGTTGACGGATGCTCAAACATGTTCACTCAAGAGTAGTCTCGAGCCCTTCGATAAGATATTTGATTTGTAATGATGTTTTGTTTACAGGCAAGCAGCGGTTAGTGTGAGCATCATGCCGCGCGCCGGCGCACTCCTGCTGGCGGTCGCGGCCGTGCTCTTAGCCGCAGAATGGGCGCACGCCTCATACGTCGACCCTGGTAATTTTAACTCGGACTACGGAGAAAATGAATTCTTTGTCGACCTTTATATTCTCAATCAACTTGGGCCTTTTCAAGTTTCAAATGAAGTGTAATATATGAACAGGCTTTTGTAACTTTCTCACATCAAACTCCATGTACTGTGCATTATTGACACTTCCAAGCTAATCTCTCTAGAAAATGATCACACATAGATGGTTAGAGTGAAAGTGATAGTGTTTTCATAGCTATTTTCAATGGGGAACATGCAATTATAATATTTATGAAAATTTTGTTATTAAAATGCTAAAAAAATATAAAAGTTCACACAATTTTGTCAGCACCTCCAACGAAAATCTCGAACATCCCAAATTGGGGGTCTGAATTTTTTTTCTTGCATTTTTCAGTAGTCCTTAATGTGCCCGAAATTTTGACAGATATAAACAATGTTTTCTAAAAACTGGCATGCAGTGGGGGTGCTAACTGTTAATTATATTAGCATCCTTACAGCAATGAAAAGAACCTCTAATGGGATTTTTTTGAGCAGGATTATTATCAAAGGGTTAATTTAATTCAAATGATGTATACAATCATTTAAACAGTTATTTATTTATATTACTACTAAATATAACTACTAATAAAAATATGAAGAAGTATGACAATTTCACGGATTGACGGATGGGGGTTGAAATAAAGGGTGGGTTTGAGTTGCACATTAGTCTGAAACTCAAAAGTAAGTTGCATTATATTTTTTATTGACAATGGCATTGCTATTTCATTTTTAAAATCCAGTCTTTTCATGTTTTTGCCGATAAAGGGGTAGAGGGTTGAAAATCGGGGTTGGGGGTGTTGTTAATTTTTTAGTGCTCAATTAGCTCGAAATTTTGATGTATATAAACAATGTGTTTTAATCATTAAAACGCACTGGTGGTGCTAACTTAATTCGCAGTTAGCACCCCCATTGAAAATTTCGAATATCTCGAACTAGGGGGTGGTCGGATTTTTTTTTTTGCAGTTATAAATTGTCTTTAATTAGTCCGAAATTTTCACCGTTTTATTTTTTTTTCGAAAGTGGGGGTGCCAACTTTATAACCATGCACAAAAATAAAAATATTGCATCTTCCCTATTGAGTGTCAACGTCTCTTTCTTTTAAGGTGACTAAAAGAGACTTTCCAGAAAAAACTAAAGTAATAAAATGTACTAAGTAGAAAATGTATAAAGTAAAATGAAAAGTAATATAATAAAATGTAAAACTACAAGTGTGCTATAGAAATTAAAAATTATTTTGTGAATTATCCTAGAACTGAATTAAATGAAACAAGTAAATAAATAGCTATGTTCGAGGTCACAATAAATTGTAGCATATAAATTCTTTATTTATTTTATACGATGTGTATACATGACGTTTATTTGAGGAGTCACCCACGCCAGAGTATCGTAAAATGAAATCACGGCTTAGCTGAGGTCAGCCTTGGCGAGAGCCACCTGAAAAGGACGCATTTGTGCCCTAATTATGACGAATTTTACCCTTATTAGGGTAGGAGATGGTGAGTGAGGTTGTGTTGTGCGGGAGCCAAACAATGCCTGTGTTAATCTGATTTTACCGGTTGATTTTGCTTACTCACTAAAACACTCGTACAAGTACTAATTTGCCTTTAGAATTACAGGTGGATAAAGTTGGAAAATTGTTGAATCTATTTATAGAGTTATAGTTAGAGTATATAGAGTTCAATAAATTAGGCGTTATTTAAGTATTAGTAGCCTGTTATCCGTCAATAAAAACTAGCATCTCGAAGGACTTTTTGACGTAAAACGTCTTTAAAATCGCGCCGAAACATACGGGTACCAGGTTTAAAAAGTGGACCGTAACGAAAAGGTCTATATCATCGTACCTTAATAATTAAAAAACTATTAGTCTTAGAAACAAAAATGTGGTGTGAATATTTCACTTATATAGTCAGCTCGCAGTAGAGACATTGAGTTTTTTTATAAAATACTTAAAACACCGCCAATCTTGCTTTTTTTTATTTCAATCTTTTACTTTAAAAGCGATTCCCTAACATGACGTTTCACGTTAAAACCAACGGCCGTGTGCCCCGGCACAGCCTCACCCGATTTTTTGATTCATCAATTGCGTTAATGACGTAGACATAACTCTACAATTTTAAAATACATTTGTTGCAATGTTCATTATAATAATTTATTAACTGAATACATTGTTGGATTCCTATTGCCTGCATTTTCTATCTATTATATATAATATTTTCTTAGAATTCGTTTTTTTACTGTTTTGATTCATTACTGCGTGGACGACCAGATATTTTTTGATACAAACGAGGTCTCTTTGTATCTATCAAAAGCCCGGTACACAAATATTAAACTCGACTTATACAATACAAGCGAATGGAGAGTTTTAAGCTTTGTATTTGGCACCATAACTACGTCGTGGTATGCAATCAAAGCGATTCGTTTCTCTTAATCACCCTACTCCATTTTATATATCGAAAAGATATTCGACAATCGATTGGCACGAAAATAAAAAAATATAATGATCATTCCTTGTATGAACTCCAAAAGATAGACTCCAAATTCAAATTTAATATTTTGTTTATGACTACATTACGTATCATATCCCAATTTTGACGAATACCGTGGCCAAGTAAATTATATACCGGTTTCTGAGGGTCTGAATTTGGGTATCAGCGTCGCCTGAATCTCGCAACAGAAATGTCAAATCAGAAATTACAGAAATGTTAGAGTAAAACAAGCGCATCGGTGACACACATCGGTCTCAGCACTGGATTTTGAATTGGGAGATTCGGGGGGTCCAGAGTCAATTCACCATGTAACACTGTGTTATTACAATTATATATGTATGTATATTGATCTGACAGTCCTACGGCGAGAGGAAACATATTGAGGCAACCTGCATACTTACATTTTTGCATGCTAGAAATTCATAAGGTGTATGTGATCAGGTCAGGTCAGGATCGGAATTAAGGTCAGAGTTGTTAAAAGGCCTAACTGGCCTTTAGTGTATACTCGTGCCCCTCGATGGGGACAGATATGAGCTGTGATAAATGAAGCTGAATGTGAAGAACATAAAATAAAATAATATTTGTGAAAGTTGGTTTCCAAATAAATTGACAAACAAAGGAGTCCGTTACAGAAACCTTAATAATATATAACTGCAAAAATTTGAATATTAACATTTTAAATTATTTTTAAATATCTTAATTATTTCGGATATAATTCATTTCAAATCTGTACAGACGGACAACTTAAATTGCCTAAATTGCCTGAGAATTTAATTGTTTATTCCTGAGTTTATTTATATTTGAAAAAAAATACTCTAGATAGGCTTTCATATCAACAGGTGACGAAGACGTGGAGATTAATATGCCGGACTATGGAGACGACCCGGTGGATTTGCAGATGCTTCAGGACGTTGGCAAGTGAGTAATTGTGCCAAAATTAACCAAGAAATTCCTAGTAGAATATTATCTATACATACATATATATTATCTTTATTATCAGTAAATGTTGAGGCACTATACGAAATGGACACGTAGTGTTCACGTATTAAGATTTTATTATTAACATTAAATGTTATTGGAATGTTCGCCGCGTTGCGAAATTAATCTCGGCAAGCGGCAAACTGTCGAACGATCCAGTACACGAGAGATTTACTACGTCAATTGTCAATTATTTTATTAAAGCGAGCTCTCAGCATGATGGATGATTCAATATTAGGGGTCGTTATGTTGGCTGTTGTGTTACTTCCTTCTGATCGAATGGGTCTAACAACAGAGTTTTGTGGTACATTGGACCACTACTAAAATTAATAATCAACATAGTAATAAAAATGATAATTCTACAATAGAGAAGTTATTTGTTCTTGTCAAGGCTATTACGGTTTCCTTGAATCAATGTTGATTCAAAGAAACCGTAACAACCTTAATATAGCTAGCCTTAATAGCTAGGATGATACATTAATAGCTAGGAACCTAGCAATTAATGTATTATCCTAGCTATTTTCAGTTTATCACAACAGTAAATAAATTGGATCCTTTAGAGATTTAATTATCGGTGAACAGTTACAAAATGACTTCATTATTTGGATAAGTAATATGGAATAATGGAAAATACTATTTCAAAAATTTTACTTTGCGTTATATACTAACATTATCAACAACAGATCTAAATATGATGAAACTAGAATAAAATAATATGAGGATGCAAAATACTGCAAATGTTTTGGTTGACGCAACTCAACTGAAACATAACAAAACTGATTTTATATCCCTTTAAAGTAACATATAAGTACAATTGCAGTTGAAAATTTTATCATACTGAATGATATTTTCTTTGGGTAATTGTCGTAAAACAATAACTATGAATTATATTCAACTCTAGTGAATTATTAGAAATTGAGTAGTTTTTCAGAACATTTTTTACATCAAATGGGCTATACTTCCAATTCTTTTCCAAACAATTCAGTCGGTACGTCGTCTAAATATGAAATTCATCATAAAATAATTTTGGTTATAAAAATTAACGACATCTTGCACTGAAAGATACTTATTCGAAAGCGCATAAAATACTGCGGTCATAATTCTTAAAATGTTCCAAAACTGTAGCTTAACTAAGACTTCTCTCTCGTGTAATTTTAAACGGGAAAACAGTATTTTTTTCTATACTTAGTAACTTTTTTCAATAGTTTAGTAGCAATAGATTTAGAAAAAACAACTGTCAAAATATAAATCAATAATGGCGTTGCATGACTCTGCACAATTTTATTAGAGCACAAACCCAAACTTAGGATAGTTTTCGATGATGTGGTTTCAGACGATCGTCGCTGATCTACGTTTTCAGGCGCGCCTGCATTCGGCGGGGAGGCAACTGCGATCATCGCCCGGGAGATTGCTGCCACTCGTCCTCCTGTCGCTGCAATCTTTGGGGGTCCAACTGCCGCTGCCAGCGCATGGGCCTCTTCCAAAAGTGGGGGTAGATCTTCTCCACCCGGCACCTCTGAAGCGGCGACCAACTCCTGCCAGCCGACTTGACCGCCGCTCCAATGGATGCGACAACCATTGCGTTTAAATATGGACTCGTTGCGTTTCCCCAATTATTTTACGAATTTTCAATATTATCTCTTCTCTACCGCTTATTTGTCTTCTGTTATTAAAGCTTTTAAAGATTCGAATTGAAAACAGGGACCTAGATTTTATTTCGATAATATTTTTGGACCTTTATACAAAATTGTAGACAATCCTGGTATTTCGTTTCGCGCATTCAATTCCTTTCTCTGATCGCGCCGAGTGTCCGCTTACGTGGTTGGGCAATCACCCAGCCTTATTGCCTAATCCGTACGCTTTGACGCCAAGCTCGGCCGATCAGACCCTGGTAACTGCTCCTGGCGATAAGTTCTTGGTCTCTTTAGTTCTCAATTCTTCGTTTCTACCAACGAACAAGTCGCCACGGTGGCAGTTCTGTTTGCAATGTATGTATGTAGAGTTAAGCTAATGTAGTGTCAAGCAGTAGAGCTAAATTGATGGTAAACTTATGTCAATAGGAAGTAGAAAATACTACAAAATAGAAAAAAATATAAATGTAATGTTTAACATAAATGTTCTAGTCATTTAAGAGACTATCGGTAAAAAACTTGGTGAAAGACGCTGTAATAAGCCTTTGTATTAAACAACGCCTATTGTATTTGCGATTGGCAACTTAGATGTACCTACATATTAACATGTCATATGCATAATTCATAGTATTATTAACGAATCTTGATGTACTCTGTGTTACTCTCGGACAGGGGGTATATGCTATTGCAGCCTAGTAGAATCTTCTGTACGTAGCTTCTTAATTGTACGTTCCTGAATGTGGAATATGATAATTGTAATATTACTACTATTGGAATATGAAAATGATAAATTATATTAATAAATGTTTATCGAGGACAATTGCGTTTTATTTTAACACGACCGGATTTAAACCTGTGATACAGAAATCTAATAAAGGTAAAATAAAGGTTATTTCTTTCTAAATAGTAAATACAAATTTACAATACTAGTTAATTCCAGTAAGATATAAAGAAGATTTGTACTCGCCAAAGTCAAATCATAATAAATAAATCTGTTACAATATTTTCCATGTTATTCAAGCTCAAACGGATACAAAGTAAAGGCAAAAGATTTAGAAAAAATACACAAAGGAAACCAACAAGTATTCAATCATTTTTGACGTGACCACTGATAAATATAATTGATTGATTGAACGATGGGAATGTTTATTATGATTTCTTACTTGTCGATTTCAGTGTTATATATTCTCTAGAAATTACTTAGGTCCCAGTGTATCCACCAATAGCTGAATATTAAACTTCATGACACAATATGTGTGTTAATCGCAGAAAACTAAGGTCGTGAATAAACTAACAAGTGTAAAAAAAGGCACTGACGATAATTTGTTAAACAGACGGAAGCACCGACGACCGACAGATAGGTAAGTGTCAGAAATGTGAACGAGTTCTGGAAGATGAATATTTAATAGGATCTTCACAAGATAAGATTCTATTCGAGGTCTCTGTTCTACTTCGGTATAGTACCACTTCATAGTGGTACGAGTATAACGCTATAAGTTGGCGACGGTTACTTTAGTTCTTGTGCGTTGAATATTTGCTGAATCTCACAGGATCCTCATGTAGGTATACTTAACAGTTAACACTTACCATTAGGTATACGTATGCTTATTTATTGGTATAAAGTTATAAAAAAGATGTTCTTTATATATTACCTATATTTGGTATAAGTTTCAGCATAAAGAAACCTGTTAACCCGGAAACCCGTTTCACTGATAAAGGAGTGTAAAATGGTTCAGTTTGTAGTTCTTGAGGATAATTTTATATTTCTTTATCATATTTTATATATTTTGAGGATTTATACCCAGCTGTGGATGCTTGGTACTGACGTGATGAAATGTGTCTTTAGTTTTTAAAAATAAGTGGTCTTCACCTCTATCTGAAATTCCGTCTACAACGCTGAGAGTTATATCAGAAGTATATTTAACTTTAAATAGCTGTAGGATATATGCTTTTGGAAACGCAGGTATTGAATGTGCATTCCACTTTATCGCCATTCATATCAGAAATGATGGTCTAAAACGTTAGTTCTAATAAAATGAAAATCGTCTCGAGTCTTTTTTTTTAAGTAAAGTATGATTCGTTATGGCTACGGATAGTTAAATTTGGTCATTTATTCAAATACAATATAATCGTATATTCGTAAAAAGTCCGAAAACATTATTTTTGGTAACGGAAACCAGAAAATGGAACCAGTCACTCTGCAGATGTCCTGATTTTCAAAATTCACATATACATCCTGACTGAAAAGCAAGATCCTACTTAAGGTACGGTAAAACAGGTTAATAAGGTCACCAACCAGAATTTTCGGTTCTGACGGGACACGAATCAGCGACTTCAAAGTATCATGTTGGCTAAATTCAACCACCCAATACTATCTAACTCAATCGACAATTTCTACTGCATTATTAACCTTTTACTGTCTTGAACTATACTTTATTCCCTGTTGATAACCACGTATCAATATCCAGATAATACAGATATGTGCAGGTGTCCTCGTGATATTTACCTTCACCGCAGCAGCGTTGGATAAATGTATACACAGCAACGCTTCATGTTGACTTTACATGTTGACCTTGAGACAGCTCTTATGTCATAATAGCAACGATTTTCGTAGTGCAAATGTGAAACTAAACGTTTCACTTCGACTTTATTGGATTATGCCATATAGCAACGAGTCTTTAATATAAACACATTGGTTACAGTCGAGTACTTTTATATATATTTCTATTTGATGCTACAAAATAATGTATCCACTTTGAAGTATCGATTCATTATTATGGAGTTTAAAAGGATACGTATTAAAGTAATCAACTGTATATACCAGAAACGAAGAGATCGCGAAATTCACATTCTCTAATTCAAAATAAACTTTAAGAAAATAAACATTTAAATTCAATAAGTAAAATAACAATATCTAAAAGATACTGAACAGATTGAAATATATGGAGAATCAACGTCCTTGACGAGAAGCGGTATATCAATCAAATACATCATTAACAATTTGTGAATCAAAAGACTTCCGTTCAGCTTTCGAAGTCATCATCATCATAATCAATCATTTTATTAATCCCTTTTAAGCTGTCACAAGAGTTCAATGCAAAATTAATTATTTGTTGAATCCTCACAAGTCTTTTCCGAACAAAATATTATTGGACATCACTTTTTACAATAAGCGAAAGAAAGTGTTTAGTATGAAAAATGAAAGCTTCGCTGAGGTTCTATTTTTCATAAAAATATATTAATATATAGCCCTAGTTTTATATTTTTCCCGGATGAGACATTTCAATGTGAATGATGATATATATTCACTTCCAGGATCCAAATCTTGCACAACGTATAAAATAAATTAATAGTCCTAATTATATAATATTTATACCACACCGTCTCCCGAGGAGCAGTTGATCTCATTATGTCAATTAGTGTTTTTGACCATAGCTTTTAAAGGCAGAGCTTAGTTGGTAGGCAGACAAGTCTGAACCTGATGAGTCTCAGTCCAGTCCAAGCCCAACATAACCTCCATGGCACTTGATTGTGAGGGCTTCCCGCTCTTTTGTGAGTATTTTCTGCACCTCTTCGTTTAAGGAAATAAATATTTTTTCTCTCGATTCCAATAAATAAGTGAAAGCTATTTATGCATACCATAAAAAATACTCTATCTTTGAATTAAACCAAAATAATATTTATTGAACATAGGCCTTTTACGACAATACATAGAGCGATAAGTAAGTTATGAACATACAAGGCACTTACAGGAAATAAAGAGATCGGTGCAATCATAATCATTGTTACTTTAGTCAAGAGGTGAGGTACATAGGCCTCCCCAAGAATTTCCATACTGATCGATCCTCTTTACTAGTATTCAGCATCTTCCTGCAACCTATATCAAATAGTTGATTTATCTTGGGCTATACCTTCTAACACTACGTTTCCAGGCGAACGCGTGCTACTAAAAGACCCTTCTGCCCAAATGACCGTTAACCCTATGTATTAATAGGCAGTGGGTAAAGTAGATTATTATCTGCTCTGCCCACTACCACTGACCAGAAATCAGCAGATTTCATAATTTCTTATTTTATCAGGCAAAAAAAACTTCGAGTACAGTCCTTCCCGTTTTGGTAATTTTGAGACTCCATGTAAGATACGTTCTAAGCGAACGGTGCAATTAAAATAATTCTTAAACTAACCAAAATATCATAGAATCTTACTGCAACATTTAGGAACAAATGATTCGGTCATATCGCTTTAGCTGAGTTGGCTGGCAACTCGCCAGGCTGAAGGCGGATGCCAAAAGCGGTACATTTATATTCTACACTATAATAAGCTACCTTTAGGTACGTATGAATTGTTAAAATTTATGAAGGCGACAAGTCATTAGAGAAGGATTAAATTCTTTCCAATAACAAAGTATATTAATTACTCATTGATTATTTATATTAAATAATCAATGAGTTTTTAATAATATAAGATTCCAGCTAGCGTATGTTAACATTTAGCTAATTACTTTTTGAATTAATTTCTTTTAATCTTGCTAGTGTCTGCTAGTAGCTGCAAAGCGGTTATCGAAATCCAATGATCACCGAAAGTAAATCTTATTGTAAATTTAATTTTCGGAATACAATGCTATTTACGTTATTATAATGGTGATAAAATAATAATAGTGCCCTAAATAATGAAATAATTTAACATATCAAATAATTTGGGGTTTGAATTTTGACTCAATTGTACTAATTCAGTATTAAAGTGAATCTGTCCTACCCATTACCTGTCAATAACTTAATCTGTTCAAAACTGAAGGTACACAAAGTTATACATTTTGTTGTGTGCATAAGTATACTTAATCTGTGCATTTTAGTCATCCATCGTAGGCATCACTGTATCTTCTCAAATATTACAATATTTCCTTTTTTATTGCTCTACAAGCCAGGCAACTACCAATAGATTTGCCAATATCAGGGCTATAGCTAATGATTTAGATTTATATACAAATTTTGTATTAATATGGTTTGTTTATTATTTATTTATATACTCCTCTAAAGAGGAACTCCAACTAACCTAATTTAGTTCAAGCTTTAGACAACCACTCTGGTCCTATATGGACCTCGGACTTCACATATACCGTTGAATGTCTTCACCGTGATTGTACTTATATGATTTTGAAATGTCAAACACCAGTACATACGACTAATAACAACACACGTTGACCAGCATCTCAATTTAATAAGTAATAACAGTTGTTTTTGCAGTTCAAGTGTATACTTTGACGTATTGCTGGCTGTATGTAAATCCAGTTCAAACCCGGGAACTAATATCTATTCTCATATTATTTGTATTTAATATGGATAGTATGCAACATTCGCAACAGCTAAGTGAATAACTATTTTGTATAGTATACCCCAAGGCTTTATTCGATCGATGGACAGCTCAACCATACGCGGCTCATAGCCTCAACCCTAATTGTCAGAGGTCGGACAAAATTTAACCCTGCTTGGCTACGCCAGTCATTACATCCATTAAAAAAGGCCTTTATAAATAGGTAGCTTGCCTTAACGTTTTAGGAGTCATTAAGTAAATACAAAATTTTGAGTGCGGTGACGGGTTGTATTTTATTAATATTTATCAAGACTTAAACCAACATGCAGCTAAAACGATTCACAAAATATTTATTTAATATCTATAGTAACTCTAAAGCAAGGAAGGTCTGTGTTTTTGTATATCTGTATCAAAGAACCGAAACTCAATTACTAGACCGATTTTAAATAAATTGGGTATAGAAATAATTTTAGACTTCCAATGGAAACTATCTCTTTCTAATGCAAGTGAAGCCTCTGCAGTCACGGCACTTGTTTGTAGCCCGATTAGAATCGAGAGAGTCGATCCTGCCATGTACCAACTTTTTAAATTTAATATGTACATTTATCTGAAGTTCCTAGACGAAGAAACATTATGAGGCAATTTGAAAGAAATTCAAAGGTGAATATAAAGTCAAAAATCTACACTGTGTTAAAGTGGTTTACTAAGGCCCAATTGCCCTGACATAGTTAGGGAAAGCTCAGTAGGGACGAATATGAGCGGTGGTGATGATGAAAACATTTTCCTCACATGATTATATCGTAGTTGTAAAAGACACCAAATTTTATGTGAATATATTTTATAAACAATTTGCGAATCCATCCCACATATAGAAAAACTTACACCTGATGGTATAAATTTCGAATGTGAAGATATCAAACTGAATAGAGAGAAAACACACTGTCATTATTACGACCTTGCCGATATGACAAATGATTCTTTTTCACGCCTCTTTTTATTTCCAAATGCATGACAATACAAAAAGTCTATTACTTACTTACAGATAATGTCTACTTTCCCAGAAAGATTAACAGAGGTGTTTAAGCACCCATAGTTAACCAATTTTAATTATGTCCCACTGTAATTAGAGCCGGAATTCTCGTCACTGTTGGAACATTTCGCAGATACGAGTATGTAATTACGATAAAATCGCTTAGACGGACCTTACGATATCCACGCGACACATATATTCCTAACTCGTCATCACACGAAAAATCTATTGTTACCTTCTGGTGATTATTTAAGCTTTTATTCGATTATTACTTCGTTTATTTAACATTGCATAATTAACTTTCATATCCACAAGTTATAAATATAACACAGAAACTTTAAAGGATGTTATATAAGGATGCTTCCACAAAATTGTTTCCGGAAAATCCCAAAAACATCTTACGAATCTTCAGTCCGAATTACGTTATCTATACTTATTTCAACGTAATTTTTCTTATATTATCTGTGTTTGGTCAGATAATTCAATTCTCTCCCATTGTCCGTTACCCAAAAAATAATATTGTTGGAAGAAATCAGGTGTTTTCCATCTGTTACAACCTTGTCTTTTTAACGTGACGTGATAAAATAAATTGGATCTTTTAACTTTCCACGCCTGAAAGGCGATATTATTCGCGACTTTACAATAGAACACGCGAAAGGGGAGTGAGTATAATAAAGCCATTAAGCGAACAACGCCACAATCTATCTATGTGTGCAAAATATCATATTTGCTATAATACGAATATTAATCATAGGAAGATTCCTATGATTAATATTCGTATTATAGCATTAATTCTATTCTAAGAAATAATGGAGATCCATTATGTCCTAGAATAGTATAACTTAAGAATCACTTCTATCACTTCACTATTATAAGATTTTGCTAGACTTTTCGATGAGCTTGTAAAAATAAGCTTGAGGCATTGGAACTAAACACCCATAAAGCAACTACATTATATAATATTATGGTTTTATGTGCCCGTAAATGTACAGTAATCACATAGCTAGACCACCTTAGTTAGACTGAAATATACATATGAAGCACATATACAATATTTTCTCGTGCTACATCTAAGTAATAATAGTCGAGAATTCTTTAGAGAATAGCTTAAATGAATATTAGTGAATTTTAAGTAGGTTTAAATAACGAAATCCGAAACTATAAGGAATAGTAAACAATACTCAAAAGATACTCGGGTTCTTTAATGAGGACTATATCAGTATCATTAGATTATTGAAAAATAATAATGAAAGCTGTTGATTTGACCAAAAATACGGTCGGTATTGTTCCACCATTCGATACTATCTCTAGTCCCTATTTATGTATTAAACGTGAAAGTATGTAAGTGTGGATGGATATTTGTTACTCTTTCACGTAAAAACTAGAATAATACTAATATTTAATGAAACTAGAACAATATAGCTTATACATCAGATTAACATATATCCTATAATGCCATGCTACTATATGCTTCTCAAAATACTAATGCTGCACAGACAAAGACGCAGACACCGGCTAGTATGGAATAAATTCTAGAAAGTAATGGCAATCGGTAAAATGTTAGATTTTAATACAGTGTTTTATAATCTTAGATGACCACTTTTAAATGTGTATAATTTTTAAATGATTCGAAGAGCTGGATAATTTACCATTTATATATCATTTAGTGTCACTGCGATTCATCTATAGAATGATCTACCCTACCACATCCAGGCGTCTACAAATATATGTATATTTAAGGGAGTGACTTAAACACCATTTTCTCGAGTTATACTATAAATATTTACATTCAAACTTGCCTATGTATGTATTAGATATTGAAAAGACAAGTTTACATGGGAAAAATTCATTTGTATAAAATAAAAACAATTAATAATGACACATGCCTGACGTATAACTCATATAAAAATTTAAACAGCCAGTGCATATCTCGGCAGATTATAGAACTAACATTAGATAGTAAGTTTACAATAGTTTTGATCTTTGTTGAGTAACTAGCCACTCGGTTGACTGGTGGAGAATGTTTGGAATCATTGTTGCGTTAAGTCTGCCTTTTGTAGTATATTTATATTGTGCGATAAAGATTGAAATGATTAAAAATAAATACCTCCGATCCAAACCGATCAATTATTCTTTCAACAAGATGGATCCCCATAACATCAAATCAGACCCGAGACTTCTTTGAGTACTTTTCGATATTCCTCATTCGTATTTCGCTATCCAAACCCAGTTAATAACGTAATTAAAATAATTCTGTATATTGACATGCTACGACATAGCGACATCCATTGAGCACTGGTTTAGGGCTATTGAGATATTCGATATAGTTCCATCGAAATCAGAGATTAATCTCTCATGACATTCAGCACGAGTTTAATTTATTTAACAAATCAACAGAAATATATTGGAGCCAGAAAAAATAGAACAGAAGCTTCTTTTCATGAATTCCATAAATAACAGGTTTAAAATCATCGCAAACGTTTACGTAAATAAAGATTTGGTACATAAAGTAAGAGTTCGCATAAAACCATTTAGCTAAGTGAAATAAATTGCTCTGAACTTTTCAGAATACAGTAGGATTACTGCACAATTCTGGTCTGTTTTATATAGTTCGATGCTAATTTTATTACTCAGACAGTGTTATAAATTGCTCGTTCGTATAAATTTGTAGAAAATTCGCTTCGCCTTTAGGGTTCCTTAAAACTTACTAACACACATTAAAACTATTTTATTGCTTTTTTCTCATTCGAAACTGATAGGCGATCCAGTCGCTAGCGCAGCGCGACGGCACCAAAAGCGGATGCATTTGTATGTGTATGTATGTGAGTCTACCTTCAAAGACAAAATTACGAGGCTCAGTGTGTATTTTCCGTCGCAGAATAAAATTAACTGTCATCATTGTATATTTTTAATCTAATGCACCATTACGAACATCCCGCAGCAGGTTTCACTAGTCACTTGTTAATAGAGCACAGTGAAAATGTAAATAGGGACAGACTGTGAAAGATCATTGAAATCTGTAAAATGTAGCTAACTTTAATCATAGTAAAACAAACAGCTCAATACTGACAACTGAATTTATCAAATTGGCAAAGGACGAATTAAAAAGTAATTACAAATGAGATAAAGAATTGGCACTTCTTCAAAAGGCATGAAAAGGAATAATAATAATCTTTATTTTATTCACACATCAGGTATGGGATAACAAAACAAGGAGACTATAAACTGAAGTATAAAATACATTTACTTCAGCTCCAAATATCTGGAAATATTGTCCCTTTAGAAAATGAAATTTCTCGAGCTGCCAAATAGTAATCACAACATTAATATAAAAAAATATATAGAAGGAGATAGATAAAATCAGAATAGCTTACTTTTGTAATTAAAATTTTGTGATTACTGGCAAGTTAAGGCTACCTTGTGGATCTACCAGGTCATCTAAATACCAACCGAAAACAGCCATTGTGCTAGCAAATATGTTCACCTATAATAATCATATCGACGTAGAAACATCATATTTAGTTGACAAATAGTATTCATCAATAAAACTAATAAAAACAACAAGTTTATCAAGTTGTTTACGTGACTGGAATCCAGAGCACAGGTACGTAAAGGTAACAAGTAGGTCTTACTCTCAATAAAAACTACTAAAGAACTACTAGAGAAGGTATTCATTAAGGAAAACCAGCATAGTATCACATTTACTAGGTAAAAGTTAAACTTAACTAAATAAACTGATCAAGAATGAAAGAGCAGCTCTGGAGCAGTTTACATTCATTCTCGTTTTAGCAGATTGGCAATGTACTACGAGTAGATTCTCTGCTGCCGATCTCATAAAACTAAGGTTTTAGTAGTCCATAAATTATTTTACTCTGTACTAGTTTTATTTTTAAATGAAACGTGTTGTTTTATAAATAATTCATAACATAAAATTTGGTTTTATTTACAAAACAAACTGTATACAAATATTTATATTATGTTTTATTTACAAATACTTTAATAATACGATATATGTTTAAATATCCCGATGTGGCCTTGAATGGTTCTTTATGGAGTAGCATAGTAAGGTTTAAAGTCAACAGTGTCACTTATATGGTGTTAAGTGATTAATTTAAGTTTTAAGGTTCTAGGAATGAACAATTCTTAGAATATCTTTCGCGTCAGGCAAAGGCGGCTTTTATGAAAATGAAACATTTTGATTATGGACTAAGTTGTTATACTAATTGTTAAACAATCACTTAATAAGAGCGCCTAGTCTCAACCTTGTAAAGAGGAAACATCAAGGGCATGACAACTGAAAAATTAGCATTTATAAAATGCTCTGCTATATGCTCGTCATCATAGGGATAGAGACAGCAACAGTTCTCACAGAAAATACCTACCAATAATAACCAAAATCAATTTTTCGTAACCCCTCAAAAACTGAATATATAAGAACTGAATAAATATTACTTTACCAATAAGAAATAAATATACGTTTTAACTGTGTTGTTTTTATGTTTTACATTTTATTTGGTTATATAAAAATTATTTGCTAGATATATGAGCACACTTGAAAATATATTCTTTTTTTTTAATTTCTTGGCACAGTTTTATATCTTTTATATTAAGTAATTTACTAAAAAGTATAACATAATAATAGAAGCCATACATTTTTAAGAAAAAAAAAACTATTACTCTAGTGTGATTTTCCAAGGAAAAAACAGACAACTACGTTTGCACGAAAAATATGCTTCGCGGTTTTTTCTAGTTACGACGAACGAAATGAATGTTTAACGTTCCGGTTCCGTAGCACCGCGTAGCATTGTTACTACAGCAAATCCTACGATGCTACGAGTGGTAAACGCTATAGATTTTAGCACATTATTCTTTGTGCCTGGCTTACCGCGGCTGCACAATATTTGTTATGATTTAAAGGTATTTTTAAAAGATAGTAATTTTATTTTTTTTTTATTTTTATGTTCAAGCTATTATTAACTTTTACTTAACATAATACACAAAATACCATAATTTGAAAATGAAGTAATGAATTTGCTTGTTAATTGGGCTTGATAATTTACATTTCTCATTCACTCTAGATATATAATTAATTTTACAACTACTTGTTCTTTTTTGAACATGTTACAGAATTGAGCCTTTTTTTGTAATAGCAGACAATCTGTAAAAGACACAAATCTGAACTCACGTACCTATAACAAATTGTTATCATATTATATGAATCCTACTATCCAAATATGAAATCAGTGATGATAATAATAAGAATAGAAAGCTCATTCACTACAATAGCTTATAATCTATACTAACTCACCTTGCCTCTCTAAACAAATGTTTCCTACCGAGAGTAAGCAAATACTTTTCGATACAACTCTTAATGACAAAGTTTAATTACGAGCCTGCCCGCGTCCTTGTCGTCGGAACACAGTTAGCAGTGAATAGGACCTTCATTAACAGGGACTAGTTCGAGGGGTTACAACAAAGCTGCATCGCACGTAACTCCCTAACTATAAATAGAAACAAAATTGTGTTCCTGATGAACAATTCGACTAGAAAACCTTTTTACAAACACAATTATCCACGTAACGTTACTATCGTAGTCTGATTTAAGGTTCTAAAAAGGTAGAGTTAGTTACGATTGTCAGATTGATACACTGATTGAGTAACCCCAAATCAAAACAGGCACTATTGTCACAGTTATTCTACGTAACAAATGGTCGAGGTCTTAATTTATTTTACCTCCTGTAAACATCAATGCAATTAGGTAGCAAGATAAAATTAAAAAAAATCTTGCGACGAATAAATGTAAAATCAAAAAAAGAAAGATCCCGTTTTAATTCTATTCAATATTAATTAAACTATTTAAGAAGTATCAGTTTAATTCCTTTTACTGTTCTTTTCCCAATAGTAGAATTGTGACGACAATGACCTCATGCTGCCACCGAGGCAAAAGCGTTTCCACTATCAAGACTTGGTCAAAACGCATAGATAATAAGTTACCATACATCAATAGAAATTGTGGTAGCCAAGATTTTATAAAACACAACTCTATTTAAATCAAATAAATACGAGAATAGAGTGGAGAATTAATAAATGAAAAAGAATCCATAAATTACGGTGCAGAAATGTTTGTGACTCAGGTTCTTTCGCGCCCTCCCCTTCATTGCCTTTTTAGTATGTTTGAGCTTCATTATAAGTAGCGAATCACGAGTTCCGGCTTGAGGTACTGCAGTAGATGGGCGGAGAACATGCCGCATAACTTTCCGAACACTGACGCTGAATTGGATCCGTCGACAGACCTCTTTCTGGAGTTGGAATTATCTAATTGGAATGTTTGTCTCAAGTAAACATACTCGTCAACAACGCCCATGTAGAGAGTACATAATTCTTATGTACTCTTGAATGAATGAATGAATATGACATAAATGTCGAATTCGAAAGTACCACCCACGCAAATACTGAGCAAAATATTTTTAGTACTTTGGTACGTATTCCAATGGTCAATATCTTACAATGAAGTTATAAAGGTTAGGTTAGGTTATAAAACAAATAATGGCCGAGTAATTTGACCACATAAAAGAAGTACATATATGAACATGGCTGTTTATTGTGACTTTATGAAAACTGCTGATGATGAATATTCAGGGAAAGATGAGGCCACGGACATATTATTTTATGTAACTCGAACGGAGTACAAGTATTAACTGATATTCAGAAAACTATCATACATAGTGGCTAAATAAAAATCAATCAACACGTTGATGATCTAATGGCTAATACATTACTCAGACTATTATAAAACTACAGAAGTAGTCATTGAATATTCTTATTATTGAGCTTTTCATTTATATCACAAAGTAAATAGAGGAGAGTTGAAAGCGCATGTGATAAAGGGATTGGTATCGATGTGACCCAATTATAAAATTATTCATACTAATTCTTCGAACGCAACTCAATCAACATATACAAAATACGTAGCGGTGTTGGACGAGAGATTAAGTCAAATAAAATGTTCTTTTTTTATTCAAAATATAATCAATATATCATCAGGTGGCAAGATTTCCCCTTATTATGATATTATATCATATATATATTTCAAAACATTATATTTATCAGAACGAAAGGAAAATTGAACCAAGTAAATTCGAGAGAGAACTACATATCACCAATATATGTATATGGGAGTTCAACAAGATTTTCATCTTTTCCATCATCATTTCGGACCCATATATATATATATAAACAATTCTACTATATAGATACTAGCATAAATACAGCAAATAAAGCAAAAATATCATTGACGATATTTTCCCTGTAAAATACGTGATATTTTGTGGCCGGCATAAGTAATGGATCGGAGAGTACAATAAAATGTGATTACATATTACAAATAGATTTATGTGACTGCTTTTACCAACGTAAATATATATTCACCCTAGAGCCATATTTATTTGATTATAAGTGGATCACCGATATATCCGACCTGAAATAAACCAAAAATATACAATTAATCTGCAAATTGAAGTTAAACTGGTTAGCATAGAGTTAGAAATTTTATAACATGATTTCATATATTGGAAAAGGGTTTAAATTGTCAACGAATATTTCTATTGATTAATTTCGTTTGAAGGAAAAGAAATCAACATTGTCAATTTTGGCGACTTCGCTTACCACGCGTACTTTATATTATGATAGATGAGAATAGTTTTTTTATAGACATTTATTTTGGAAGAGCGGAGTTAAGGAAATTTAAATACGTCAACTTTAATACGTCACATCAGAAGAAACAAACGATAAAAGAGAGCACAATAAAAATTAATTATAATTAATATATCAATAATAGCATAATCATAATAGCAATTTAGTAGTATTCAATTTACAGGAATGGAGAGGAATGCTTAGTATGAGCTACGCAACTCACGTTATAATAAGAGTCAAGAGTAATCGTATGTTATAAGTAATACTAGGAAAACATAATGAAAAAGGCGAGTACCAGCAGTCTGTGTAAATCAAAGGCATTGTCAAGCACCATAATAATTAGCTGTGTCAGAATGGCTAAATGTAAAAATATTTTATTTCTCTATAACTGCGAAAAATAGATTTATTTAATATATGTCATCACATCATACATCTGATGAATATACTTTCAGATTGGATAAATATTAAACCACAATTTATTTTTTGCGACCTTATCCGATATTTATATATCCGACGTGTGTGCATTATAATTATATGACTTCGGTAGATGTTCAGATATTTTTGCAAGACTGTTCCCAGTCATGTATTTATGGTGGTGACAATATTCTGAACAGTTGTTTAGCGTGATTTGATTAGTTCGCTAAATTTAAGACCACATGTCAGCACATGTGGTGTTAAAGATAGGAGCTTGCGTTTGTAACTCAGTGACTCTGCCACAAAATGTAATCCGGAAAGATGGCTGGAAAAGTACCGTGTAAGTCGGCAATCTAAGTATGGTTTATGTATTATGTCCCCTTCTCTGGCTATATTTTCAATTGGGATCTACTTACATTGATTATAAGTTGAGATACTTATGTGTTTAACTTATTAAAAAGATATTAACCGTCAAATCCATGATGAGTATTGTAGTAGCGCTGAAAATTTTACGTTTAGTAAGGCGATCAATAAATGAGTCAAACCTATTCAGGTAACCACCATGCTATATGACCGGAGCAGCTTTTGAAAAGCGTGAACATGATGTCTTATGTTTAGTAGTAAACACAAACTGAACAATGCCGTTTTAACAATGCATGTGAAATGATAAACACCCACGTAAATTTACAGTTCAACCCGAGAGTAAGAAGCCGTACAGAAAGCCTAACTTATACTTTACAACAAACAGTCTCTCGATCTGTCTTGCTTACATGAGAACTATACATTGAAAGAAACAACATTTTGGATTTATCTCGTATATACAGCCAGCGTCACTTCAATAGCCTCACTCCCAAAATTTGTTGTATATCCAGTTCTATGAGAGCAATTGCTACATTTATTGATAAATAAATTATACTAGTTTATTGTTAGAAGTTTACTGCATAAACTAGATAATTAATAATCCTACTACTATTATAAAGGCGAAAGTTTGTAAGTATGGATGTATGGATGTTTGTTACTCTTTCACGTAAAAACTACTGAATGGATTTGAATGAAACTTTACCACAATATAGCTTATACATCAGAATAACACATAGGCTACAATTTTTGAGGTTTCTAATGTAAAGTCGTAAAAAAAACACATTTTTTGCGCTTACATTGCACATTGTCTGTTGTGTCTGTTTATAGGAGCATACTGCAGTAGCTACCTATAGGCCTATGATTAGGGCTCTGCAGTGCTTAGTCACCGTATTTCTTACTTATTACTAGACTAGACGGGACGAACCTGAAGTCCACGCGAACGAAGTCGCGGGCAAAAGCTAGTCAATAATAAAAATTGCACTCTGAAATAACAAATTGGGTGTGTCACTTGAATAGCTTTAGTAAAATAAAACTCAGAAATAAAATATTTTTAATTTATTTCAATAATTTGTATATTTTCCATTACTTTTAATACCGTCAAAAATTCGATTGGGAATAGAATCATATAACGAGCGAATATAATTTTCATCCAAATTATTCCAAGTTCCATGATTTTCTTGTATAAGATCTGCGTTGCTATTAAAATGGCGTCCATCGGCGATAATATCGATGATATTCAAGTGTGGCGAGTTCGACGGCCAATCTAAACTTAAGCTTTATTTTGATTAAAACAATTTTTTGTTTCATATGAAATATACGACGGGGTATGGCCTTGTTGAAAAAACCACTTTCTCTTTTTAACAACATTACGGATCTCTTTTATTTTTTCTTCAAGAATGTACAGTATAGAAGTTTGTTTTCCTTTAATAATAGAAATACTGATGGATACTGTGATAAAAAATCGCACCTCAGACCATTAAATCATAAAAATAATATGAATACCCATCTGGGCCATCTAATTTTTTTTTTCGTCGGTAAAAACAACATCGTACCACTGATCAGTTCTAGCAAACGATAATCGGGCCTTTCCATGTCTCTCGCACAAAGGGGTTTCTTCTTCATTTTTCTCTGTTTGATGTATGATGAAGAGTTTATTATGCGTCGCACTGTAGATAATGAAGCACTGGTGTTTACCGCGTTTTCTATTTGCCGCACTGTCTTCAAAGAATTAGATGCTGCACGTAAAATATCGAAATAACGATCGGCGTTCACGTACATCGTTACGCCGACGTTACGATCGTTATGCGACCTATATAATTTTATTTCACAATTTTCCTTATATTCACGCAATTATTAATCACTTTAGCTAGCACTACGACCAAATTCATGCGCAATATCGCGATGAGACAATTATTTATTCTAATAAAAAAAAATTTTTTCTATTTCGATATTCGTTAATTTTCGACCACGATCCATAATGATAATATACCAAAAACCATATGAAATTATATGAATACTTTTGAATTAGCATTGAAAATTAAAAACAAACAAACGCGAGGACAGTTGGAAGTCAACTGAGGGTATTTATATGGAAACTCAAGCGTCAACTGGCGTGCGGTGCGCCGTGGACACGCTCGTACAAGTTCGTATGTGTTTTGTGATACACGATAGACGAATATAGACGAATAATCAAAATATGACAGTCAAGTACGTATTATTATATTGTATGAATATAAATTGCTAAAATATGGGGTGAGGCTATTTATGTGACGCGGTCTGTATTTTGATGATAACATATTTAATTTAGTTAACCCACGTTAAGTTATGGGAATCGTTTTAGTCTCTCATTCGATTTTATTAATAACAACTAAGTTAAAATATTCTGGGAGAGAGATATATTTACTGAGAACAAGTGTTTGTAAAATCACGGGTGCTGTCGTTTGATGTTTGTTCACTTTACTAGCATAATTCGTGCGATGAATGGAATCCAACCATTGACACGAAGTACTGACCCCTTGAGTGTCTTTATAAGCATGGAGCTCAAGATCATTTTACAATCTCGGTCACGTACCAAATTTATATATTTTTCAATAAATATTTTGATATAATTAACAGGTCTTTAATTACAAATTTACTTTAAATTTATTTTATTAATAGAAATTTATTATTCCCCTGCTTTTATCACATACTATCGCATTATTCCTGGAAAAAGGAAGTAAATGATTTTCACCTACTTTTCAGGAGCTTAAAAAAACAGTCCTATATTTTTATTATGAGGTCTAGAAAAAAGTTCAGAAAAAAGAGATAATCGCAGGTCACAGTTGCCTTCAACTACACGTATTATTTAATTTAGGACCAGATTAACGTACTTCGAGATTATCTAAAAAAATACGGTTACTTCTTTATTCCACGAAATACATCGCATATTTGCAGGGGTAACTACAATTATTGCTTTTTAGTTATGTATTTTGAAATAGATGAACTAATTTAACTCTACTTACGGCTTTGTACTCTCTTATATTTCACGCTGTTATTTAACGGAAAATCCTTTTTTGTACATAGAGCAGTTAGAATTACACAATAGTCCTAGATTGTAAAATACAGGAACATGTAATTATGTATATTTGCGTTATAGATTTTCTTGTAAATCTTCTTTTAAAATTTACGTAAACATAATTATGACTTTAACAGCGTGATGATTTTATGCTGGAATTTTATGTTTTTTAAAGTCGCAAAATTTTTACATTTATTCCTTCATTTTTGTAAATAGCTTCACGAGATTTTGACAGGTGTAAACCATGATGCTCGCTTTATTTACGAAATAAAACATTTCGACGCAAATTTGGTTACGACTTTATAAACGTGTAGTGCGCTATGTGGGGTTGGCATAAATGATTTTCTTCATCCACTCTTGTCTACTATTCATCGTTATTACACTCACACCTTTCACACGTAATATCATTGTTCCATATCTTCTTTGGTCTTCCTCGCTATCTTTACTTCAACCACATTAAAACCCAAAACTCTTCTTGTGACGCATATTTTTTATGACGTCACTATACCACGCTAACCTACTCGTATTACTCAGCAACTTATATATTTTTTTTTTTATTAATTTTCGGGTATTTAACACCTAGACAAAAGTAAATTTACATCAGTATACAAATAAGGTCAATTACAAACTTCCACTATTATGCAAAACAATAAAGAAGATAATCTTGCCAAACATAGTTGTATATGTACACATAACTATGACTAATATATACTTATAATTAGTACTGACTAATAAACACACTACTTGTTAAAAAACGCGTTACTTAATGTTCGCTTTAGCTGTGTAACCGATGTTATAAACAAATCCATGCCGTGCAATACAGCCTCCACATTGACATTGTGACTCGCCCTCAGCAGGAATGCATTCCGCCTATAATTTAGTGTATACTGCGGGAACATGAAGTAAACATGGCCTTCTAAATGGATCATGTGTACCTGAGACCCTGAGACCTATTTTTTCAAGTAATTAAAATTATATGTCACGGGTAATATTATAAGCTTTCTCTAATGTAAACATATTAATAGGTTAATAACATAATTTTGTAGGCAAGTTATTTGTATTCTAATTCTGACGAAATAATAGAAGATATTTTTGAAAATGGTTGTTCCAATTCAAATGAGCACATTGCGAAAATTAATAATAACTAGACTTCCAACAAATATTCGGTTACTATTCGGTATTCGGCCTATTCGGCTAGTTTTAATAATATTCGGCCGAATATCGAATATCTACATATTATTCGGCCGAATACCGAATACTTAAATAATATATTTTATCATATCAGAGAAATAATTAGCACGAAACAATCACGTCTATACAAGTTTTTGGCGCTAAAATCCAGCCGAATACTTTTGCCTAACATTCGGCTATTCGGTCAGGGGCCTCGCCGAATATTCGGTATACTGCCGAATATACTATTCGTTGCAAGTCTAATAATAACCAAACATTGCTCTGTAAGGCAAAAAATTAATGATTTGTAGTTATTTAATTAAAAATGTCATAAAGTTACATGTAAGAACGAATAAAATACTACTAAAGAAAAAAATCTATTATATAATCCTCTTACTAAAACTAGTTAGTACTAAGCTTTTATTCTGTACTGTAACATACTTTTCAATGTAGTTCAACCCACGCACCTCCTACGTAGAACTACATAACTAGATATAGCAATGCATTCAGCTCCCATGGTTCTTTTATACAATTTTCATTGGTTAGAGGACATGTGCGTATCAGCTTATGAATAGTGATATTAAGCTTCAATTTACACAGCGGTCGAAATAAAATTGCGAATGTGTAATTCAATATCTCGTCCCACGAGCTTACGTAATACGAATAGATGTGTGTAATAAATATTGGTATATTATAGTAGTCTGTAGTAGCTGTTTATTTCCCGTGTTAATACTTTTGCATCTCTTACAACCAGTCATGTGACTGGTACATATATTTGAGACTGTTAATTAATTATAACAAAATTCTGATGTTTGAATTGATTCTAAATAAATTCTAAGGAGACCAAACTTTACACTATACATGATTTATGGGTCATTCATTATCAGGAATACAATTCATAAGAACTTTACAAAATATATCGCAGGCAAATTAACTTTCCTTTTAGCAAATTCGATATATCGTAGGTAAAACAGTAAGTCTTCATCAGAATAAAGTTTAGTTCGGCTTGACAAAGTAAGTGGTGAATAATGGAGTTGGAATATTATATCACACTCACGCTGCGTGAGGGACTGAAAAGCAAACAGTACGACGAGAGCGCATTCGTGGATGCTCGTGTCACCTGACACGTGCATTCGATGTGTAATGCGTTATTATTTAAATTACATTTATTTTCTTCTGATTATAAAATTATCAACTAAATATAATATAATGGAATAAAACATCAAAACGAGAAAAGTGAAGCTCTTGAACCATTTCAGATAGACCAACATTGGGCTTGTCATTATTATGAACCTTCAATAGTTGATACTCATTAGTAGTATTTAGCATTCTAAATTAAAAAAATCTAAAATCATACTAATGTGGCAATATAAGCTTACAAAAAATTACAATATTGATTGGAATTGTTCAAGAATATTTCTACTGATTGGTGGTTTTTATAGGGCTTGCAGACTTCGAATATCACAGGAACTATATGTACTATCTGCGATTGTAACCATTTACTATCAGGTGGGCAGACTGTTTGTTTGTCATAATATAGAAATAAAAATTAATAGATTTTGTGACACAACTCTCAAAATATTAACTACTTTATTTTATTGCTCTCTAAAACAGTTCAAATGTCGACAGTATGTCCCAATGCAACATTGGCATTTTACTATGGAAACTTCACGTTATGAAAGTAAGCATAAGATCAATACACCGCATATGCTGCAGAACTAAGTGTCTTTCACACTTTCTCTACCATAGTATAGCGGTTATCCAAATTATGCCTTATAAAAACAGAACATTATTTTTCTACAACTATTTATTGTATTTCTACGTCTTCATGGATTAAACCGCAGATGAAGGTATTATATTAATTATCTCACGCCCGCACGGCACTCGCGGCATGTTACGAGCTTAAGAGTTACGAGGGTTGGGCGCACGTGCGCTAGTTATAACGAGAGGGTAAAATTGCGAAAATATTAAACTCGATTTAGCAAGTTAGCATAGACACCAACTCTACAAATCTCGTACAATCTCCTTAATTTATAGAAAAACATATTAATGATAAAGATATTGTTTTTCAGTTTTAATTTTTTTATGTAACTAGGTGACACGACAGATGCTGTCCTGTCATTGCTATAAATGTCAAACGTGAAAGCTGTAATATGATCAAACTTGTTAACTTTAATGGAACTAGAAACAGTATTTACTGAGCCATGTTTGGTACTAATATAATTTATTTATAAATACTGTATTCCTTTTTGATACATAATATGTATGTATGCTTATATACAACTATGTATAAATGTTTAATATTATTGATAATGACTAATTGTACATAAAACTTGAAAAGAGGGGATAAAAAATAAACTTTCAGTAATTTTTGTCTGTTTTTCTCTAGAAGGTTCTCTCAAATACGGAATAGGTGTAAAGTCAATATTCTTCAACATTCTTCAATGTCAATAATTGTCTGCAAATTCCAATATTGAATAAAGAAAGTTTGATTAGAATTTTTGTTGAATTTGTTTTTCGGAATTTTGCCAAAAAGCTCTTCTACAAAAAAGGATATCTTAAAAAAATTAAGGAACTGATGTCTTCTTGGTTTTTTATAGTCAATGGAAAATATACCAACTGACTGAGTTTGTAAAAGTCACACCTGCGTAACTGTGTTTTTTCTTACATTATCTACAAGTGTTTTGAACCCATAAAATGACAAACGTGAACAAGCTTTTCACCTGCAGTTCTGAATACTATATTCGTTTCCCACCATGCTGGCTGGCTGGAGGGTGACAAAAAAAAACGGACGACAAATAAACAGGAACATATGCCAGTCATAATTCAAAGTCCTATTGGCCTTGAACGACTTGGTGATCGTATTCGGTCAAGGGGACACCTTTGCTGTTAAACCTGTCCAATAAAAACCCAACGGGATTATTCGTTTTCGAGGCCGAAGAACCTACTCGAGTTTTCGCCTTTCACAGATAAGACAGACGCTTTAAAAGTGGCATGACGAAATGAGACTGAAATAAAAAGATCAAAAACTCTCATCGAAATCCCTTGAAATACATAAATTATTTGGATCAAACTGTGTTTGTGAAAATGTTAGGCAGTTATTTCCCACGTGGAACTTATGAGAAATGTCTACTGCTGTGATAAATTGTACTAGGCTAGAAAAAGTTACTAAGATATTGCTTTTTACCTAAACAAAAACTTTACCCAATCATCGGATTATCGGGATCACCTTCCCGATCGTCGTGGAAAGTTTTTATTTAGATTTGTTAATAGAAATGCCACATTCCATAAAAATTGTAGTTCCTATTCGAAATATAAATTATGCGAGCCAGACAGGTAGAAACTGTTTTATGTGAAGTTGTTCATCTCTTTGCACAAGTGTAATTGCGGTTAACATTAATCGTCTTATGAAAAAAAAAACAGTGCGGCAACTCATGTATTCTAAAGCCGTCACCACAGAGCACAATATTGGTCCGTACTGACTTTATCATTTCTATAAGATCACACGACACAATGCTCGAGCGATCCTCGCGTTCCAATATTTTGCTGACAATAACGAGCTGTGCCCTTGGCACATATTGTCCTGTCACTCAACATCTAGCTGTGACAACGGGTAGCCCCTTTTTGTTGTATGTGTGCAAGAATAATTAAGTTGAATATTTTTACGCAAGCCTTGTTTGACGAGCTAGACATAACAGTGGTAAAATTTGAAATCTGTTACAATTAAGACACATTGATCATGTCAGCCATGGTTTATATACTGACAACACAATATTTCTATCACCTTCGTACTTTAAAAGTTAAACACCGAGCTTAGTGTTTGATCTCATTTTAACCTCTTTCAGAGCATTATCAGCTAACCATCTGATGAGATTTTCCCCGTGAATGAACAGGAAATTCTTTGGGATCACTTCTATCACATCTATCACTTGTGCACGATAATATCTCCCACGCAAATAGAACTCTCCGTTGAACATAAAATTTGAATATATTTATTTAATATACAACCACGACTAATACATAATTCTGATTTCCGATTTTATTCCTGGTCATGTAGCAAACATTTTCTTAATCAAAAAAATACGGTTTGCTTATTTTGACTATACCATAAAATATTAACAATAAGACAGAAAATAAAGTTTGCATTTTAAAATTTACTTATGAATATTCCACAATTAAATATAGCTCACAACCCTAGCATACCTGTGAACCGAAAACCTAAAGTTGCTGTAGGTTCAAACAGTGTCGTTATTCGTATCACGCGTTTATTTCGGGAATCTAAACGTGTTTTATAACACGGACCTTTTTACCCCAACAAAGCGTTCGAGCCGCGAAATGGCCGATAATACGATTTATTTTGCCTCTGGGATAGTTGAATGTCATAGAGCATCTGGAAATACTACATACTCGTAAATAAATACTATAGCACCATGCAAATAGCTTGAACTTGTGGAAATGACGTATTAATCAACGATTATTACTAACTTAAGGGTATCAGAGTTGACAAATATATAAAAAAAAAACATTTTTTGAATCAAATATTATCAGAACTTTTGAGATCTCCTTATGGGATACACTTTGCATTCTTCTGTCCGACTCAATGGTCCCTTAACCCTATTATTTAAATGTCATATCACGAAACATTTTGTTGTTAACCGGTTATTTACAGATTACTCTCATATTGGAAGTCATCCAAGCGTTTTCTTTGTTTTATCACAAACTATAAATATTCTTGAACAATAAAAGGTAATAAATATGTTAGAACAAGAAAGTTATTTCTCTTCATATTTAATTGTACCTTACTCTTGGGGTGGCTAGTGAAGATACCTCAACGAGATAAGCTTGCTTTTATAGGAATGTATGAGTAATAATGTAGTAAATGTAGTATGAGCTCTGTACAAACTATATGTATAAGATTTATATAGGTCAATAGTGTACGCGCTCAACAATGAGTAAAATTACAAGGAAATGAAAGCGTGTGAAGGATGTAGCATATAATAAAGAAGGAAACTCAGTACATTAAAAATAAATCGTAATGTCTTAGGCAAAAGCCATGCCAAGTGAGCTCGTCTTGCATCATATCCCACTAGTTATGGCTTTGTGCTAATTCATTTGAACAAGTAAGGCTAACTGGAACCTCCAAAATCTTTTCATTCCAGTTAATCAGGTTACTCTCTATGGTTTAATATTGTAAGGTAATGAATTATTAATTTGTCTATTTACTCGCTCGTCTTTAAAAACGTATTATTCCGTCGTATCTAGTCACCGCTTATCTAACCATGTGTCAACAGAAGTTTCAAATTCCCAGACGTACTACAATACGTGTTCGGTGGCACTGAATACATAATGTTCCAAATGTTCCCCAATGTCGTATTAAGCTTGTTTCGGTGATAAAATCAAATTGTTGGAATTACATAGCACAGTATTCCACATCGTTTGTGACTGAGTAAATTAAAATAATTTTGCAATAACGTTTTCAAGAAATAAAAGGTTGCGATGAATTTGCCAAACTTCCCTAACTCGAAAACTTATCCCAAGAAACAAAGAGATATATAACTTTAAGCTTAAAAAAGAAAATCCCGTTAAGCAATTCAGCTAGCGGCATGGATCCCAATAATATGTATTAATTACTTCAAGTTTACAGTTCTGAATTGGCCAGCTTTACGGAACAAAAGTCTTAGGCAGGAGTTATTGACAAAATGAGATAAGAGACAAATAGTTTTCCTATCTCATATAACTAATGAAGTGAGATAGATTTATGTTTGTCTCTTCTTCCTGTAAAATCCACAATGTTACTCGTACGTGTTATTAAACATATATTTGATAGGATGCTTAACCACAGAAATATTCAATTGCCGTAGTTGAGTGCGCAATTGCGTCAGTAATTAAAATTTTACCCTGTTCTTGTTAATCGAGTTATATTGAAATATGTATATAATTGTAAATGGTAAAGAAATATGGAAAAATAATTTGTATATTGTGATTCGTTTGAAGCTTCACACGATTTCATATTTATATTGGGAGTGAATGACAGCACAGATGTAACCGCTTACAGGGCTTGAAGATTCTTTGATGATAGGTAAGATAATTTGATTTAAAGCGTTTTGATAAATTAAGATAAAGTTTAAATAACTGTAACTGAACTACGTAAAAAGAGCACGTACTCTGTAAGAAAAATTTTCAGATAGAAATGTATAGGTACACGAAAGAATCAAGGCAAAGGCGCACGTATTGTATAAATGGTGAACTCTCACTGAATTGTATAGATAGCGCTGTAGTAACAGTTCTATTCAATAACTGTATCTAACTTAGGTCCTTAAATTGGAAAGCGGTAAAAGATGAAAGTAATTAGATATCATACGTAAGATTCGTTAAAATTCTATATTTTTTATTTTTGACCATTTTGTCACATAAATAGATAAAGATTAGGCTAAGGGAAATTCATTTAACATCAAGAAGCTCACAGGACCATGGCGACAAAATGTATTTATGTATTTCGACACATAAATTAGTTATTCCGGTCCAGCGGCAATCACAATTTAGCGTTCATTAATAAGGTCTGGCGTATCTGACACAACTATTCGGACTGAATTAGATTAGCCAGCCATTTAATTAATCACGTCTGTTAGCAAATAATTATTTGAAGAAATCAATCCCTTTCTAGCTAAGAAATCTGTTTGGTTATTTGTGTAATTTGTAGAACTCCAAGCTGAATTTGAATTGTCACGTTGAAATCTAAGATTACGTGTACAGAGTGAACATATTGTTTCGACCAGTACCTACCAAGGGTAACGTACAGAAATGTGCTATATGTACAGGTGAAATTTGCTGAAAAATATAAAGTAATCACTTAATACTATTTATATTTATGAAGAAAAATTTACTGTAGTTTTTATTTAAATATATTTTTACAGTCAGCTTATTTACAATTCGTACGTAATAGAACACCAGTAGATCTTCTAAGTGTTGCATATGTATACCCCATAAGGTTTCATTTTATAGTAAGTTTGTGTGCTAACAAATCGTTACGAATTATCAATATCGTATAAATTTGAAAAAAATATTTTTAATTTTTTAATACTAATTTCCTTTCCATAATATTAGCATACTTAAGTAATAAGAGTTAATCTGTCAATACTTTTAAAAAGTCTTTGGTGCTATCGTTATTTTTATAACCAAAATTATGTATTGATTATATGGTTTAATCAAATAGAATTTCCACATAACTCAACGAATTTGCAAATGACAAACGAGCTTCCTTAATAAGCCGTGGTGACACCTTAATCCATTTGGCTACCGTGCACCATCCGTCCCAATTAGATTATTCAACTGCATTTTATATAAACTTTTATAGTGTTAAACAAAAGTAGACTTTATCGCTCTTAATAACTAAATAACAACATACAAAATAGAAATATATACAACGAATTTCAGGATCAGTAACCTTGAAGACGTTTTTAATATATAAAAGTTTAATATATAATTGACCGAGATTTAGTTTTAAGTGGTGCCGTCTTTACCGTCCATGATGTCGTGACAGTACACTACATTTTAAAAAATTATACATTACACTTTAAGATTTGTCAAATTATTATTACGTACAAACCGATGTGATTCATCAACTCTGTGCCAAACTTAATTCAGTCCGAATAGTTTTGTCAGGTCCGCCGGGCCGCATTATCCAGAGCCAAATTGTGGTTGTCTGTGGACTGAAATTATTTGACTTTTTCGTGTGCTCCGATATATTTGGTTGTTTGTTGTAACAACGGCTAAAACATTAAATACCTCACAACTATATAGTTGTGAGACATCAAGTTCCTTGGTCTCACCTTGGACAGCAGATGGAGCTTCGAGGAGAATTTCGTGCGATTGGTCCCCCGAATCAAGAGGGTCGCGGGCACCTGACATCGCCAGCTGCCCAATCTCGGGGGACCCAGGGATGGTATTCGCCGCCTGTACGCGAGCGTGGTACAGTCCGTGGCCTTGTATGGGGCCCCCGTGTGGTCGCAAGACTGCACGAGGTCCTCCCGCTGTAGAGCTCTGCTCCGGAGCATGCAGCGGACAATGGCTATACGGATCGTGCGAGGCTACCGTACAATCTCGTACGAGGCGGCGACGGTTCTGGGGCGGTCCCCCCCTTTCGAGATCCTGGCTGACATGTACGCGGTGATGTACAACGCACCGCGGCATGTCGGTCGGGGGGGCGACGGGGGGAGTCCCCCGGCACCAGCGCACGGCATGCACAGACGGGAGTTGCACCGACGGGCCGAGAAGGCCTGGCGTGCGCAGCTAGAGCGTGGGGGCTACGTGCGTCAGCGTACCGTCGGTGCGGTACTCCCGCACTTCGAAGCTTGGCTCTGCGGGAGGGCGGAAGTCACCTACCGCTTGACTTAGATACTCACCGGACATGGTTGTTTCGGTGAGTATCTGAGTCGAATAGGGAGGGAGGACACGAATCGAGGTCCACCTGGCGGAGTGCCTCGCTTGGGACTCCGAACGCCGACTCTTGGTCGAAGAGATCGGGCAAGATCTGTCTCCGCCAGCGTTGATTGCGGCAATGCTGGCGGATGAGGGAGGTTGGAGGGCTGTGGTCTCCTTCTGCGAAGCGGTGATGCTCCAGAAGGAGGCGGCCTCAGGCAAGTTAGCCTGGCCTGATTCGCCGCCACGGGTCGCTGGTGGGCGCGACGCAGTTCGCGCCCGTGGAGGCGACCCGGGAGGGACCTCACCCCCGGATGGCCGGGGGTGACGTCGTAGGAGGTTGGAGGGGAGGAGGCGGCAAGATCACTCCTCCCCGAGAAGGGCTCCCCTAGCGCACCCAGGGGAGTAAAGGCCGGGGGTCCTCAGATGCGACACTCGATCCTGAGGGCCCCCTACAACGCCTGAGGCTGGCCATCGCTGAGGCTTTTAGTAGGTAGGCCTCCCCCTTCTGGGGAGGAGAGCCCCACATAACCACCGGCTCTCCGCAGCCGGGGTATGCAATTCAATGCATTTTCCTCAGCGCCTCAAAAAAAAAAGGTAAGAATATTGTATTTACATGTATAGCCCAACTAATGTCATGTGGTTGCTGTAGCATATTGACTCTCGTGATCGGAGTCGATGTTTTCGTTTTATTCTTTTACTATGCTCCTTGTTACTCCTAAGTAGTTTTTACAGCATGACGTTACTGTAAATCATTTGTGAAGATAGGATTTTCTATCGCTGCGATGAGACTTTTGTATGACGTCAATCGCACATGAAGTAATCACTAAACTCTCATATCAGAGGAGAAACGGCCAACTGCTAAAGATAAGCCTCCTGGAAGTATCTCCATAGAGATCGCTTCACCTTCGTGCGATCATCGTCTAATCACCACTCTCTATCATGTGATTTTTATTTAATTCATTGACGCGACATTCCCTGCCACTTTCTTAAAAATCTTAAATTTGTCTCTCTTAACTTTTTATTGTCAGTCAATCAAATATATGAATATAAGCAGAACTGTGAAAATTGATAATGATAAATTGTGTTTATTTAAAAATCTATTAATAACAAAACTTACAGATATTTTAATCTAGTTTATATTTTGCCTATCTACGTTTAAACAATTTACAAAGGTGGATCAACAAATTAGAGCATTTTCCTTCAATGCCTACGTTTTATAGCAAACAAAACCACGCTTATAATATCTTCTAGCGGATTTCGCCGTCATTTTCAACAATGAAATTGAGATTACAAAGTACGGTAAACATCATCTAAGGGCGCTTGCTAGGGACTAAACAAAATTATTTTTATCGTAGCAAGAAACTCCTGTTCTCAGTTCACTAAATATTGTCCCCCCCACTCAGTAGCGAAGGATAGGACGCCTTCGATGGCCGCGTAAAGTCTACAACTCAATTATGTAATTTCTTACATTTTGCACAGCGTACCTTTATATTGTTAATAGAACATTACAAAAAGGCATACATTCTATTATGAAAACACAAAGTTTTTAATGAATGATAGAGATTTAGCGTTTAAATAAACATACTAAATAAACCTATCATTCCAAATTTTCAGCAAAATTCAGGATTTTGTTCTGCGAAGTTTTGCTCGCACTTAAATTTCTAACGTTATGTATAAAATATGAATATACATATAAAATATCGAAACTAAAAAATGTTGACCAGAAAATCGAACCAACATTTAATTGCAATAACATTTAATTTTACAAATAAATACGTTTTTAAGTACTTAAATAAACTTTTAGTTAATTATTAAATGTGCTTATTAACTAAAAAGTTGCAATGACATGTAACATTAATAGTAAATATGATTTTTAAGAACTATTTTGTGTTGTTTCTCATAAATTGTATGAAAAGAATAGAGTATCAATCACTTGAAAAGATATTTCAAAACTTTGGTAAGTAACTTTGAATCCTTCACTGCGCTCACTTAATCAATAATCAAAGCTTTCGTTCCGTTCAAGGTGCAAAATGGCGAACATAATATATGTTTTCTGTGCTTAGTAAATAAAATTGGTAATAACTTTCTATAAATAAAATTGGTATTTCATAATTTTAATAAAAATAATTGTTTATTTTGTCAATACAGTGTTTGAATTTACTGTTTTATAATAAAGATAGAAATATAATTAAACAAATCGTCTATAAAGAGAGAAACGTAATTAATAATATTTCAGTTGATTGGAAAATTCCAAAAAACTTGTATTATTACAAATTTAAATTGTGAATCATTTAATATATTATAAATGACATTAAATTATACCAATTAACGTCTACATTAAAATAGTAAAAATATGTTTGCTTTTGAAACATTATAAAACAATGTCGTTCATATATTAACTGTTATTAATAATATAAATCTGAAAATTTCATTTGCGTGAATGCGATATCTTTGAAATTACTGGTTTTTATTAAAAGATCTTCTAGTGTTGTAGACTATTTAGCGAGGAACAGTTTATTGGTAGAAGTGAAAGAACAGGTATTCACACATGTTGCCATTCAATAAAGAAACTACTGTTGACACGAGCATATTTCCTGTGTAGTTTCTCTTAATGAAAAGCCTAGAACTGTTCACAGACACTCCTACTAAAATATTTCACTCTGACCTTACGTTTGCTAATTTTGTGTTAGCACATTAGCTTGTACGTTGTTATAGCTGGGTGCCACTGAAATATTGGCTGACGAATTAAACAATTTCAAAACGACGTGAAAATTGAACATGACACTTTGCGCATTCACTTTATTTGATTACTTAACCCATATTAATTACGTCCGGGCGTTATTCAGCCAAGCGTCGAACTGTTCTGAACCCAGCGTGTAATAATTTTATTAACAAAGTAATAAGTAGTATATTAGCTTCGGTTTCGCAATCAACGTCACTCATCAAACCCGCTATTACCAGTAAGCGCGCTTTCATACCATCGACATGATATCTTTTTATATCCAATTTTTAATCGAAATTCGTGTCTGTTATTTTTGTGTAAAATTTCCGTAATATGTACTTAATATTTAATTTATACTGATACTACATACAGAGTTTAATATTTAAAACTTACATACTAATTGATGGAGTTATCTTATTTTTTGTATTGTAATAGATTATAGTTCTGGCAATCACTATACAAGTACTGTATTGCATTATTTTGTTTTGTCACATGATAGTTAGTGTTTTGTTGTTACGAGTAGTACAACTGTACTTGGTTACTCGAGTAAACATGACTTGCGCAAGGCTATAATTCCATAAAAGGAAGTCAGTTTTGAAGTGGTATTTTAAATACTAAAACATTAATGAGGTTCAACAACAATGGCGAAATGAATATCAAACAGACCCAACGACACGTTTAACAATTCGTTACATTCAAGACGAAATTGAAACAGAGGGCTATGTTCTACCACGTTCCTTAGACTTTAGACTTTTACCTGTGGGGACAACTAAAGAAGGTCGTTTATCGACGAAAGCCACGCACATTGGCTTTGAAACTCCATCGTACATTCATATGCAAATATATATCTAACACGTGGCAGTCAGTAGTTCGTATTGTAGTTTAAAGGCATCGTTTGGTGTGTGGATGTTAATGGTGACCATTTCGAACACCAACAGTGATGTCTTTAAGTTGACTTTAAGCTACAATTTCAAAAAAATGAGCCAAGTCCGCCAATTAATTTGCAAGTTATGGACTTTTAAGCAGTGGATATATACTCGTATACATAAAGTAATAAAGATATTGGATGTTTTTCCTACGTTCCATCATTCGGCTTATTTTGGCGTCTAAGCATCGCGCTATGCGACCCTGCGATACAGCCCGTGTAGCATGTCGACAGAAACGCGATGTGATAGAGCGATTTATTACATGAATCTGTCAAAATAGAAATTATTAATTAAAAGATTGTCGAGATATAGTACCACAAACGCTTTATGATATCTAAGCTACTGTTAATTTGAACAACTTCAAATTAACAGTAGCTTCAATAGAAAATACAACGGAGAACAATACCTTTCTCCTGATCGCCAAAGAAAAAAAGACTAATACAAACAAAAAAGAGTGCGGACCAAAGAGTCTGCAGAAAACCAAAAAGAGCTAAAAAAAATAGAAAATATGAGTGAAATTCAGATTTTTATATTATTACTAACACGCTTGAATTCAATAAAATCCTAAACAAATCACTAAAGACGAGGCTAAAGACATTATGTTGAAAATGCAAAATTTTCTAGTTATTCAAATATAATGCCATCTATTACTAGCAAAATAGATTTTTTTTATGCTAAATGTGCTTAAAACTGGCTTAGTAACTGAATTATCAAAAAGGACCCAATAGCGATTGTCGAATTTTTTCGGAATTATCCAACATAACAATGAATATTTGGGATAAATTAAATTCTATAAAATTTTTCGAATTTACAGGAACTTCATAACATATCGGTCGTTTGCGAGAGCGACTGCCAGCGGTTGTTTGCGCTGGAGCGAATATAAAATCAGTTTATTGTTCATTTAGATGTGTAAATAAATCTTAATTGTAAGCGATAGTCGATACAAATAAAATACAAAGTCATTGATAAAGAAAATAATAAGTTATCATGTCAAAATGCTGGAAGTGATTGACGTTCAGAGACTTGTGAATTATAAGTACTAAAAATTATTAGTTTCCCATTTGGTACTAAAAATCATGCAAACCAACAATGAGTGATATTTTTCAATTTGCAGTCATAAATTTTTATATAAAGTCGAAGTTGTAATCTCACATTTTGCGCTTATTTATACTTATTTCATGGTTTGAATTAACCGGTTTAGGAGCTCGATCTAAAGGGGTTTTTTCCGCATACATAGGGTATGTTGCTCTGATCAACTTCATATAGTTTTTAATTATTTCGAAGATTTTGTTCATGAATGTAATTTATTTCTTTTTATAAATCGGTGTCCCCATAACATTTTTTTATGGATTTAGGAGTTGGTCTGAAGTGGAAATTCCAAGTGATCACTTTCTTTATACATTCTGTTATTTGTCATAAGTGTGTAGATCTGAAAATAATAATTATTTGTATTTCAATAGCTAAGTAAATACCAATGGGATTCCATATTTCGAAAAATAGGTCGGAGTTAAATCAAAATCGATTGCTGTTTCTTTTGCTGATACTTTGAAAACGACGCATTTGTACAAAACATCTTATAACAGCGAATAAAGATCGTTTCAGGTTTGGAGAAACAAAAAAAAACTTTCGATTTGCACAGGATAAAGCATTACTGCCGACGGCCTTATATCTCACAAAATATTTAAAACATAAAAGTTTAGTTTTCCTGGTAACTTTTTTCAAAGAAATAAAAAAAGCCTCGAAATGTTGATGCTACTAAAGTTCTTGTTCTGTCTAAAGCCGCCTATATAAGAGTGCCTGTGGAATGCTACCAATATCCGTTATGTGTTTATTTATAAGGGCACTAACAGTACATGCATTAAATTATGTATTTATGCGTTAAATTATGTATAGCTTACATTTTACAATTTTTGTATAAGTCTAATGCATATAACTTTGTAGGTGACACAACATTGTCATGTATCAGAAAAAAATATAAAATAATTCATTAGAACCAGTTAACAATTAATTGCATCTTGTCACACAATCTATACATATAATAAGACAGTAAAAATATTTTGTCTGTACATTTAGTATTTTTGACTGAAATGGATAGAGGGGCACTTAAATAGATTATTAGAAAGCAAAAAAAATTTTTTGGAAATTTTTGTCTGTCTGTCTGTCTGTATGTTTGTTCACGTTTATCTCCGAAAGTACTGAACCGATTTGCTTGAAACTTTCACTATTTGCTTTGTTTTAACTCAGAATAATATCTAACTTTGTTTCATCAAAATCGGTTCATTAAAAAAAAAGTTATCGTCATTTTAATGAACTCAAATAAATAAAACTGGAGTGTCATCTGTGAAAATTGAAGACGGTGAAATTTTAATCAAAAGTACTGTGAAAATAGTATTTGTGGAAAAGCTCATTGTTTTGTGCCATACTATACATACATACATACTAATATTATAAATGCGAAAGTAACTCTGTCTGTCTGTCTGTCTGTTCCGCTTTCACGCCAAAACTACTGAACCGATTTAAATGAAATTTGGTACACAGATAGTCTGGAGCCTGAGAAAGGACATAGGCTACTTTTTCATGCAAAAAAGGTTGTAAAGGGTTGTAAAAGGTTGAAAGGAGGGATAATTGGTTGTATGGAAATATTGTTAAAACTATTGAACCGATCTAAATGAAATTTGGTACACAGATAGTCTAGAGGCTGAGAAAGGACAGAGGCTACCTTTTAAAGCAGAAAAGGGTTGTAAAAGGTTGAAAGGAGGGGGTGAAAGGTTGTATGGCAGTATTGTTAAAACATATCCTTCCTGTGGGAAATTCGAATATAACGGGGCGAAGCCGCGGGCGGAAAGCTAGTATAATTATATCATTCAATTATCAATTAATAATGCATTAAATAAATCTATGATGCAATATATATATATATATATATATAATATATATATATATATATATATATATATATATATTAAATTAATTTAAAATATAGCTTTATAAACTATAAAAAGAGTCTTAATTTGATTAAAGTTATCTCGCTAAAAATACTACATTACTAGTCATATCGTGAAAATTTAACAGATATTAGACAGAATATAGTGTTCATAATATTACGAATGATTACATAAACACTAAAATTAAATTTTTCTCAATTCACAAACTTACTTTGGGTTTGATAATTTAATGAGAAATGGTAAAATATATTACTGATAAATTTTATGATACGAAAAGTTTACACATGAAAAATTTTATTGCGAGAACTATTTTTTTTTTGTTTCCAATTAATGAAGAAAGCAATATCATTTGGCTATCACTATTTGTCTTTACAAATATTTAAAATTATGCAGTCTGATTGTAATGTCAAAATAGGAGCTTCAAAATAAACAAATATGAAACGGCAAATGTAGCCAACAGCCAAGCTACGTTAGAACGATTAGGCCTTAGTCTTCACACTTACTCAGTGCGGATTGATCGACTTCACATACAGCTTTGAATATCATCGGAATAGTATGTAGATTGCTTTACGAAGCTTTTTTTCTTCTACAAGACTGTCAGTATAAATGTTTATCAGAAATAACTCATTGGTCAGATAACGCCGTGCCTTAAATGTTGGTCTATTTGTTGTGGCTAATATCCTAAGCAGTTTGAGTTATTATATTATAATATAGATTAGTTTAATTTAAAAAAAATGAGGATTTCAAGTAATGTAATTTGATAATAAAACTTATGGTTATAACTATTGACTTTAACTTCATAATAGTTTTGTTGACTGTTTTTTTTAACAGTTATTTTCCATGAACCTTTGCAAGGTTGTGTAGCTCCGTATGTATTGTAATAATGTTATTAGGTATTTATCGAAAACATTCGCAACCAAATGCTGTGTTTAAATGTTAATTTGCGAAGAAGAGTTACACTTTAGCAGTATCTGTTCAGCCAACTGAAAATTAAGATATAAAGACAAATGAATACAGAATATCCGGATGTTTGTTTGAGCACGCCAGAGTGGAACGATATTCAAAGTTGCGAGAATTTTCCTTCTTCCTTTTCAGTAAACTTATAAGATAGAAATTTTATAACGCTCATATCTATACTCTCCTCTAAATTATGGAAAAGTTTATCATTTGTTACATTTATATTTATTTCCATTACGTTTATCGAGATAAGAACGTTACTGCTTTATGAAATCTATTTATTAAGATAGATACTAATTAAAATATTGGTTTCTAAAGTATTAGTCTAAGTATATAAAGTATGTTAAAATGAAGTTTTATTATTTACATCAGTTATCTATAACTTTATACGTATATTTAACTCCATCAACAATAGCTGAATGATATTTTTATTCAAATATAGAAAAAGCAAGGCAAATAAATTATGAAGAACTTCATTTATTTAATAAGTTTTGCTGACATTGCTGTTTTTCTTCCTTTTTCATATCTGACTCTACAAATTATTATTTTTCAATTAAAGCTTACAGACAATATTTATTTTTGCGTTTAATTTTACATCTGTATTGTAATTATTAATTACTTCTCAAATTTAATACGAAAAAAGGAAATTAATCCTTATTTTATGTCACAATTATTGGAAACAATTTCTTACTGCCTTCAAACTCATGATAATAGTTAATTTTTTTTTTATATTAGAGCAGGCAAACGGGCCAACGGGTCACCTGATGGTAAGTGATCACCGCCGCCCATAGCACAAACAACACCAGAGGTATCATCAGCGCGTTGCCGGCCTTTCATGAATGTATACGCTCTCTTTTTGAAGCTTTCCATGTCGTAACTGTTCGGAAATACCGCGGCCGAAAGTTGGTTCCATAACTTTGTCGTTCGCGGGAAAAACGTACGCGAAAACCGCAATGTGGAGGACAGCCAACCATTAAGATGGTGGGGATGGAAAGCAAGTCAATTTAATGTCTATTATCTCGTGAAGTGCCTAGAAATGCCTTTTACGACTTTGTCTGTCTTCGAGTACAAGATTCTGTACCTGTATCGTCTAGTGGCGTCAGGCATTGTATTTCGAAGGCGTCCCTAGATTTATTTATTTAAGTCGTTATCTATACCAGTACCTAAGCTGTACATGTAGCGATCTAGTTGTAGCAGCTACATCCATTGACATTTTTCTAAGTAAAAAATAACAGGTAAACTCTGTCATATCTAAGTAACCAAGAAAAGTATTTCAATACTATTATACAAGCTACACTTTATGTACACGCAAAAATTTTATGAAAACTTGTAATAGTAATCCTGCTAATATCATAAACGCGAAAATTTGTGAGTATGGATTGTTATTATTTCATGTAAAATCTACAAAATGGATTTTAATAAAACTTTCCAATAATATAACTTATAGCTTAGAATAACACATAGGCATTTATAAAAATACTAGCTTTCTGCCCGCGGCTTCGCCCGCGTGGATTTCGGGATTGGGTGTATAGAGGGTTAAGGGTCATAGCTTTTGCCCATGGCTACATATACGCGGAAGTCGGTTTATGGTGCGAAGATTTTATCGCGCTTCCCGTGGGACTATCCGTTTTTCCGAGATAAAAAATGCCGCAAAACTCCTCAAGAATCACTCTATCTATTGATGAAAACCGCATAAAAATCTGTGCAGTAGTTTTTGAGCGAAGCCTTTATTGCGCATCCCGTGGGATCTGTCGATTTTTCCGGGATAAAAAGTAGCCTATGTTACTCGGGGAGAATGTAGCTTTCCAAAGGTGAAAGAATTTTTGAAATCGGTCCAGTAGTTTAAGCGTGAAGAGGTAACAAACAAACAAACAAACAAACAAATAAACAAAACAAACACACTTTCGCATTTATAATATTAGTTGGGATTAGTTGGGATTGTGTGTAAGCTACTCGAAATACTAAAGTCGCGAACACCACCTAGTATTACAGAGAAAATAACATAAAATTCTAAATTGATATTATTCTGTATTGGAAATGACACGCATGACGCGACGCGATTATTTTTTTCCAACTTTACGTAAACGGGGTGATGTACGAGCCTTGTAGTACAAAATAAGGAATGTTTATTCAGTACCTAATTTGTGGCATGCCTTTTTAATTGGGTAGACGACAATTTTTTAAACTCTATATATAATAAGAGTACTCTTTTAAGTGAGAAATACTGTAGAACCAACAGTACACTGGCACCTATTACTTTTGAAGATACATCGACATGTTTGCGGCTCTGTCGCGGGTCGCTCAAAAACGCTCCATACTAAAAACACTGCAATCGTGACGTCATAACTAAGTAAACTCGCCTAATTTGTATGAGCGTATAAACAAATTTTAAAATAACTTTGTTATTTGTACGTTAATAGGTATACTTTCTATATAAAAAATGATACATTTAATGTGAGAATGCTAGAAATGTGTTCGTTTCATTAGAATTACGTAATTAACAATTGCTATTTTTTTAGAAATCTAAAAACAATATAAATTAATAATTAAGCTGAAATTTATATTGACATACTTTCATTAGATATAAATTATTCAAATCAGATAATTTTAGTATAAAAACGGCCATAATCAGTTGTAGTTGTCTACCCTATTTTAAGTAATGTTAAAAGACCTATAGAGCTCAAGTCGTAACTGTACGGTGTGTGATGCAAAATTTCAATTTTTTCTTGTTCTAAATACTCAATTGTTTTGCAAGTGGTGTGCGAACTTGCGTTATCGTGCACTAGGCTGATGCGTCGCTCTGGATGATTTTACGAAGCCTGAAGCTCTTGGCAAACGGACTCTGATATATTAATCGACTTTGACTATTTGATTTATGAATTAATTGAATCGTAACTACGTGACCAATTTCCACTACAAATGTAACCATCATTTTCTTTGTGTGACTACATAAAACGTATAATTTTGATTAATAAGGTTTTGGCTTATATTTCAAGACCCAAGGCGCGCGTTGCCTCGATTAAATCACTGAAGAGTTTTTTGTTCCATCTGACGCGAACTAATTTGTGACCATCGGCAAGCGAGTGCAGGACCCAACAGAAAACTTCTTATATCAAGCGATTAAAGTTGTTTTTTTTTAATAATAATCCCTGTATGGGCCATTTTTCTTTCACTTTAATAGGTCTTTCACAAGATCTATTATTCAATTTATTATATCCATGTGGAAATTCGAAATACTATCATTCGACAGTGCTTTATCATAGAGCATATTAATAGTTTAATAGAAACACTATAGTCGAGGACTGACCTTTTAAAGTTCTTAAATGTGTAACTCGACTGTTTGTTTTTTTTCAAAGAAACTCATTTTCGCCCGTAATTCATGTACTTCAAAATGTTGGTGTAAAAAAATTGACGTTTTACTATACCTGTAATTTTTTTTAAACTTCTAAAGTTTGCTGTTCATTAAAGATTAGCGACCAGTATTCAACCGACGAAACTTAAAAGACAGAACATGTGTAAAATTCAAAAACAGATAAAGTTTCATAAATTATACATATATGTCTGAGGGACTGGCTAATATCACTAATTGATTAAATATTTGATTCGTACAAAAAACTATATTACTGAGACAACGTTTCAAGTTTAAAAGTATCTAAAAAAATTCAATCAAAAGTTATATAATCTTTGTCATTCTCAATGATAAAACTGTGTTTTTATGGATTACTTCTCAATTTATTTTTAATTAATTTATTTTTGTTTTAAATTTTAGCATTCCGTGTTTCTCAAAATATTTATAGAATTTAAAAATAATAACAACTATGGTAGCAATTTATCACGATAACATTATATAGTGAAGAAGAGCACAATACATTTCCTATTCTTTTTGCGGCAAACGTACGAGGACAGGGCCTGTCTGGGTTCTAGGTCACTTCTTTACGTCCATGTGTGTTTGAAAGATATTCAAATTTCGACCGATTTCTATACGAAATTCGAACCGGGGGGCGCCACTGCGTTGTGATAGCATCATATTTCAATTATTGTGTATCATTTAATTATTAGGATTTAAAACATCACTTGAAATCGGATTTAGTAAAAGGCACAAAGGCATGTGAAACTTTTTTCTACCTTATTCCTTATTACCGCAAATTCTTTACTCAGATCAAAAAACTTTCCTGTATATTTCTGGATCTAACCACTTACAATAAAATAATAAATCAGCCCCATCAGAACTTACACAATTTGCTAAGTTTTTGCGTAATATTGTGAGCCTAAAAATGCCATTTAATCATATTTGCTACGCGGTTCATTGTTTATAAGCTTTTATGTGATCTATTTTTTTTTATTTACGGCAAAAGTACCGCCAAAGAGATTTAAAACAGCAGACCGAGGCGATTATTTATCAATATAAGTTAATACTCCAATTGTGGAGCATTAACTTATATTATTATATATTGAAATAATATAGATTTAAAACTCTTATTTTCTACTTAATAATAGGTTTTTTATTCAATTTGATCGTTATTTTTGTTGTTTGTTTCAATTTATTTAAGACTTCAAGTATAGACTAGGCGGAGAGTATACATTGTCTATACTCTCCGCCTAGCTATTAGCTATTAATAATTTTACTTATATAATAGCGTTTCAAAAATATCTTGAATATAATTCTTGACTATGAAATTGCTTGGATTTTTGTTTGTATTTAAAAATGTATAAGTTTTGAATTTACGCGCCATGGAAAATATATATTTATGAATTACTTTTTAAATTTAAAGCGCAAGTGTTGTTTACAATTAAATGTTCGAATTAGAATATTTTAAACTAAAAGTATCTCAAAAAGGCTCTTGGTTATAAGTAAATAAAGAATAAGCCAAATTCATTAAAATATCCAAACAAAAGCGCAATTTCATACTTTAATCCCTAATCTTATATATAAAAATGAATCGCAAAATGTGTTGGTAAGCTCATAACTCAACAACGCCTGGACCAATTTGGCCAATTCTTTTTTGTTAATGTTCGTTGAAGTTCAAGGAGGGTTTTTACAATGAGGAAAATTCGAATAATTATCGCCCTTTTATTTTCCCATGCAAACGTTTTCTAACTAAAACGTACAGTCGAATTGAGCTTTATTGTTATTGTATAAAGTTCATATTGCAAGCACTCACTGTTGTCTAAGCAATGAAGGTGTGTTCCTAACATCAAAGAGTCAATTTGCGCTTTATTAACGCTAAATGTAGTTGAAATTCAATCATATCTATCAAAACAGTGTGCGTGTGTGCGTTGGAGCACAGAATACATCGTTGGAGGATTTAATGTCACGTTCCAAAATTGAATAGCCACAAAATGTAATAGGTCATTTAGACTTTTTTTGCGATTTGGTTGGATATGCGACATTATGTATAAAATAATTAGGAACCAAAAACTGCCACTGTACAAATCTTTTTGACAGGACGAAGTCTGTCGGGTCCGCTAGTTTATTAATAAAATGTATCTCGTAGCAAAACTCAATTCATCTATTAATTGTACCTCTCACTGTAGATAATGCAATATTTCAATACTGTTCCAGTCCAATATCATCATAGCCATAACTCACATACTCGTACGTTCCCATCACTGCCCTAACAAAGTTAGGATAATTAGATCTTACTCGACAACGCAGGCTCAGTACAGATGGATCGATTTCATATAGGTACACGTTTATGTTTATTTTGGTAATTCCACGTTTAAGTCTCACAATACTTTTCTTGTCAGATAAATGTATATATTAAATAAGGAAAAATACGTTAATATGGTAGAATCAAGTCTCAGGTATCCTTGTCAGAGAGCTACTACTTAGATCACAGCACCACGGGCACTCAAAATACCCAAGTTTTATATAAATAATTTTATTAGTGTCATCGTAAATTCATTTTGACGGTTATAACTACAAGTTGACTCTAAATAATAAAGATTGTCCTCAAGATTTTCGTTATGATAATATGCTTTCGAATTTAAAAAAAAGGAAATATTTTTAAATTGTTTAAGTGTATTTGATATACTGTACGTCTACTTGAATTCTCCACTTTGTAATATCATTTTAATAAATGTAAGAAATATTTACATCAACGTATAAACATATTGTGAACTGAACCTCTAGAAGAGATTTCTTCAAGTGATCTCGTAGCAGTGAAAGTAATATTTACTAGCGATAAAAATAAAAAAGAAACGAAGTAAAGAAATAACATATAGATATTGTTCTTATTACAAATTAAATTTGTACTATAGTCTGTGTTTGAAATAGATATTCATTATCTGTAGTTACTTAAGAATAAAGAGCGGATTCTGCAGTTTGCCTTCCGAAGTGTATTTTTATTATAACAAACATATCACACATATTAATACTGATATTACTTGAAGTTCTGAAGTGCAGTACATGCACAAAACAACAAATATAAATAAATTAAACTGAATAATTTAATACAAACGAACAAGTATTTATAAATATACAAAATACATAAATAGATTATTGTAGTAATATAATATTTCAATATTATGCGGTCTTTAAATAGCAAAAAAAATGTTTTATAGAATGTATTCATATTAATACTTATTAATTTGGTAATTGTAATAATAAACTAATAATTAGTTTTGTATATGACTTGATGCGTTAGATAAACATTCAATTTTTGTTAATAAAGTGCTCTCATTTCAAATGAAGTCTGACTTAATTGCAAATTAAATTACTAACCATTTCCTGCGTGAGAAGAATTTTACAGAATAACGAATACAGTCTCAAATTGAATTCAACGCCCTAATTCCTGTCAATATTAACTTAACACTTCTCTTGTGCAGAGATATTACGCAAGCATACGAAGTTAGATTAAGCCAAAGACCCTTTAAGTAGACGTGCAAATACAGAAAGTCTAATTTTAGAGCCACAGTTACATTAATCGACATTTCCGCAGGGAACTAGATCCGTATCTCAGAAAATAAACGTTTAAGTTGTAATATTTGCTCTGATACAGAAGACAGATCTTGACCCTTTGATTTTCTCACTCAACAATGTTAGTTATTTACGATCAATTATTATACTATTAAGATCAAGAGCATCGACCGTGCTGAGGTCTCGGCACTGGTTTTCAAATGGGAAGATTAGGGGAGTCTAGGATCGATCTTGCTATATGTATATCGTTTTTTATATTTTATACGTACTTTTATGATGATGATGATGTAGGTATGTATATAATGTATGTAGTCATCCAATCCGCACTGAGCCAGCGTGGTTGACTAAAAACCTGATCCCCAAACATACTTAGAGTATATCAATAACTTCAGGCATACTCGTATGACTTAATTTAATTTTTCAAATATATTTTTAACACAATTCCTCATTCAACGTGAGATATTAAACCATGGTGTGTTAAAAAAGTGTTAAATAGATAGTACACAGTTTGACTTTTTTTATACTGCTACGAGTATAGTTCTTTTTTTTTGACGTGAAAGGTCTTGAAAATCGCGCCGACACATACGGGTACCAGGTTTAAAAAGTGGATCGTAACGAAAAGGTCTATATCATCGTACCTTAATAATTAAAAAAACTATTAGTCTTAGAAACAAAAATGTGGTGTGAATATTTCACTTATATAGTCAGCTCGCTGCTGTGACGTTGTTTTTTTTTCTTGTTTTTATTTCAATCTTTTACTTTAAAAGCGATTTTTTTTTTTCAGAAAATCGCTAGTATTATCATGTAATATTTGTAAAAGTATCGCATTTCTCGGAATTCGGTTCAATTATTCGGTAGATTATGCACCAATACAAAACAATTGCAACATTCTGTAAAACTAATTCTATAAAAATAGAATAATTGAAATTACAAAAAATTGAATTTGTGAAACATTTACAATGATAAAAGATCGATACAATAACATTTACTCGAACACAATATTTCGCGCGCTTAACCTGTATAATACAATATAATCCTCTTTTACAAATGTCACATTAGCAGATCGTAATTAAAACAAATATTAGCTCTGTGTCTGTATTTGACCGGATCTATTAAGCTGTTCGGTCCACAATATTAATCCATGAAACCGTATTGGGGTCACGTACACGACTTGATCAGGTTTAAGCTCGTCTCAGCTGCCAAAAATTTCGTATAGATAACATAGCTTTGGAATTGTCTACAGCGATATTTGAAATCAATCCAGAACATTTAAAAGTGTATTCTGATATTTTATATAAACTGCGTTAACAACTGTCATTCATATTATTTTAATACAAACGTGGAAGCAGCATTTTTGATTCATAATATGTATTTAAAATGTGTTATTGCTTTTTTTTTGTTATTTATTTTTATTTTGATCTTCATTCCACAATATACACATAAATAGAGTACAGATGGCGGACTTAATGCGACAGGGCATTCTCTACCAGTCCTTTGTAACTACAAAGAACTGCGCTTGGCTCAGGCAAAGTTCAAAATATAAACTATTGCCAACTTTATATATATATATAATGAACTGAAATTTTCAACGTGAACGTATGTACGTTAGGATCATGAGTCAACCCAAAAAAATCGAACCGTAACTTTAGGTAGATTGGAGCTCTGGTTTAATAAAATATCAAATACACAGCAGACAACCCTGAGGTATCGGCGTTGACGAATGGGAAGCCATACGAGTTGACGTCGGTAATAAGAAATATGGTTGAATTTGTGAAGACCAAAAATAAAACGAATACCACTTGTTTAAATATTATTTTTAAGCATCGAAAGACAAGTCATGTTCGTCCTTTGAACAAAAGTGACCCACAAGTACAAACTGTTATAATATATGTTTAGAAATACCGAACACTTTATAAATTTGTTTTAACGTATTTTTGGATATTTGAACGCTTAATCTCCTTGATAATACACCGAACCGAGAAAAAATGGTCTCATATGTCATTGTCCTAATACTGTCGAATATGAATAATGTACAAAGATTAGGTAAGTGACCATTTTTTTACAAAAAGGGAAATACAAATAATATGAAAAAAGGAAAATAATTAAGTAGTTAATACGACGAATATTTTTTTTGATGATCGAGTGTTTTGAATTGGAAACCAAAAATTGCACCGATGCTGGATACTGAGATAAGACATTTACATACTGAGATAAAACATTTACAGACAGCGCATTTTTTGAACAAAATACTCCCCGAGAAATTCAAATCAAGTGGAAAATCAATGCAAGCGTGTTACTTCAGTAGGTGTTATAAAACATTAAATTAAACAACTTTTTTAAATTCCTACTAATATTACATACATACACTCACGCCTTTTTCCCATGAGGGTAGGCAGAGATTACGTCTTTCCACTTGCTACGGTCTTTACAAATCTCTTTCGCTTCATCTACTTTCATAACATTCCTCATACATGCTCGACGATTGCGGGTACTTCTGACCTGGCCCTTTTTGAGGACACTTTCGATTTGTTCGAAATATGTTCGCCTAGGTCTTCCTACTAATATTGTAAGCGCGAATGTTTGTAAGTATGGATGTTTGTTACTGTTTCACGTGTAAAAATTAATAAGTGGATTTTAATTGAACTTTACAATAATATAGTTTATACATCTTAATAATACATAGGCTACAAATTATAAAGATATACGCTACACTACCCGAAATACTAATCTTGCGTAGACGAAGTTCCTATGGAAATTTATTGCCTGCATCCCTTGCAGGGTCATCTAAATTTAGATCAGTTTCATCGATCTTAGTATAAATTATGCATACATAACTGTGTAGCCCCATGACTTTCAATATTCGAGGCAAAAAAATTACATACAGAACCTTTTTTATATAGTAACACTAGCGGACCCGACATACTTCGTCCTGTCAAAAAGATTTGTACAGTGGCAGTTTTTTGTTCCTAATTATTTTATAGATAATGTCGCATAGCCAACCAAATCGCAAAAAAAGTCTAAATGACCTATTACATTTTGTGGCTATTCAATTTTGGAACGTGACATTAAATCCTCCAACGATGTATTCTGTGCTCCAACGCACGCACGCACACTGTTTTGATAGATATGATTGAATTTCAACTATATGTAGCGTTAATAAAGCGCAAATTGACTGTTTGATGTTAGGAACCCTTCATTGCTTAGACAACAGTGAGTGCTTGCAATATGAACTTTATAAAATAACAATAAAGCTCAATTCGACTGTACGTTTTAGTTAGAAAACGTTTGCATGGGAAAATAAAAGGGCTGTTTTTAGGATATTTACGATAGTTATTCGAATTTTCTTCAATGTAAAAACCCTCCTTGAACTTCAACGAACATTAACAAAAAAGAATTGGCCAAATTGGTCCAAGCGGAGCTTACCAACACATTTTGCGATTCATTTTTATATATAAGATTATAATAATTAAGACACATGTTAGCGATAAGCCTTAGTGGAATAACTTATATTATCTGTTTCGTATCAATGAAGTCACCACGTGTAGCTAGAAATTCAAACTCATAATTGTCATTCTCATCATCATCATCTGGGATTTCCTATTAATCCCAGATGATGATGATGAGATGATGCCCGGCTTTGGCAATAATGATTTTATTCTAATAAATAAAAGTTGAAGGTACATCGACAATGGGAATAGTGTCTCAGAAGGGCCCTAAATGCGGACAAAAGGGAACCGGATTAGACATTCTTTGGAAACATGTTTACTTTGTCCTTGTATATAGTGTAACGCCTACGGTTATTTCAACATAAGCTTATAATGCTTTTTATTTCTTAAAGCTTCGATATACTCTTAAGCTCTTTGTGATTATAAAAAGGAGTTCTTTGTAGTCTTGTATTTAATCCGTAATCTATATTTGGAGCATCAAATCTGAAAGTCACTCAAATTAGTTCTCGTCACAGATTACTGAGATATTGGTCTTATATTTTTTTCATTTTTAGGGTTCCGTACCTCCAACGGTAAAAACGGAACCTTATAGGATCACTTTGTTGTCCGTCCGTCCGTCTGTCAAGACCCTTTTTCTCAGAAACGCGTCAAGATATCAAGCTGAAATTAATATGACATACTCAGGTCTCCTATCTCTCAAAGAAGTAAAAAAATCAAAATTTCTAAATCAACGCAATAAAAAGATATGGCCGTTTATGTTCATGTTTTGACATTTGCTAAGGAATCAAAACCTATGCATATAGCAATGACATGTAGCACAAGTCAAGGAAAATCTCCGAAAACCAAAAATTTTTAGTAAATTTTTTGTTAATTTAAAAAAAAAAAAAACATTTTTGGTGTATGTAGTTATATTTTTGGCCTAACTGCTTACACACATACACACAAACATATATATAATCAAGCAACCTCCACAAATAACACAGTGTAAGTTGCAAACATCTATACATATAATAAGACAGTAAAAATATTTTGTCTGTACATTTAGTATTTTTGACTGAAATGGATAGAGGGGCACTTAAATAGATTATTAGAAAGCAAAAAAAAATTTTTGGAATTTTTTGTCTGTCTGTCTGTATGTATGTTCACGTTTATCTCCGAAAGTACTGAACCGATTTGCTTGAAACTTTCACTATTTGCTTTGTTTTAACTCAGAATAATATCTAAACTTTGTTTCATCAAAATCGGTTCATTAAAAAAAAAGTTATCGTCATTTTAATGAACTCAAATAAATAAAACTGGAGTGTCATCTGTGAAAATTGAAGACGGTGAAATTTTAATCAAAAGTACTGTGAAAATAGTATTTGTGGAAAAGCTCATTGTTTTGTGCCATACTATACATACATACATACTAATATTATAAATGCGAAAGTAACTCTGTCTGTCTGTCTGTCTGTTCCGCTTTCACACCAAAACTACTGAACCGATTTAAATGAAATTTGGTACACAGATAGTCTAGAGGCTGAGAAAGGACAGAGGCTACCTTTAAAGCAGAAAAGGGTTGTAAAAGGTTGAAAGGAGGGGGTGAAAGGTTGTATGGCAGTATTGTTAAAACATATCCTTCCTGTGGGAAATTCGAATATAACGCGGGCGAAGCCGCGGGCGGAAAGCTAGTGTAATATAAGATGTAAAATCACAGTACCTAATAATTTCACTGCTATTTTGCGGCAGACATAGTTAAAGCTCAGCAGATAACCCTGGCATAGTCTCCGTCCAGAACATTGACTATTCAGACCTCGATATACTTCATCCACTATCCAAGAATATACCATTTCGTAAATAATATATCATACTCGTCTGAAGGTCTCCATGACACGCCAGTGTAGGATCGATTTTCGTATTCTATTTTTATTCAACTTCAGCTTGAAACCACAGGTATAATATGAATTGGTCTTTAACTATAAAATCTCCGTTTATTTCTATTGCAAGTCTTTTAGATATATATTTTATATTATACGGTAGTTATTTCATATTGCATAACATTTCGACAATAAAGTGCAAGTTCTGAAATTTAAAATTGGAAAACAAATCTCAAAAGCATCAATAATTTATTTTCTCAAGTTTTGTACATTAACTTCTAGAAATATATGTATATACAATAACTATTGAAGAACAAATTTTCTTACTATAAATTACGTTATTAGTTAGTTTAATGTCCATTGAGATGTATATAAAATTAATGAAACTTATCTTTTTTCTTAATAAAAATATAAGCGTTAGCAACATTCTTCATGTTCCATAAAAAACGACAAAATGTTGTAATTATTCCTATAATTAACAATTTCTACTATGGCTTGCATAAGCATAGGCCGCCCTCCTTATATATAATATTTGTGTGCAATAAATTGTTAAATAACTCTGTACTTTCTGTGCGGTGATGTATTAATAGTATACGTGTCACTGCTATTTTACTTTGCGGTTATAGCGTTATATCCGACTAATCGGAAGGTTTGAGGTGAAACTGCATTTATCGACGTATTTTCCGATTTATAATGTACTCTCACGGACGTTTTCACCTGACCACCACTTTTGTTTGCACTTAAGTATTATAATCTGTTGCCCTTTTATTTGTTTTTTTTTTTTCAATTGGAAATGCTTCTTATGCACCGTGACACCGGGCTGGTGAGGCATGTGGCACCCCCCGGTGTCCTCCAAGCCCATATCGGGGCGCGTGGCGGAGTGCGCTTTCGAGAGAGAGTAAGTGGTACTCTGTAGCCCTATCTCAATGACATTAAATGGACATAAATGATAATTGCATTGAAGACCGTTCGGATGGATAATTCTTCGATCTTTGACTGCATTTATATTGCACGCAAGTCTATCTCAAGCTGCAATGTAAAGCCATAAACCATATATTTGATGGTGGTATGCTATGGAATTTCAAAGTTTCATTGATTTTTTTTTTATGTGATAGGGGGCAAACGAGCAAACGGATCACCTGATGGTAAGCAATTACCGCCGCCCATGAACGCCCGCAACACCAGAGGAGTCACAAGCGCGTTGCCGGCCTTTTAAATGCCGGAATTGATATTAATAGAGGCGTGACGAGGTGTGACGCAGTTCTTACGCAGGATTGAAGAGACAAAAGTAAGTCAGGCGGAAAAGTTCACTATAGGACATTTATGTGAACCTGATTCTAAGAACGAAAAGAACACCATCTTGAGGTAACCGGCGAAACATACGAACAATTTCAAAGTTGTATCTAAAATTGACAACCCTGATTATGCCAATGTAATTAATCTAATCACTCTAACTTACTCTAAGTTAATTAGGGCCGAAACGTATCTCGGTGGAGCTGCGTTGATGATGAAGCAGATATCGAACGATGGACAGCAACCACAAAAAACAAAATCCAGTTATGGAAACACCCAAGTATTTTTTTCTATTATTATCATAACTCTGAATAAAAGACTTATATTTTCAGTTATTTCCGTTTCGTTAATCAATCACTGACAACAGTAATAAATGTCATCCACTTGGAGTTTAATCAATCAAGTTAGGAAAGCAGAATTAAGAACTTTCTCACTGCTAATCTTTGAACTCTTGGAATATTTTTTATTGAATCCAGTCATATTTGACGTCAAGCGCACTCCATTATTATATGGTTCTATCGAAGAATAACCTTCCTCCTATGTATGAGGAGCAGATATCATTATCTGTTACATACCTATAATCACTACTGCAGGCGTGACATGTACTCCCCAAAAAGTCAACAGTGTACGAATATTAAATACGCAGTATAGGTACTAGTCTATTGCCACTGTCCGGATACTCCATAGAGATATAATTGGGTTGTACTTTCTTGGATTAGAAATATATCCCAATTATATCTATGGTCTTGGGCTTTGCCTGGGCAGCATTTGATAAGTTATGTGGTATATTCTCAATCCTCCAGACATAGTCTTTGATTCGTCCATGTTGCCAGAGATGCCTTAACGAATCTGTCTCTGGGCAATCGAACCGATATAGCCTGAGGAATTGCGAAGCTTAGTGGTACTGGACAGAGTACAGTTCGCAGAACAAAATTTGCTAGTAATTATTTTTAACATCGCCCATGTAATAGGTGTAATTGTAATATTAATATGTTTACCGAATTTCTTTATTTATATTAAAAACAAAGATATAGTTAGATACTTAAGTTATGAATCTATTATAAGTAAGGTATTTTAATATTGTACGTTTCCAAAATAAAAATAAAATAAAATAACCTCGTTGCCGCAAAAACAATTCTTATTTGTTTATTTTTTCATATCTTATTGTCTATCTACGTACCGTTAAAATGGAATAAAAACTTGTGAATAAAATCTCAGAAATACTGAATATTGCGTAATATATGATAATCTCAGAATAGATAAAATTGGCTGGAATACAAAAAACCTATATACCTAACCGGTAACAAAGTAGTAACAATGCTATAACATAATATAAATAAATAACAAAAAATCTGGAGCCATTTTTAATATATTTTGTTATGATGTATAAATTTAATAACGTTTGTTGAGTAAAGAAAATAGATAAACACGGAGCAGTCATTCTTTATGACTATTCATCCGATATATATTATTAATGTAATGTTATAAATTCACAGTGTTATAGGTAGAAGGCTACTTATAATCCTGTCACTGCTCAGGAAGTACGCAGATACACAATTGCAGCAAAATCCCTTAACCAGCACTAAGGATATCCACAAGAAAAATAGGAATTATAATAAATCCGTCACCGGAAAACTATTCACATTACTGTTTATGTAATGACTAGAGATCGGATAATCGGATGCATATTTACCTAAAGTTAGTTTAAGACAAAGTATGGAAACGGCTTTTTATTGTTTTGTTAAATAAAAATTGCGGAAATGAATATGCGGATGTTTATTTATTTACCTAATTTAGTTTTTGACAAAGTATGGAACTGTCTTTTTATTTTATTTCCATAAGTAAAAATCCCGGAATTCCGGTACTAAACTTCATCTAAATACGTATGCATAGTTGTATAAATGAACCCGGAGTCTCGGTCTTTTGAAAATAAATACCACGTGCTAATTTAGTAATTTTCAAACAATATCACTACGTTAAATTTGCAGTCCCGTATTTTCCCAGGATTTTTATTTAACAAAATGTACTTTAAAATGCCGCTTCCATAATTTGTGAGCCAAAAATTAACTTTAGGTAAATATGCATCCGATTATCCGATCTCTAGTAATGACACACACATACACGATCGATGACATGCACACATATACTCAAATATCAAAACTATAAACAAAAATTTATAAAGATTAAATATACTAATATTGAACACAGACAGTTATCAAGAATCATAATTATGAACAAAATTATGAATTTTTAAATAGATGTATTTTTCGCCAATTATATCGTGAATTTTGTTATACATTAGAATATATGCGAACACAAAATAATTGTCCAAACGGTACGGTGCTAACGTCTCAGTTCTATCTCTGCCCAAGAAAAATGTCTTCATTTATTTCGGGCTTAGGCCGTGCTCAGACCTTTTCTGATTTCTTTAACTAAAGAAACATCATTCAAGGGATAGAGAGACATATTTGTTCGCAGTTGATAGCGATGAATTTGTAAGAATATTTACTTATTTGTCTAATTACCAATTAGCTTAGGATATAAATTGATAAAACTTATAGCTTAGTGTTTGCAAGAATTATGATTTAAGGTGTTTCTTTTATAGAATTTACGTAAAGAATAGTAATAAATGATGGTGAGAACAAAATACTTCAATTGTAGCTATGCTGGTATTTCTGGTATATTTTATTGGTTACTTTTTATATTATAATACTGACTGTATAATTTATGATATTTAACTCGGCAATCCCATAGGTTACTCACCCATATCTTTGGACGACACCATCCACCGAGCAGAAGCACTGCAGAGTCAGAGCCTGCATATCTTGCGACTAATTAATTATATTTGCGAATGCCAATTAAATGGAATTTGATAGATTAATAATATAATGACGTTAGATTGATAATGCAACCACAGAGACGAATTTCAAAATGAATCTTATCAACGTGTGAATGTTGCGAATGTACAGTATACATACCGATATTTTATGTTCATGTAATATATGGCTTACAAACATGGCGTAGCATTTTTTTCAGGTCAACGAATTGTAAAATTTTAAATTGTAAGAACAACTTGTAATTATTTGACATAATACTTATTTACGCTCTAATTTTTATTCAGTAATTGTTGAAATTATTTGTATGATAAATTTTTATCTGTGAATTTTACATGTAAAAATAAACACTAATCGAACATCGAATTGAGTATGTAATGATTAACTATGTAAAAACATAATTAGGATAGTCTGGCAAATAACTGAATTATTATTATTAGGAATAGCTAAAGAATAATATTAAAAAAATTGTTGAGCAAGTGCTTGTGCTATTCTTGTAAGCAATAGAACAATTGTGAACCTCACGTGATATTGCGCAGAGCAAATAGTTCGTAGAAGTGACGGCCGCTGGAGTTGAGTGGTCTTCGAGTAGCAGACTATATGTCTGCTACTCGCAGACATATAGTCTGCTAAGAATCGCAGCTACGGCAGACCTCTCACAAGGTGAACCAATGATTTTGTGGAGACAAAGCAGGCGCTCTAGCATCATTCAGAACCGAATGGTGTTAAAATTCTTGGTAGAGACCAATGTCAGTGGGTGTCACCCAGATGAAATGAAATGATTAGCCTCATAAGGCTCAAAGTTCATTCAAAATTTAATGGAGATGGCTTTGTTCGTCTCAGAAATAATGATATCCGCAGGAGAAACACCGATATAGCACAAAAATAACGAGATTCTTTGGTATTCAGGGCACATATCTCGCAGGAATGACTATCATTAGGCCGGAAAGGTCCTCGAGTGGTGAGAATATGCCGTAAGCGTATCGTTGGTAAGCCTCCCACAAGATAAATAGACAAGATCACAGAAATACTGGGATGACCGAATTTTATGGCATGGGCCTAGAGAAATCGGGGGGTTTTAGTGGTTAGGCCGGTCTTCGTTTCTATGACCGGAGAGCCCCACACACGGCCGCGGCTTGCAAGCGCGGTGTCATGGTGCATAAAGTCGCATTTTCCCCCTCAAAAAAAAAAGGACGAATTGTGATAAAAACCTTGTAAAATGGCTGTAAGCACTTGAGTAACAGAATAATTTTATAATTTATGTAACACATTAAATTATAATTTGCAATAACAACACATTATTTTGATATTGTGAAATTTATATCAAAGCGCATGTTGTAAATACATGTTGTTATCACTTTATCGGTGAGTAGAAACAAACACATCTTTTTATATTATTTCACTTACAAATGCTACGAATACGAGGAAAATAATACGAAACGAGGAAGCATGCCGTCATAGAATACGTTCAAGTGGAAATACGATTTGCTAACCTTAAAGGAATTGTGGAAGAGAGTGGTCGCGTAACAGAATCCTTTCAGGGTAGGATTCCGAATTCTCTACGTATACAGACTTATTTGATTTCTTTTGAACCAACTGTGGAGCGCGAGATGGCCGCTATTCGATTTCTCAAATCGATATTCCGAGATACGTATTATGGAGCCCGTTACCATAATAATATTTGGAGTACTGGAGCCAGAATCTAAACTCAGTTTCCATATATTACTTATGGATGTTATACTTTATGCTATATTGGTATAGCTTTTTGGAATTCACAGGCGATACACGTCTTACTGAATAATTTAAAAGAACCAAGCGTGCTATTCAATTATTTTATATTATTTACTTCGTAGTTCAACCAGTTTAATATGGTAATATTAAATGTTAATGAAAAGAAAAGAAAAGTAAATAGTCAACAATCAATTGATAACATTTGATATGTTTCCGAAATTGTAATTTACTTCTCTGCACGTTTCTAGGGTGATAATCATAATGAAAAGAACCAGCAAGTCAAGTATTTATTTCCTTCTATACCTTTCTATAGATTCATTATTTGAGAACTGACCTCAGAACAAAATAGTGGAGTCCAACTTCCACCGCAAAAAGATACTATGTACAATGTATAAAGGACATTGTTCCGGCTCCATACATGTTCTGCCTAAGAACCGTTCGAATCGAAAGTGACTTATATAAACTCTTAAAATTATATGGAATCCTATGAAATAAGTTTTCACGAACGGACACTTCAGGAAACTAAAATAATTACGAAATATGTTAATATTTTGAGGTTATAAATAAAAAATAACCAACCTTGCGTGAAATAGCAGAGTAGTAATATCAAAGTAATATTAACAATAGTATGTATAGCTATATATGTTCTCTTCTAGAACTAGGAAATGACTACTCTACTAGATACTAGGAAAAGAGATAGTACCTAGTCAAGTTTAAGATAATTCTTTGACAATTATCATTTTACAAAATCCAGTCCTTTACACACATCCGAGTCTACCAAGTACCTACGCAATATAATCGGAGTCCGTAATCAAGCCAAAGTTGTTAGAATAAAACCATGAAACGCATAGAAAATCACAAAAAAAAACGATAGTCGCAAAGCAATCAAAAATTAAATGAAACGGACACAGATAAGGTATGAAGTATACCAGTGTTGCCAATTACGAAAACTATAATACTTGAATGCCAAGCTAGAAATTCGCGATTTCGCTTAAAAAATATATAATACTAGTTTTTTTCTAGCTAGTCAATTTAGGTATTTAAATGAATAAAGTATTATCAACTAATTTTAATAACCGACTTCAAAAAGGAGGAGGTTTTCAATTCGATCTGTATTTACCGAAATCGCGAAAACTTCCGAAACTGGCAGCACTGGCTCACGGAAAACATTTTATACGGCATCAATAATTGTGACCCAACTTTTTATTTGGAATTTATTTATTTGAAGTGTCCGTGGAATACTAAAATATGTTTCAAATACTATAAAAATAAATAAAAATTATAGTATAATTTATATTCACATCGGTTCTTAGGCCAAAATTGAACAATATCCTTTTCATGATAGGTATTATCAATTTTTCATTACGAAATTTCAAGGAATACGGTCGAATCAACACATTACACTTTGTATACAAAAGTCAACCGTGGCTAACTAATTGCAACTCTACCATGAGTTTGCTATCGGTAGCTTTTTGACGTATAGACTAAGCTACAGAATTCATGTCAATTAATATGAAAAAATAGTATAATTACCTACGTTACCGCTTGCAGCGCTGCACAAAGTATTCTTAATAAAATTGACGCGTTCGATATCGCTTGCAAACGAATGTAGACTCACGGGGCTACTCTGACCTATAAAGTGAAATTAGAAGACAGATTGGGCTGTAATTTGGCAGAATAATAATTTAGATATTCACATACATGTATGCAACCAACCCCTATAAAATCTGAAACCGCGAGTTTTGTATGGAAAGATTAAATTAAGAATATTGGACCGTGAAAATACGTCTCTGAAAGGGTAAAATAGGAATTCCGAAATTGTATGAAGTGGCGAATTTATAATCACTACTTTTGAAATTAATAGTTATTTATATATGATAAAAACAGCTAGTTTCCTGAGGTCTTAATTATGTATTTTTCAAGCGTGTAAATACTTTTATTGCACCAAAATTATAAAGAAATATTTATTCAAATCTTACCTATTTAAACAAAACTGATATAACTATAATTTAATAGACTAAATCTAAAAATTACTTGTGACATTATGTCTAAGATGGTGACAGCGCCTTCACGCTAAATTGCTACTATTAGCGAAGAAACTGCCACCTCTTTGGTTTCCTGCAACATGTTTAAGCCTATTTAATACAGCCTTGAAGAGGCTTAGAATGCTTGGGCCGTACAGTCTGACAACATTAGACTGTTTCTATGTTAAATTTCAAGTAAATTTCAAGCTCAACATTAGTTAACTAGACTATCATGACATCTTTCAATTTTGACAGTCTAAATGCATTAATTATTTTTTCTAGAGTGACTACACTTATAATGAGCATCTTAAAACGGTAAAATTACGGTAGCACTTTACTTCGATAATCTTTTAACCAACAATATAACATAACATAACTCTTTATTGTATACATAAAATACAAAAAAAAAAAGAGAACAAATAACAAATGTATCAATCTCTTCCAGGCAACCTAGGACCAGGGAAGTATTAAAAGGAGATTTAAATGTGGGACAGGTGTAGTAATTGGATAATAGGCTATAACTATTTTAAGTTAAGGAATCTTTGACAGGAAGTGAACACGGATTTGATTCTTAAAGGACTCCAGCGTTCGCTCTCTCCTAATGGGGGAGAGAGAGTTTCACAACCGGACGGCATAAGCCGCAAAAGAATATGAAAAAAGGATCAGTACTTCGGGGCGGTATATCCAGAATCAGATTAAAATTAGAACGCAAGGCACGACATGACGAATGGGATCGAATACCTATTAGATATGGCCCAGGGTGTGTGGGTGTTCACAGTAAATACTCGCTAAGATGAGATCGGTCCCACTCTCGAATATAGTCGGTAAGTAATACATCATCGGCCATATTCGAGCGATTATAAGCCTGCTTACACCACGTCCTGAGGAGCGGTCGCTCTCACTCCCAATCATATGGTTATTAGGACCAAAACCTTAAGATAGATTTTATTTGGTAGGTAATTAAATTCGAGTCGTCTCACCTGGTATTATGTCCATCATGATTCGCGCCACTTGACTACGGTAAAAGAATATTATATGTAAATTATGATAAGAAAAATGTTAATTTTAAAACAAGGCAACCTACATACACCTGCAGAAACATTCAAAAATGTATGCAGGCCTCCGATCTGGATTCGGCCAACGTGGTTGACTCGGACCCTAATAGCCCTAACATAGGGTACGCTCGTATTCCTCGGTCGGGACGTATATGTGCTATAATAGATAAATATTTCTTTCACTTACACCAATTAGCCTAGCCCAAACTAAGCTCTGTAAGGCTTGTGTTATGGGATCTAGGGTAACGGACAGACATACATATATTATACATATATAAATACATTTGGTAGAAATATATTATAACAACCATGACTAAGGTACAAATGCTCACATTCATCACGCAAATATCTACCCCCGCCGGGACTCGAACCCGGGACCTCAGAGATGGCGACACCATGAAACCGGTATAACAACCACACGACTACGGAGGTCGTCAAATGCTATGATAATAAAGGGATGTTTTAGTGAATAAAAAACATTTAATTTATGTAATTAAGCACTTAAATGTTACAAAATTGCCCTTATGCATAAGTATTCTAATACATAGCCTTTTCTTTTTCTACATATGACTATAAAATAATAATAAAAATACACATTAAATATCAACTTTATAAAGTCAGAAAATGCTATATGCTAAGTGCAGAGGTATACATATATGCTACGTTTATTTCACCACCACAGTATTTATTTGTAATAAAACATCATTTACATAACCAAAACAAAATACTTAAGCGGATAAGTGCGCAATGAGAAAACCCCTTAGCTTACATTTCGGTCGTACATTTGCTTGAATACACGTTTGCAGCTTAACTATCAGGACAGTTACGCAGGCGCATAGAAAAAGTGTGAAAATGCACACCTCACTACGATGTAACTAACGTAGACAACTATGAGATAATTTTGTGTGAGAAAAATCCTCGGCCATGTCCGTAAGGTCTTAACGTATTAGGCATCCTCGCAGCCGAAAGTCTAGAACCAAATCAAAATTAACTTTATCAAATATGACTTTATAGAAAGCTCTTGTGAATCGTCCAATTTTTTTTCCTACCACCAATTCAGGACGTATTTTTTATATTCTGTATTGAGAAGAGTTCTTAGAGATATTAAAAGAAAAGTCAAAGAGAATAATCTGATCATAACTAGAGCTGATAAAGGTAATACTGTAGTAGTAACAAAAAGGGAAGATTACATTGCAAAAGTAGATCAGTTTTTGTGTGGTTCTTTATTTATGCCCCTTAAGAAAGATCCAACTAAAATGTTTAATGAGGCCGTAAAAGGTACACTTCAATCTGCTTATAGTATCTTCACCAAAGACACATTCAAACTGAAGATTATGAATCCTCAAGCTCCAAAAGTTCAAGCCTATTATAAACTGCACAAGCCCAATGTACCTATACGTCCAGTAGTAACATACAGAGATGCACCAGCTTACAAGTTAGAAGCGGAGACCAACAACATTTTTAAAAAGTTGACAGGGTTTCAACCAGCTCACACAATTAAAAACAGCCTAGAACTTCTTCAAAAGATACAACATCTACAAGTACCCGAAGGAGCTATATTGGTGTCATTTGATGTTGTGAACCTGTTTCCGAACATCCCACTTTCACGATGTAAAGCGGTAATAAAAGACATTCTGTTTGAATCTGTAGTTGAACCACAAAATATTATAGATTTAGAGCACTCAATTTCGGTCTGTTTAGAACAAAATTATTTCAAATTCAACAATAAATATTACAAACAATTAGATGGACTAGCAATGGGGAGCCTGCTATCACTATTGTGCGCCGATATTTATATGGACCATATTGAAAAGATAATCATGAAAAATATTAATTTTAAGTCAGCTATTTTTTATTGGTATAGGTATGTGGATGACATTGTCTGTTTATGGACTGGGACTATTGATTTACTACATACTTTTTTGACATTTATAAATAACATAGATAATAATATTAGATTTACAGTCGAAATTGGACACAATACAATTAACTTTTTAGACTTAACCATAGAGCTCGTAGATAATAAACACACATTTAAAGTATTCAGGAAACCTACCTTTACGGATACTGTCATTCACGCCAAGTCGAGACACCCACTAAGTCACAAACATGCAGCATTCCACTCTATGATCCACAGATTGCTGTCAGTCCCAATGTCAGAGAAGGACTTCAATGTAGAGTTGTGTGTTATAAAAACTGTTGCGGTTAATAATGGTTACTCATCAAAACTTATCGATGTTATACTGAGAAAAAAGAGGTCCAAGGCAGTCATAAGCTTAGCGTACCAGGGTCATGTGTTGGACCCTGCCAGTGTAAACAACAAGAGGTGGGCTCGTATACCATATTTAGGTGGCCTATCTTATAAGTGCAGTCGAACATTAGCGGGATGTAACCCAGCTTTTTACACCACCCGTAATCTGTCAAGTATGTTATGCAATAGCAAAGATCACACCGACATTAATCAGAGGAGTGGTGTTTACGAACTAACCTGCGCTACATGTGACAAAAAATATATCGGCCAAACAGGTAGGTCATTCAGAGTAAGAGTCGCAGAACATTCAAGTGGCTGGCGATTAAATAAGACAGAATCGAACTTTGCCGAACATCTTATTACTGAAAACCACTAATTTGACCCACATGAAAATTTTAAAGCTTTGCATTTTTGCGACAAAGGTAGGAGATTGACTGCTTTGGAGACTCTAGAAATAAATAAAGTCATTAATCATAGCCGGGATAATATATTAAATCAACAATTAGAATTGAGCCGATCCCCACTCTTACATTATTTTGAATAGTATCTACTATAATTATTTAAAAAAAAAAAGAACAATCAAGTTTGTGAGTAATTCTCCGACATTTAAAAAAATTTTAAAAAAAAATTGACAATTAACTTTCCAATATTTCTGACATTCAATACTTCTGACATGTCTAATTATTATCAATGTTTTGCAATTATGAACCCATTTGACCTTTTTTGTAATTATGTATGTAATTTTGCAATTGTTTACCTGTTTTGACATTTTATATACCTATTTTGACCTTTTACGTAATTATGTATGTAATTTTGCAGTTGTTTACCTGTGTTGAGATGTTATACACCTATTTTGACATTTCATTCATATACCCTATAGACTTAGATTACTGTAATTAAATTTCCCCACACTGGGGTAATTTTTCCGTATCTGGTATCCCAATCGTTTACACCTACCAAGTATCTACCCACTTTCTCAATTATTATTAGTGTGGATGACAAAAGAATATTCATTCTACCTACTTATTATAGTTATTTTTGTGGAGGTAATTTATAATTTAATTTTTAGATAGAAGCGTAAACACGAACAGCTGTGTACTTTAACACCTTTGAAAATGCTGTAAAGCGAAACCGGTCAGGTCGATAATAATTAAAATTAGTGGAACAGTACAAGAGTTTTATTCAACACGTATTTTTTAGCTGATAAAAAGAATGGGCGCAAGAAACTTATCAGCTTTATCAAAAGTAATAACAACATTTACAATAAATTATGTCGTTATCATACAATATACATATATGTTTACAATTTATACGGGAACACACTTTAGGATGTAATATCTTCAAATCAACACCAAGCATTGGTATTACTTTAATAATCATTGACTTTGTAATAGCCCTAACTAGCGTCTTTTTAACTTATAAGGAGGCAATTCAGCTACACACGGCATATATTTCTGGTATACCTTCGCAGCGTTCGAGACAATAAGATATCTAACCGATGTAAGGGAATATATATAAGAAATTTTGTTTTTTGTTTTTGTTTTTTTTTATACTACAACGGTAGCAAAAAGGCTTACGGCCTACCTATGGACGCTTGCAACACTAGGGGCATCACAAACGCTTACAATTAGAACGATGTTTGTTCAGATACAACACGATGTACAGTTGGCTCATCTTTTTTTTTTTTTTTTTTTTTTTATAGGATAGGGCAGCAAACGAGCAAACGGATCACCTGGTGGTAAGCAATAACCGTTGCCCATGGACACCCGCAACACCAGAGGAGTCACAGATGCGTTGCCGGCCTTTTAAAAGGGAATAAGAGGAATAAGGGGAATAAGGGGAATAAGGGGAATAAGGGGAATAAACGGGAATAAGGGGGGTTGGGCCTCCGGTACCCTCACTCACTCAGCGAAACATAGCGCAAGCGCTATTTTACGCCGGTTTTCTGTGAGGCCGTGGTATCACTCCGGTCGAGCCGGCCCAATTCGTGCCGAAGCATGGCTCTCCCACGGTAAAGGTCTACATAACAAAAAAGAAAAACAGTCAAATCAATATATCGTATTTTATTAAAACATATCTTATATATAAAAATGAATCGCAAATTGTGTTGGTAAGCGCATAACTCAACAACGCCTGGACCAATTTGGCCAATTCTTTCGTTAATATGTTCGTTGAAGTTTAAGGATAGTTTCTACGGCGTGAAAAATTCGAATAATTATCGGGAAAACCCTAAAACCAGACGACCTTATTTCCCATACAAACGTTTTCTAACCAAAACGTACAGTCAATTTGAGCTTAATTGTTATTGTATAAAGTTCATATTGCAAGCACTCACTGTTGTCCAATCAATGTAGATGTGTTCCTAACATCAAAGAGTTAATTTGCGCTTTATTAACGTTATATAAAGTTGAAATTCAATCATATCTATCAAAACAGTGTGCGCGCTTCCGTTGGAGCACAGAATACATCATTGGAGGATTTAATGTCACATTCCAAAATTTACAAAGTGTTATAGCTCATTTGGACCTATTTTGCAATTTTGGTTGGCTATTCGATATTATCTATAAAATAAGTAGGAACAAAAAACTGCCACTTTATAAATCTTTTTGACAGGACGAAGTCTGTCGGGTCCGCTAGTCGTATAAATATATATTTGTGTCGATAAGTACGAGTTAATACTCGTGCGCACACACTCGCACGCTCACACAGAGCGTAGATAACTTTCAGACTTTATATTTTATAATGTAGACCCCACGTCAATTATTTATGTGAATAACAGAGCCTTCTGACACAAATATTTTTATGAAATTTGTACAAACATAAGTAATAATTGTTTCTTTATCAAAATAATATTTATAGCTATCCCGTATTGTATGCAAAGGAGACGTTCTTTTTTGGGCCCCATTTTTTAAAATTTTTCTACACTTACTGTGAAATGTTTTTCTGATAGATCTCCCCTCTAAGACAAAGTTTCCAAAAAGAGAGAAAAAATATAAAAACCTGTGAACTTTTAAAAAATAATATTTAATGTCTCATACATACATACATATATGTTACGCCTTGTTCCCAATGGGGTAGGCAGAGACCACCTCTCTCAACTTGCTACGGTCCTGCACACTTCTCTTGCTTCCTCCACGTTCATGAGCGTCTTCATGCATGCTCGTCGGTTGCAAGTATGTAACACTTTTTTTTTCACTGATTTTAAGTACTATTAACGACCTTTATTTTTTATTAAGAGAAATATTACATTACCAGTACTTAATGTTTAATGTCTCAAATATTGGTTTCTTTCATAAAGCTTTTTTTTATATTTATAGGTTATAATGAAGGCGTCAAGCTATTTACATTATTTTTCCGAAACTATTAATAAATTCTGATAGTAAATATATGTTTTTACTGCAGCTTTATTCCTGAAAATGAAACTGTAGATGCTGGCTGTAAGGGGTAGCTCCTTTGCATTTTTATTAAATAATGAGAATTACCTTCTATCATCGTAATGTCAATATATATATATATATAAGATTTGGCAGTATGACTTAGTACCTTCGCCTGTCCCAATGGATGAAAATTGACAACAACAACATCGTAATGTCATTGTCAGTGTGACAGTGACATCCTTCTATTTACAAATTAAACTGAAAATAAAATCATTTACTTTAGTTTAAAAAAATATTAACTTCTTAAAACGAATGAATGAAATAATCGTAGCCAAAAGTCGTCGTTCCAGAAAATATCACAATCCAAATCACTGAGAAGAGAATTGTCCGTGAGGAAGCCAAGTCGTAGAAGAAATCACAAAACACATAAAAAGCAACCGAACACATGAGAATATCAATGACGATTGATGTGATGGTTGAAAAAAATAGCGCGGGACGCCATTTTGAATTTGGTAGTGGCGGTGAAGCTTTTGACATCTGTCATATCACTCATTGTGACAATCAAAATCGAAGTTGCCAATATAGAAAAGGCTTTGGGTTGCTGTTTTATTGATCTTAACTACAAAACCTTTTCTTTTTTTTACAATGTTTTGCAGATTTTTAAAAAAATATCTTCTTACGGGTAAAGGTTCCTTATTGTTTGTTCTTTCCATAAAATATTATTTTATTACTGTAGGCTAAGAGGGGCCAAACCTCCATACAAAAATGGAACAGCTCCTTCCTAAAGTAAGCACGCTTATATATAGCTGCTCTATACAAAGTTATTGAATCTGTAGTTATTTAATTAATTACAATCCTAATATCAACATCTTACAATACCACGATAAATAAATGTGATAAATAAAGAATACTCCCTTGCTATCATGTATATGTTGTTCGCAGTACAGACGCAAGTGACACCGCCTTGGGGGCTGTAAATATCTCTGCATAAGTAACGTGAGCCCATTTCAGAGAAATTTAACTTCACTTCATTATCATGGCATCACATTTTTAACGAGGCGTGTTGCGTACATTTTGATAATTTCCAAAGAAATCCGATATGTTATATGTCAGCTCAAGATCCGATTGAGTTACTTGTCATCGTTCATAATTACCCTATGACTTGAGATATATATTTAGAATAATGCATATTGGGTTTTTGTGGGAAATATGTATTTGAAGTTTTATTATGCATTTGTAGGAGAGATCAATTGTTTGATGTTCTTGAGTAGTAGAACGATTATAATTTCTAAGTATGATTTTTTTACAAATTTTATTTTATTATAATATTGTTTTTATATGAATTTTATTATTATTTATATTATTTTTTGATCTCAATCACATGTTTATAAAGTTAAATATACAAATAAAAAAATGTAAATTTTGGAGTAATCTTTGTTTACTATTTATATAACAATGTAACAAATAATAAGGACGGTTTCATAACATATATGGTACGTTAAATGAGCATAGACATTTCCATAATACTTTATAAAATACTCACAATAAAAAGAAAGTCAACCATTAGATTACTATCAAGATGTTCCGTAATGTAATTACTGATTAGTTCCTATTTATGATATCTTATGATACTATCTTACTTTATGATATTTATTATACTCAAAAATGGACCTGACAAAACTATTATAAAGCAGAATAAACATTGAGATATTTGAAACTCTTTGCAAATTGGCAATACAACGTCCAATATTCGGTATGTAAATACTCCAGGTTTATTTCACTTTTTTACAATTAGGAGGAGAGATTAAACAATCACAGATCTCAAAATCCACCCATTTCAACAATTTTTATAAAAATCCCTTTTGATCTAATATAAATGAACTACTATACTACTGTGCACGTTATTTAATTGCGTATAACCACAAACTTTAGTACTTCAATCGCAAACTCTATTGTGCTAGCTAAGTTTAAGTAGTTACAAAATTTGGACACAAGTTGTTATTGAAGCAATCTCATATTTAAATCCAGGACAATTTTATAGTAAAAGGTTTGACTTTTGAATCCTGTCTTTCCATCAATGACTTTGAGTTATAATGTGAATACAAACCTTAAAGGTTCCTTATTTTTTGTTCTTTCCATAAAATATTATTTTATTACTGTAGGCTGAGAGGGGCCAAGCCTCCATACAATAATGGATCAGCTCCTTCCTAAAGTAAGCACGCTTATATATAGCTAAGAGTAGCTATTCTTCAGACATTAACACTACTGGTTTAAAACCCTGCAGCAAATATTTAGAAGGGAGAAGTATTATTTTTATTTTTCAAAATCAAGAAGAATGATTTATGATAAATACGCACGAATATCGATAAAGTAACTAAAATCTGTTTTAATCTTAATTTTTTAATCCTGTTAGATATTCATGCATTTTAGTCCCATAATTAATGTTGTTATTTGTATATCTATACATATAATAAGACAGTAAAAATATTTTGTCTGTACATTTAGTATTTTTGACTGAAATGGATAGAGGGGCACTTAAATAGATTATTAGAAAGCAAAAAAAAATTTTTGGAATTTTTTGTCTGTCTGTCTGTCTGTATGTATGTTCACGTTTATCTCCGAAAGTACTGAACCGATTTGCTTGAAACTTTCACTATTTGCTTTGTTTTAACTCAGAATAATATCTAAACTTTGTTTCATCAAAATCGGTTCATTAAAAAAAAAGTTATCGTCATTTTAATGAACTCAAATAAATAAAACTGGAGTGTCATCTGTGAAAATTGAAGACGGTGAAATTTTAATCAAAAGTACTGTGAAAATAGTATTTGTGGAAAAGCTCATTGTTTTGTGCCATACTATACATACATACATACTAATATTATAAATGCGAAAGTAACTCTGTCTGTATGTCTGTCTGTTCCGCTTTCACACCAAAACTACTGAACCGATTTAAATGAAATTTGGTACACAGATAGTCTGGAGCCTGAGAAAGGACATAGGCTACTTTTTCATGCAAAAAAGGTTGTAAAGGGTTGTAAAAGGTTGAAAGGAGGGATTATTGGTTGTATGGAAATATTGTTAAAACTACTGAACCGATTTAAATGAAATTTGGTACACAGATAGTCTGGAGCCTGAGAAAGGACATAGGCTACTTTTTCATGCAAAAAAGGTTGTAAAGGGTTGTAAAAGGTTGAAAGGAGGGATTATTGGTTGTATGGAAATATTGTTAAAACTACTGAACCGATTTAAATGAAATTTGGTACACAGATAGTCTAGAGGCTGAGAAAGGACAGAGGCTACCTTTTAAAGCAGAAAAGGGTTGTAAAAGGTTGAAAGGAGGGGGTGAAAGGTTGTATGGCAGTACTGTTAAAACATATCCTTCCTGTGGGAAATTCGAATATAACGCGGGCGAAGCCGCGGGCGGAAAGCTAGTATGAAAATAAGATATAAAATTATAATTGACTTCTGTGACTGTAGGATATTTATTTGAAGTAATAACTTCTAAAATTATAACTGATAAGGGTTCACAACCAATTTTCCATTTGAGGGTAAAACTTTTATAGACGTCCTTGTGATTAGAAGGTTATAGATTACACTAGTAACAATCAATTTTTAAAAGAAGGATTTTTGGTTATATAGGTGTGAGTAAGTAACGTATCGCTTAATATTTACATTAACTTCTTGTTAAGAATATCCTTAATAATCTTAGAAATTCGTTTCGAATTTCGAATTCGTTTAAGCTTTATTGTTGTTTATTAAATCATGACCTTCGGGTCAGGCGGATATTGATTTGCCTTATCAATTTGTTCGTGATACTAATCCTCAAGCTCATAGTTAGAGATGGTATTTACTCTCTGGAAGTAATTATTGTTTAAAAGGCTCAACGTTATATCTCTCGATTTACATAAAAAACTGTAAGTAATCTTAAGTTATTTTGTGAGTTATTTTGGAAAAAATATATTTTGTGATTTATTTAATTATGACCATTGGGGCCTTGAAAATTAAACAGATTACCGTTATTATTCAATGGACAGATGTGACGATTGTTGATTTTGTTATTACATCGCACCGTCTGCCTTTTTTTCCCTCAGGAGAGAGCGGCTGAGAATCCTCAAGAGGAGCTCGAAACGTGCTTAGGATACCACCGCAACGGCAAGTATTCCTGTGATCAATTCGGGCTCCATCACGGCCAGAACGGTCTGACCAGCGCGACCTACCGACTAAACTCAGCTTTATGCCTAAGTTCTAAGAGCTATATAGACTAACATGAGGGCGACCGCCCATGCAGCGCAGGCCCATAAAAGGGGCCTTAAGCGCGTGAAAAGGCGCGGGAAGCTAAAGTGGCGCCGCCTTAATCATGAGGGAGAATCTTTATCAATTGTATAACAGAGATGTACGTTTGAAGGTGATGAACTAGTTTCCTTAATAAAGCGACAAAAATACTAAACGCTGCTCCTATATCATTCACCACCAGGGAAGCGTCGACGATATAAAATAAACACTATTGTGCCCTAAGAGTATCATCAATCATCCGCCTAAGCGTCAGTAAACACAACCTGTTCGTACACAAGAACGGGAACGGTTCGAAATATCCGCGCTCGCAGCGTTTCAAATAAATATAACCCCGGCAGCTTTCCGGGGTTAAGAGATACACACGAGAGATTAAGTCACTTTTACACATTACTCACAGAGTGTACCGTCATTTTTAAAGGTACGAATATCAGGAACAGAATTATTAATTCATGTGTGATAATTTGTATTATTTATTTCTTTATAGGTACCTATAATAATGAACTCGTGATTAGTATTTTACCAATAATTAACTTGCTATTCAGCAAATTATATGATATTCCAGTTACAATCTCTCTAATCCGACTGATTGACCAAATCAAGGAATTCTCATATATCAACATAAATTTCTAAAAAATGTGCAAATATTTTTACCTAATTCTAATGTAACGAACACATTTCTAGCATTCTCACATTAAATGTAACATTTTTTTATATATAAAGTAAACCTATAAACGTACAAATAACAAAGTTATTTTGAATTTTGTTTATACGCTCATACAAATTAAACGTTTACTCAATTATGACATCACAATTGCAGTATTTTTAGTGTAGAGCGTTTTTGAACAATCTGCGATAGCGCCGCAAACATGTTGATGTATCATCAAAAGTAATAAGCGCAGGTATACTATTGGTTCTACAATATTTCTCAGTTAAAAGAGTACTTTTATTATATGATGTAAAGAAATCATCTACCCAATTGGTTGGGACTCCACAGCATATTTTAAATGTATTAATTATCGTAAACGGCACACTACTAAGAATAGGTAAGCAAGTTTTATCCGATTTTACGAAACTCCTTTTACACAACTCACCTTCAGTATTTGGGTACAGCTACATATAGTATACCCAGTTCTCGTAAATTTGCAACAATTTGCAAAACCCTACAAGACCACACACGTCGTCAACTCATGACATAAGACATCGAGTCACGGTACGGATCCAGTAATTTCCGTTCTGTATCCGTGGTCAGATTGATGTCATACCCCTTTTGCGAATGAAGTAGGATATTTTTGGAATACTATTGACAACAACAGAGAGATGTAAATAGTTTAACCATTTTAATAATTATAAGTTGTAATAAAGAAAGTCTAACAGCCGTTTTCCTATTTAAGAATTATAGAAGTTAAGCAGATATCAAATAATATTTTAACACACGCCTTCTTTCGAAGTACATTATATTATATTCTATTATATATAACACATTCTATTATATATATATATACATACATAAATGAATTAATAACAACAATACTATGGATGATGATGATGAGCCAAGTGATTTGCGCCTTTTGCCTAAGCATTTGTGCATGCCTTGATCGTGGTTTTACGTGTATAATAGATGTATTTTTACAGTAAGCCTTACAGTGCTTACTTTGTCCTAGGCTAATTGGTGTGAGTGTAAGAAATATTTATTTAAACAAATAGCTAGTTAATAATACATTGCTATTGATCATTTTAGTAATAAATCGCCATTGACTACTTAAAACAAATACATGATACAAGAAAATAGTTAATAAGACGATATTACGGCCGTGGTAAGGGAAAAAAATTGGACGATTCAAAAGAGCTTTCTATAAAGTCTTATTTGAATAAAGTTAATTTTGATTTTGATTTTGTGGTAGATTCATATAAATAAAAATAGTTCACTAGCTTACTCGACATAAACCAAGCAAGAGAAAAGATGGACGGGAAGAAATTAGCGGGAAAATTTATTATCGTTCGCACAGGTGTTGAGCACGTTCGAATCGAGCCCAAAGGACCGTTCATAAGATGTACTGTTATACTCCTACTGGTTGTAAGTAAACTATATATTATTTTATACAGATGTCTACAATATAATAATAACATTAGAAATGCAATCGATAAAATCATTTATTTCTAATTATAATTCACCAGGTGACGCAATTAGAAATAATTTAAATCTAAATTAGACATTAAATAAAAAAAAACATATTAGAAACTTGATATAATTGTACCTTCTTAATTCCTGAATCCGGACACACATTCTCTGTTACATAATATGTCTCAAACTGTCAACGAAGCGTCGGAGTCCTTTTTTTCTTCGAATTTCTAATACATATTGATTTTGGCTTATTGCTAGCTGTCAAAAAGTAAATAAAAAAATCATTTAGGTGCCTGAATATGAAGGACATATGATTATTAATTCTCAGGTAAAACTGCTTCTATTTGGATAAGCAAGAGTAATAATTTGTTAATTACACTTTGAATAACTGAGCTATTTCAATGACTTTAATATGTGTTTTAAGTAGTTTGGAAAACTGAAAATAATGTAAATGTTTCACAAATAAAAAAAATATTTTTAGTATCGATTTTATATGAGACAATCAAGAGATCAATTCTTCCTTAAGTAATTATGTATATGCAAAAAAAGCTAAAATTCAACTTAAGGATCTAAACAAATAATCACCCAAAATAAATTAGAACAATTCCAAATCCCATTTTCCCAGTTTTAAAATATACAACAAATTTAACCCATCTTGATCATTCAGATTGAGGTGGGCATTCTTCCGTAACATTGCAAGAAAATTTAATAAAGATCCATTATGAGAGAGACAAAGGGATCGATTAGAATTCAGTCAAAGGTTGGACGAAATCCTGAGCAATTTTTGAAAATGGAATTGATTATCTCGTTACTATGATTAGAGAATAAATAGATGTAATACAGTATAAAAATGTATCATTTTTTTTAGTAAATATATTTGTAGCTATTTTACCTATTAATTCACTTGTCATATCTAATCTTTTTTTTTTCTCTTTATTTGGGTCAATAAACAGTGTACACAATCTTAATATTTAACAATCAATAGATCAATACATTTTCTTCATTGTGACACCAACAGCATTAACCACATAATTAAATTTTAAGGAAATAAATTTGAGAGTGACAGTTTACTTAGTATAAACTAGCTTTGTAAGTGACAATGATAAAAAGCAAACCTGAGGAAAGATATATAAAGTTGAAAGATATGACAATTTCTCCGTCTTTCAAGTTAAAGTTAAAGATTGTGCCAAAAGTTGCTTAAATTTTGCTATACGCGTTGATATTATGTCAATATCATTAAAATGTTTATTATATGAATTGATAATTCTATTTAATGGGGAACGCTTGCCAGCATTAGTTCGGTAGAAGGCCGTGGCTAACAATGGCATAGTATTTCTAATAGATATTCTATGAGGTACCTTATAACGATTTTTATTATTAAGTGTAATGCAATCAAATTTGCCGTGACATAAATTATATAAAAACATTGACTCGAGTTGGTAACGTCTAGATTTCAGAGGTAATAAGTTATATTTCTGTAATAACAAGTTATATGATAACTTTCTATGGAAACATTTATAGTACATACATTTACGAAATCGTTTTTGTATAGATTCAAGTGCAGTCGAATACTTATCATATATAGGATTCCACACAGGCACAGCATGCTCTAACTGGGAACGTACAAGAGATTTATATAAAAGTAGATACGTGGAAACCTGCTTAAATTTTAAGCTGGAACGCATGACAAAACCATACATCTTGAAAGCCTTACTTACAATATGATCAATATGAGTGTTTAAATGCAGTTTACTATCTAGTATCACTCCCAAATCTCTCATCTGTTTAACATCCTCAATACGAGCACCACAAAGCAGATAGGGAAAGCGACAATTTTTTTTCTTCTTGGTAAATGTTACAAATTTACATTTATTTAAGTTTAATTCAAGTTTATTATTTATACAATATTCAGTAAAACGGTTCAAATCTTGTTGAAATTTCAGATGATCCTCGTAATCATTTATAGTGTAAATTTAAAGCACTTACTGATGTCGTTGATGAATATTATAAACAACAACGGCCCCAAATCCGAGCCCTGTGGCACACCAGAACTGACTGTTACAAGGTCAGACTCAAACCCATTGATAACCACCCTCTGTGAACGATTTGAAATATATGATTTGAACCAGCGCCATAAGTCTCCCCGTATCCCATTGTACGCTAGCTTTTCCAACAGCAGTTTATGGTCAACTCGATCAAAAGCCTTTCGATAGTCAGTATATACGCTGTCTGTTTGCCTATTGTTATCCATTGCTTCAAAGAGATAGCTGGTATAAATAATTAAGTTTGTAGTTGTGGAACGATGCCTTACAAATCCATGTTGATGCTCTGAGATAATACAATGAATATCAGGGTATACACCAAATCTGTGTCCTTTATTATTATATACTCATATCTAATCTAAGAACAATTATTATTGTTTCTCATATCACGTGCTTTATAAGACACGGTCCTTTATAAGGCGTGGTGAAACAGATCCGATACTTAGAGGCCAAAGCGAAATTTAATGAAAGTGTGTTTGCGTGGAGTGTACCAACTGTGTCTAATCTCTATCTGCACCATGAAAAATACAGCTAAAGACTATACCAGTTAGGTGTACAGAAACAATTGTCATTACTGATCAAAACGTTTGTGGATTATTTTTATTTAAATATGGCAGGTGGTGACTTACCGCCCACGAAATGGGCCTCCCAAAAAAAAGCCTAAATTTGCGCGAAGGGAGTAACATTGGTGTGAACAGCTAAGGGTGTAGACAGGTGTGTCTGTGACGGACATCGCAACCTCGTCGACGTTTCGACATTATTACACTTCCACCCTTTGAGCATCTGCTCTGCGACTCCACTCTGTCCGGCCGGCTAAGGCAAGACAGAAGTAGGGTCCACAGAAATTAAAATAAAGTTAAAAGTGTTGTGATAATAACTAACTTTTAGGTAACTTTGTTACCATTTTATATATGTCATCTAAATTAACGCAATTCGATAGTCAAAAGCCAAAAATCCATTTTAGTTTTTAATAAATGAATAATATGTATTGTCTTTGAACTATTATGAAGATGTTTTTAAAAGTTTTATATGAAAAGACAATGCGAATAGAAGCAAACTCCGTATGTTAAACGAAAAACTTGCAATATGGTAAGCATATATTCTACAATGTTCGAATATTCGTCCTATTCTGTTATATTTCTGTGCTTTGTCAAAGGAATGTAACCCCTTAGAGGTTTGTATGTAACCCAAAAAAAACTCGATACAAAGCTTTGTGAGAGGCCGAAATCAAAAAATACCTTTAGACACGCATGCTTTCGGATTTAAAAGAAATCGGATATAGCTGTAAGCTACAAAACAATTATGCTACAAATTAATTTCTGTAAGTCTAAAACTTGGGGATATAACTCTTTATGAAGACTTCTTTGTGAAAAATGTTACTTGGATGTTTTTTTTTTATTAAGTGGGTAAGTGCTTAAACTGTTGTTCACAATAATTCTTATTTTAAGCATGTTTTCACACGTAACGTATTTTCAGTTTTAATTCAAACAGATATCCGATTTTCATTTATTTCAATCTTAATTTCATAATTGAAATAAAGTTCAAAAGGCAGACTTAATACAACAAGACATTCTGTACCAGTCAACCGAGTCGTTAAAGATTCAAAACTATAATATACCTACTATCTAATACATACATATACATTAAGGTTATAGATATTTGTATGACATCCTATTTAGCCCTAAGACTCCAATTTATCTGAAGTCGCGTTTCATATTCCTCGGGTCCACTCATAGTCGTGACTTACACTCATCAAGCAACCTTACATTACAAATTCCAACTCATCGCACCAACTTCTCCTCCGAATCTCGTCTATGGGATGATCTGCCTTTCCATATTCGAGCATCTGCTAGTAAACTCACGTTTAAGAGATTGGTTCGTGGACACTATCTCGAATCACTGACTTAAGCACCTCATTTTCGAGCAATAGTAATTAATTGATTATCTATTATATAATATATATTTATGTATGTGTATGTATTTATATGGCTATGTATATATGTATCTATTAGGTAGTTAGTTGTTATTTTAATTTGTGATGACCTTATTGTAAGTTATTATATGTATCTGCGCCACTTACACTTACTAGCCATTCGGTTGACTGGTAGAGAATGCCTTGTTGCGCTAAGTCCGCCAATCATACCCAGTTTTTGTTGTGCAATAAAGTTTAAATAAATAAATAAATATTTTAACACTATATTATTAACACTATATTGTTAACCAGATTTTTTCCCCAAAACTTCACAGCCCCCTAGCGGCGATTTTTGTCGTTAACTTTTTCTAAAACTTGGATATTCGTGATCAGCTCATTAAGGAGAACAATACTATCGAAAATTTGGAGTCGATCGCCGCTCGCCAAACTGCTATATAAACTGTGCCATGTACTTGAACTAGTTTTTGTGTGTCACGAAAATGGCGCTACAGTGAAAGAAATAAAAGAGGTCCTTTTATTTTTGTTTTAAATTTAGAACATGAAATACGCCTTTATTAGCAACATTATTTATTCTCGTCATAATTATATCCGCACTCCGTACTACAAGTCATCCATCGAAACCTTCATCTCTCCTTTCTTCTACTTTCGTCATTGCACTTATCTATGCCTTCTACAAAACAAACCAGAATAAGGAACAGCTTACACAATCACAAAAGAAAAAAGCCTTATGTCACGCGATGGATTCCTTCAAACTGTGCCATAAACAGTCCATCTATTTTAAGAAAAAGAGTCTTAGTGAAGACACGACGTATTATCTCAGTATACATATGTAGAGCGTCCGTCCCCTTTTCCATTAATCTTATTTACGCCTATTGCCTTAAGTAGCACCATTTTCACGTAGAACTTGGCAAGGGAATCTGGGTCCCTTCAGTTAAAGGAATTCATGTATTGAGGTGACGTATGTGACCGATGGATACAGTGAAACAAACAATGTCTCGTGGAGGTTGATCAGAATTTTTATGATGAGAGTAGATATAGAAATTTTATCGTTTGTTTTTTCAACATTGTTGTTGTTAATAAAAACAACTTCTTGTTGTTAATAAGAAATACGTTTATTTTAATAACAAATATGCAATAGTTACTCACTAAGTGCATTGTGCCTAAATGAATGCTAAATAATTGAAATTAGAATTTTAACCTTACTTATCAAAATGCTGTGGGAAGAAAAGCTGTGGGATACGGTGCCTAAAATGCTGCTGACACAATTACCTCGCTGAATCGCCTAATTAGTTTCCCAAAAGTATGTGTAGTAACGGAGGTTAATTTTCAACTTTGACGGAATCAGTATTTATTCTTTTCTTACATAATTACTTAGAAAACATCAATGAATTTTTGTTTTGTAAAAATGTTTTAATCTCTCCGACATTAAACTGTTACCACAGCCTTTTAATATAAATTGGAAACATATTCATAGATAACACAAAATTCCGCACCATAAAATAAGATAAAAGATATTCTCGTTAGCTTAGCTACTGTCCCTTGTCAATTTAGTATGTTCTATTAGCGCACCATTCAGCAGTCATAAACAGATTAATAAAGTAAAATAAAATAAAATTTGAGGGATATGAAAACTACTAATCTAACTTAACTAAACTAATCTTATAGTGTCTGAAAGAAGCTGTAATCTGAATTCCTTTATAGTAAAGCAAGTGTAAGTATTTATATGAATAACTTCGTGCATGAGTGATCCTTCTGCTTTTGGACTTTATGTATTCTGTAATAAAGTGCTACTTAAATGCCTCATATTTAAGGTGCTAAAATGTAAGCCCAAGTTTAATTGAATTTGCTGAACAATGTACGAACAGAAACTTCAAAGAATTAGTTCTGTTGTTCTTTCTCTCCTTAAAATTTTATACAATACTCTTACTCGCTTAACATGAAGTTAATAATTCAATTTGCGTGCACATGAATACGTAAAAAAATCTTTTTATATGATCACTGAACTTAAAAGCTACATTCAGAATTTTGTACAGTAATAAATATGGCAAGAATATTTAAGGACTTAAACGGAAATATTAAAAAAAATCATCTACCAAGCTATGTTTCCCAGTATACGCCTTTTTTTGTTGACTAGTTAGCTAGGTAGCGGTCGCATATGGGCCTCCTGACAAGATTACCAGGAAACCCCAGTACTGAGGACAGAGGTCTTTTTGGGTACGTGTGGTATGATCTACATTGCGATACCACTATTTGCGCTCCCTAGCTTGCCCAACATAAATTAATAGGCTTTCGAGAATGGGGGGAGGAAGACATGATATATCCCCAGAAGGTGAAGCCTTTCAGCGACGTGCACTAGACCAAATCTTGCACGCACGCCACACGGCCTTCTACGTACTGCTACTCTTATTCTTCTGCGGTGGATGACACGTGTTCGCAAAAGAAAGCGACAGCCCCCTATTCCGTTTTACAGAGGAATATAGCCACGACCATGTTCGACAACAGGCTGTCCTCGCCAGTCGGAAAAATTGCTACGTTTCCTTCCGAGACGTGCTACTCCATGTAGGTAGTAGCCCAATGCAACCGAAACGTTTAGTCAATACCTATCTATCCCATGCGGAACGAGAGGCTAATTTAGAGTCGGCGCCTTACCCATTCCTCAAATTTCGGACCATTAGCCGCCCAATTGTATTATATGTTTATGCTATTTTATTTTAAATTTATTTATCACTGTATGTGTCGTTCTGTGTCGTGTATGCTCTAGTTATGTGTCGTTTATGTTGTTCATACATACATAGCTAGGAATATAATCTGGTCTGTATAAGAAAAATGTATCTATAATCGATTGTGGTTTGTTTTGTGTGTCAAATAAGCAAATAGATCGTCCAGTTGCTAACATTTGCTAACATGCCTACAGATATCGGAGATATTTTATGCTTCGTGATGCTGTGGATTTGTGGGATGCAATAGTTTTTGACTCGATAGTCAAACTACTTGTAATGCTAGTTAGCATAACACTAATTTTTAAAACACTGTATATGCTGTTCCTTATTATAAATAATAATGTAATATTTAGTTCATAATATTATTTGAATAACAATGATTTGCCTATGGTTATTTCAGAACATAAGCACATGATTTTTTCAAGCAATGTAAAAGAAACTAAGTGTGATATTAAAAGGAATTTGGTCAAATAAATGTGCGATATAAATCTAATGGAACAACCGTGTAAGTTAATAGGGTATTCCGAAGAGTTTAAAAGCTTTCTAATATTATAGCATCGTTATGTAGAAATATTCAATCTAAAGGAACACAATAGGGAAAACTTTTCTAACTGTATTCATCTGAAAATAAAATTTGACTTATGTAGGCTTTAATTAAAAACACAATGATTCAGAAATTTTAAAAGGTTGAATTGAACTAAAACCTGTTATGAATGGAAAATTACAAACTTTTTCTTACCTGTCCAGTCTCGTCTAGAGTAATTTTCCACAAAGTTGTTATTTTAATCAAATGCCTATTAAATTTTTTCTTAGATAAGTATCCACTCAAAAATATAATTGTGAATGCAAAAATAAAAAAGGTAAAAGTCCAACTATACTCTATTATTTTATTTTTTACTAACTATTATTATTGTTGTTGGTGATGCGCTTTTGCGCTGATGATAGGTACTGGATAAAGTGAAAAACATCTTAGAAATCTACCCTGCTATCGTTTATGTATTATGTATATTTGTTTTTCATGCGACCTGGCATTTTGCAGACTTTCATATCGATAGATATTATTCTTTTAATTATTTAAAAATCTTTATTGCACTTTACAAAACTTTGTATGTACTGATAGCGATACTATAGCGATAGCGATAGAACTTAATGCCAATTGGCATTTTCCACCAATAAACCGTTGGGTTTAAGATTGTCAATGACGGTGCTTTCCGAGTTGTTTTAAATATAAATTATAACTTAGGAATTTTATGTTAATATCAATATATTTATATATACAAACAAGATACTTAATGATCATATATATATATACATACATACACATAAACGCATGGACTACGAAAAATTGGAATGTTTTCAAGTTTTTGGCAGTTTTACCTTGAACGATTCGATTAAAAAATTTAAAAAGCTTCGATTTAACTGGTTTCTTGAATAAAAACGCACAAAATTTTCTTGCAAAAAAAATATTGCCAAAAAGCTGCGAGCGCAGGGATAGCTTATTAAACAACGTAATTGCCCTAAGCTTGAAGGATTCACAGAAACTCTGAGCTATGGGTTGGCATCTTAAGTGGAGGTTTCCAATGGAACAATGAGAGTGAGTAATGAATCTAAAGGTACCACTAAACCCAATAACTTAACATAATAATGTTTCAGACAATCAGAATTATTCGGTAAGAATTTTTATGGTAATTAGGTGATGCGTCATCTTAGTCTTTAAAATGAAAAATTTATTTTGGGAAAATGATTCTCGATATAGCTTCGTGCGCTTTTGAGATCTCTTACTTCCATTTTCCTCGAAATGAGGACGAAAACAGCTTCACAAAGTGCAGTAATAATTTACTATTAACTTCAAAATTTTTATAGTGTTTAATTGAGTATAGTCTGAAATAAATTGACTAATTTAACTTAAGTTTTAGATTTATATTTTGACTCGGAATTCCAACTCGGAGCCAAAAACTTAGTTGTAACGAGAATCACTTCGAAACTGAAAGCCTGCCTCCCCTCGGACTAATAAATAATCAACATCCCGACGATCGGGTGTGATAGATAAGATAAACTTTGTACTGAAACACACACACATATTTGTGTAGGTGTTTCATTGCTTTGTTAGTAACAACACAACATTCATACAAAATTTATATAATACGTGATTTTATAAGTGTGAGATATCTTTATGATACATGATTTTGTACCATTAATTACGTGATAGTTTTAAAGGGTAGAATGTAAACCAATATTCAATATCAAAAGAAAACAATACAGCTAAAATTCAATATCAAAAGAAGATAATACAGCTAAAATTCAATATCAAAAGAAGACAATACAGCTAAAATTCAATATCAAAAGACGACAATACAGCTAAAATTTAATATCAAAAGAAGACAATACAGCTAAAATTCAATATCAAAAGAAGACAATACAGCTAAAATTCAATATCAAAAGAAGACAATACAGCTAAAGTTCAATATCAAAAGAAGACAATACAGCTAAAATTCAATATCAAAAGAAGACAATACAGCTAAAATTCAATATCAAAAGAAGACAATACGGCTAAAATTCGCTACCAACCATTTACGTATGTAGTATTCTTGATTTTAACCGCTCTAATGACAACTTTAATAACCAGTACGTAAAGTTCAACAATTATGTTGGAGAGGAATATAATTCGTCGCGAAATCGACATCGGAATGACACAGTACGATGGCTATAACATCAGAAGTGTTCCCACATATGCAGAAGTTTATTTTGGCAAGTAAATACTCAGATGCTGTTTATCACGTTATAAATAAACCAGATGAAGCATTGTCTAATTTGATGTTCAACGTTACCTCGAAATGTTCCTTCTAACATTTACTTACAACATTAGTTCTGCTTAAAGGAGCGTAGGCCACTGGCCCAATTCCGTGAAATCCTATCCCATTAAGGGCACTTTGGCTTAGACACGGTCTGTTAGTTGTATAAGCATTACAGAGTGATAGATCTAAGCATTTTTATATATTTATAATTTAGTTTATATTTATCCAATATAGAGATTTTCTAAAGAGCATCGTGTGCGCCTTACTACAATTTTTACATTAAAAGACTTTTACATTAAGAGCTATTATAGACAATGAAGTTGCGATTACATTAGTGCTATATTGAACTACTCTGATGTGACTCATATTGACACTAATAGGCCCGCTTTTTAATCAAAGAGTATAATTGTAGTGGAAAAAAGACAATTTTATTACATTAAATAATAAGAACGCCTGTTAAGAATGTGATGCAATACTTGCTAAGGTTCTGTATAAGTTTAAAATAGAATAGATTTTCGATGGTAATATTACTTGAGTCTCAGCGATCCTATAGAACTAAATGTGGGCGGTTTGGTTCATATTTTCCAAGGTCATATGGTTGATACCCCAATGTAATATGAGTTAATTCGAGTATCTAAATTCCCGATATCAATTTATTACAGTGTATTTCAATTCCTTCCAACTAGTCATTAGTATATTTCATTGAAAATTCTTTCCAACATAGATAAGATTCTTAAAATCTCAATTAGTTAGGAAGTAAGTATTTCTACAACAAAAATAATCACCCTGATATTTTTGTGTGAATCGATTTACATCAAGCGAACTTGCAATAATAACTATCCGAGTAGATCTATTAGAAAATCTGCATACGAGAGCAATACTAAAGGTGTAGAAAGTCCATATAAAAGAATCATGATAATCAGGATGTCGTGTTAGACCCTAAACCTCTTTAGAAATATTCAGTAAGACCGCGATAGCCTCGCTATACTTTTTACGGCCTTGTCTCAGAGGTATGTGGCATACGTATGTTAAAAGGTTTCTAGTCAATCCGCACTATAGAAGACGCAGTACAGATTATTGACGAAGCCCTCCCTTCTAACGACTAGCTCGAGATAGGCAATTAAAAAATATTCCATAATCTGAAGTCTCGAAGTCTCTGGTACACTCAGGTGCTCCGAAATATAGAGAAAGAAAGACGATACAGCCGTGTGAGAACAATGAGGATGAACATGGAGATTGTGTGGTTACATTCCAATGTAGAAATTAAATGTAAGTTTTACCAAAAAGAGGTGTGAAATTTTTGTTTTCTCAGTTATCTGGCTTGAAATAAGCCGGTAGTGACGGTCAACAGAAGTTCGATCCGATCAATTTGATCTGGAACAAAAACAAACTAACAACCTGATTTAATCTATCAAGAAGATGCGGAAGCCGACATGACGAACGAGCTTTTTTCTGTAACTTCTTATGAGACTTGACGGATTGTTACATATTTAATTAAATACTCTTATATATAATTATTTTACGTAATTAATGTTAACAATATCCGGATGTTATAATCAAGTCTTCTTAGAGGTCGCGCGTGAGAGGAATATAAATTATCTGTTTACTTCACCGCAACTGTACAAACAATGTCTTATGAATGCCAAAGTTATTTTCGTCAACGCTTAGTACAAAATTATGTTAGTGAAATATTTATTTATTACATTATGTAGTTTCATAGCGCTTGCATCGCTACACTCGCACTATACCTGTCTCCGTACCATGCCCACCGACATGCGATATGACAAACCGGAATATAACTTTAAACTGTTCAAAAACGAAAGATAAATTTCAAAATGGCGGTAATATAGCAGGATAAAAGCTTTATTATATTTATATTGTTTGGTTACTTATGCTACAGAGCTGCATTTTAAAAGAGAACTGCCGTAAACTCATAGTATTGTTTTCAGCTTTGCAGCTGTACCATTCGTGTGAATCATTTTGATTATTTACTTATAAATAGATTAACTTAATGACTTTTCGCTCTTGAGTAAATAAAGGACGTCATTTATAATATTTAGTTTACGTGTGTTAAACGACTTATTTAAAACCGCTCTAGGTAGTAATTAACACAACATTCACAGATTATAATTATAATATGTTATTTCATCGCTTGAAATTTAATTAAAATAATCCGATCCGAAGATAATAGCAAGAAAATATTGTTTGAGTGGCACACATGACTGCTAGACAGCCAATTAAAATCTTTTAAATAAATTATTATAATGTTTCATATGGATTGCAATCAAAAGTGGGTTAATTTGTTTTATATGATATTTTCCAAATTATATTGAAAAGAAAATTATGAATACAGATGCTATGTGCAAGAAAATGAATAAGAATTTTAGATCAAATCAACCTTTATAGGAACATCTGCCTTATATTTATGAAAAGATAAAAATGAAAGAATGTCGAACTTGCAGAAAAAATCCAAAAAACTAGCCTGTGAGAGTTTATGCAGCCTGTAATTAGAACTACAAATTTCTTTATCGCCTTTACATCCCCATGAAAGGTGCAGTGTATTAAGACTCAAAATACAACCTATCTATATGCCTAGTATATAAGACCTGAATAGAAAAATATGCATTTTCATTACAAATTTTGTAATAATTCGTTGGAAAAATTACGATGATTAATTAAAATATTCTCTTGCTTATCTTACATAACTATAAACCATGTAACTTATCGCCGTATAATAATTACTATAACTCACCCGAAATAACCTTAAAATGTTTTGACCCATTATCTTACATGGGATATAAGGCTATGTATTTTCCGTACCATAAAACTAAAAGCCCGCTACACCGAATTCCATAGATAAAAGATATACATAAGAAAACAAAACCTCTGTATCCCCTGAGGCATGTAGAGGTGTACGATATAAGTGCAAAAAAATGTTACAGTCTTATTATATTAAAAGAAAATATATCTTTTTCGGTTCTAAATATGCAGAATAAACTTGTGAAAATGCTTTGAATACATATATTTTAATGATAAAATCCATCCTTTATCGCAATGTTAACCTTACCGAGAAACGGAACATAGTGACTCGGGGATTGTTAATCATATTTCAAAAAATGTATTATTTTTTTTTTCAAAAAAAAAAACGTCGCCCCTCACTAGGTCACAAACATAGAAATCTCACATGCACAAACACCCAGACCGGAACAAATTTTTGTAGGTCATACGAAATATCTGTCCCGTGCGGGAATTTAACCCGCAATCCGTTGCATAGAAGCCGATTCGACTACTGCGCTAAACATGTCGTCTAATATGTCTTCCATGTCGTAATAAAGATTAACAGTACAATATTTCAAGCTATTATATAAAATTAACAATTATAGAAAAAGGTAGATTATACTCCAGTTGTTGATCTATCCACTATCCAAGTTAGTTTGGTTACGTTAGTTTAATTATTATGTAGCTTAAATCACGTATCTTTACAAGACACGGTCCTTTATAAGGCTTGCGCGGGGATACAGATCCAACGCGTAGAGGCCATTTAAGCGAAATTTAATGAAAGTGTGCGTGGAGTGTACCAACTGGGTCTAATCTCTATCTGCACCATGAAAAATGCAGCCAAAGACTATACCTAGTTAGATGCACAGAAACTATTGTCATAGTGGTCAAAACGTTCTATCTATCTATCTTAGGGGCCGGGGTGGCTACCGTGAGGTGCCAACGCACTTCGACCCATTATGGGTCTTTTGTGCTACCCCATTGGTTCCTACTCCTTAATGTCATTAGACAGTTACTTGACCACCGTCAGTCCAATCAATCGTGCTCAAGAGCCTGATTATGTCCCTTGGTGGCATTACCCTAAAGTCGTTGGGTTTTGGATATCCAATCCCTATCAACCTTTGCCTACTTCCGGCCAGAGCATCGCAGTTGCACAATAGATGTGTCATGCTCTCCTCCTCGATCTTGCAGGCCCTGCATAGAGTGGTCTCAGTGAGGCCCATCTTGTGCAGCATAGTTCTAGTACCAAAGTGTCCTGTAAGGGCACCAAGCACCAGGCGGGTGTGGAGCCTACTTGAGCTCAGTGTGAATCTCAGCCAGTTTTCTGAGCCCATAAAGAGCTTGGCGTGCGTCATTCCTTTAGGTTATTCCATTCCTCTGTATGCCTCGCATGCGATTGCATTCTTATATGTGTTCCAATTGTCTTTGACGTGATGCCGACAAAGGGTTCAGGTCCCACCATGGGTGTTTCCGAACCCTTCCTTGCCAGGTAATCAGCCTTTTCGTTTCCAGGGAAACCGTTGTGTCCTGGTATCCAAACTAGGCGTACAGTGTTGGTCTTTGCAAGCTTATTAAGTACTTCCATGGCGTTCATTACCAGTTTGGATTCCACCTTATAGCTAGACAACGCTTTCAGGGTTGCTTGGTTATCGCTGAGGATGTAGATGGTTTGACCTTTACAGCCTCTATCTAGATTCTCCTGCACACAGGCTATAATGGCGTAGGTTTCAGCCTGAAACACAGTTGCCAGTTTGCCCATGCTGATGGATTTCTCAATCTTGTTGCAGTATATGCCTGCCCCCGTTCCAGACATCATTTTCGATCCGTCTGTGTACCAAAAGAGGGTGTTAACCCGTGGGGATACCAATCCTCTGTTCCACTCTTCTCTTGATGGGATGTGGACCTCGAATTGGCGCCTGAATACGTATTTAGGCGTCATTTTATCACTGGTCATAGCTAGCGACAGAATTCCATTGTCATGCTTCATGTCCACGTGACCTGTGCGTGGCCCGTCGGCGTTCCACATACCCGACATACTGAGTCTGTACAACGCCTTTATTGCCATCCTTTGTATGTAAATGTGTAGAGGCTCAAGGTTCAGGAACCGTTCCATTGCTGCTGTAGGAGTAGTTTTAAAGGCCCCTGTTATGGCCATGCAGGCCAGCCTTTGTAGTTTTCCTAATACTCCTCTGCATGTGGTCAGGTTCGTTCTTGGCCACCAGGCAATACTGCCATACGCAATTATAGGTAGTATCATTATGTTGTAAATCCAGTAGAGGATCTTTGGTTTAAGTCCCCAGGTTTTACCGAATGTGTGGCGACACATGTTAAAGGCCCTTGTGGCCTTCTCGATAGTAAGCGTCACATGTTCCTTCCACGTTAGTTCTTTATCTAGAGTTACACCTAGATATTTTACTTCCGTGGACCATGGTATCTCCGCTCCACACAACTTGAGGTTACCCATTCCATCAAGCTTCCTCTTGCGTGTGAACGGTACAATCACTGTCTTCGCTGGGCTGATATTGAGACGAGTCTCATTACACCATCGCTCGACCTTATGTAAAGCATCTTGCATCAGATCAGCTACGACACTCGGCACTTTACCGTTTATCAGTATGACTAGATCATCCGCATAACCAACTGTGTTCAGTGGTCCCTCATTCAATTGCTCGATCAATGGGTCAACCACTAGACACCAGAGTGTAGGGGAGAGTGCCCCACCCTGTGGGCATCCTCTGGTTGTTATCACACTCATTGTCTCGCCTAATATCGTTGCAGAAGTTAACCTGCTGCATAGCATGCAATTTATCCATCGTATGATAGTTTCATTGATGCCATATCGTCTCGCTGATACATTTATGGATTCAAAGGTGGTCCTGTCGAATGCACCCTCAACATCGAGGAACGCACCCAGGCATACCTCCCTTGAATCCAGTGCCTTTTCAACTCTGCTTACAACATCATGTAGAGCGGTCTCAGTGGATTTGCCTGCTTGGTAAGCATACTGCTTGCCGTGTAGAGGCCGCCTTCTGAGTGGTCCGTCCCGTATGTATCTGTCGATAAGCTTCTCTATAGATTTCAGCAGAAACGATGAGAGGCTTATCGGCCTGTACGCTTTGGCCTGATCATAATCAGCTTTCCCTGGCTTGGGTATGAAGCTGACCCTAACGTTTGTCCATACTTTAGGTACATGCCCAAAAGCAATGCAAGCCCTGAATAGCCTGCATAAAATGGGAACCAGTACCGTTTCTCCCTGTTGTAGCAACACAGGAAAGATCCCATCCGGTCCAGGTGCTTTATATGGTTGAAAGCTCCTGATCACCCATCGGACCCTTCCCTCTGTTACCACCTTTTTGGCAGATATCCAGTCTTCTCTAGTGGTACAGACTGCTGTCTGATCCTCATGGTTTCTGGCATCTGCGGCAGTGTTAGCGACCCTGGAACCAGGAAAGTGCACATCCAGCATCACGGCCAGGGCTTCCTTTCCTGTTTCTGTCAGTCTCCCATTCTCATCTTTCACAGCTGTGAATCAAAACGTTTGTGGCCTATTGCATTTCGATTTAGGTGGTAATGAAAACCGGGCTATGGAAGAGACTCCAGTCACCTGCCTTCTCAAAGCCTCCTAATTGATTTAAATATGGCAGGTGGTGACTCGCCGCTCACTAAATGGGCCCTCCAAAAAAGCAGACCAATATTGGTGCGAAGAGAGCAACATTGGTGTGAACGGCTAAGGGTGTAGAGAGGTGTGTCTGCGACAGCGATCGAGACGCCGTCGGCGTTATGACATTATTACACTTCCACCCTTCGAGCATTTGCTCTTGCGACTCCACACTGTCCGGCTGGTTAAGGCAAGACAGAGGCGGGTGGCATACGCCCCCCTGAAGCACATCGGTACCCTCGGTGACGCAACTCACCGACAACTCGCCACAAGCTGCCCTGAGGGAGACTGACTGCACTGATGGGGCATTTATGGCAGTCAAGGGGCATTAAATGCCCCACCAGAGGGCGATTATTATTATTAACAAAACATATTAAGGCAGTCTAGACTTTATAAAAATGATATGAATAAAATTCGGGATTCCCTCCAAATACTGAAGACAAGAACTACATACGAAAGTTTATAATTTAGCAGATATAATTAAGAAAGCAAAGAGTCTGTTCATATTTGCAGTTTTAATCTAATAATTTGCCCTCTATATAGATAATACCTTATGAGCTGAAGAGCTGCCCTATTTATTGATTGTATAAAAGTAGCTCACCAGCACAACAATAAAAAAAACTGGAAAACGCACAACACTCAACATGAAATTTAAAATATCTATATATTATTACCAAATTATTTCCATGTCCGAACTAATATGGAAAGTAAAACACAAAAATATTACTAAAACATTAACATAAAAAGTACTAAAGAACCGTAAAACCAAAAATATTTTAAGCCTGGTTTTATTGATATCTGATTTATCCTTGTCCCGACTTTAATTAAATATCATAAAGTTAGAAAGACTTAATATTTAACTAAACTAAGCTTAAAAGAACTTTATTTTATAGGGTCATAAAAAGAAACCGAAAAACCTGCCCGTTCATGGCGGGCAGTTGCTTTATAGTATGTTAATATTGTTGATAATAGCATAGTTTCTAGTCTCATACGCACCAAAAAAAACAATAAAGAAGTTGTAAAAATCGATATTGTACATTGTATTATGTAAACTAGCTAGTAAAATAGAGCCAAATCTCCTTATCGAAAGATATTTTTAAATTGCAGTAAAAGATTGATTTTCTATATAATGTTAGGTACATTATATAGAAAATCAATCTTCTGTCAAATCTGAGTCTGAAAATCAAATCTGAGCATTAAAGTTAATATTACCAAGTGTCACTTTCATATGTTTCCTAGTTGTTTAGGATATAATCTCGGCGAATTTAATGTAGACATCTTTAAGCTCAAAGTGAACCGGCATTCTAAGCAATCAAGCGTGAATATACCATCCTAGTATTCATCATCGCATTCCATCAGGCATAGTCAAAGCTTAATAACGTATATACCCAAAAAATGTATGAAACGTTAATCAATGCTTAATGGAAATATTTAAATATTCTCATCCTTATCTATTCACACCATACAACCTTAATCTATTCACATTCGTACTTAATGCCAAATTTGAATAAAAAAAACAACTCCTGAATGTACAGTCACAAATCAATTCATTTTTCAAAAAGAAATTTCAATTATAAGTTGATTGGCTAATCTTAATCATGTACATGTGCACGAAAATATCACGTCAAAGGTTGACACAAAAGAATTAACAACGCGTGAAAGATATCGCTTTGCTGCTCTTCGAACATCACTTAATAACCAACTTACCTCGTAAACGCTCACCCTGTTCACTCTTTACGTTGGCTTTAAGCCGTGTCCTTTCCATATACAAATATATTTTTCATATTTTACGTCAAATAGAAAATTCTAAAACAGTTTATACTATATAACTGGTGTTAGTGTAAAATATATAAAACAAAACTAAATCGTGTTTGTTTCACTACTGACAAGTTATAACTCAACGACGGCAGAAACGATTTAAATAATCACCAATTCATTGAAATCATTTACCGTGAAATATAGCACAATATTTATTTTAAATTATACAAAATTAGAGAAATAAAATAGTAAATAATCTTGTTAACATCGTCTTCATTTTAACCGAGGAACGCCATTGCTGGATGACACTACTGCACGAGTCTCTCCCAAGATCATAAAATAGAGATGATGTTAGTGCTGTCTCCCACCACGTTGGCCCAGGCATACGACAGCTCAGGAGACGAATTTTTGAAACAATAGAAAAGCAATAGAATCGCATTCGAAATCGTGAGATTCGTATACGAATTACCGAATTCACTTTTTCCGAACTTTCATTTCGTGCGTTGTGCAACGAGTGGTTCAACCCATTCGTTTTTGATTTCTACTAGTAGAATATCCAACGCTGAAATGACATTGACAGTGACCCATTCCCGTGTTTTTAATTTTTAATTTTTCCACGTAAAACAGAATCTAAAGTTCGATTTTTAATTTGAGACAGTAAGATTACATTTCCAGTGTCATGTGTCACAAATCATATTATTTAATATGGTATGTATTACATATTAACAATAAAAAAACGCTTTGATACCTAATAAAATAAAGCATGACTGAATGTCTAAATCTATTGATTGTAGTGGGTTGTAGTGGGTCACCCTTTTTTGTATCAGTGACAGTTGCACTTGTCATTTTACTGACTCGAATTAAAAATCGTAGTTTAATTAAGAATTTGTTTTTAATGACAATACTGAATTAGAGTGATTCAAAAATCTATAAAATTGTAAACAGTAGAAAATAATTTCGCGCATAATTTGTATTCGAATTCCAAATGCACATCTAATGATTCAAAAATACGTCTCCAGATCTGTTATAACTTTATTGGTCTTTGCGTCTTATATGTATAATATAGATTATACATGCAATCTACCTGTAAGACGCATGAAATCAACTTCGCAGCATTATTACCAAACATTTTTTTTAAATATGTTTTCAAATCATTCTTATTTAAAATTGTAATAACAATTTACATTTCGATTTGTAAGTTATCTTTCAGTCACTAAAGTTCATCTTTTCTTTGTTAAATTATGATTTTTGATACTGATGCTCAAACTAAAATGATTAAATCACTAAAGACGTACAGTAATGAACTCGAGCGCCCTTCGGCGGCCAGAAGTCAACGCCGGGGTAAAAGATGCTGATAATATATTTTGATACAGTATAGTTGACAAAGACATGCGGAAACGCTTGTATTTGGTATTCAACCTCTGTTTACCTTTGTAACCTCAGTTCCAACCGTTTTTATTGTGGGTCCGATGATGTAATCCCTTTTAAACGTTCATAGTCACGGAGCGACGAAAGTTGGTTATAAAGTGTACGTGTCCCTGACTGTAGATGAAAAAATTCTAATATATTATCATTTATTGAATATTGGTGACGATATTTATTATTCAGTTGCTTCTTGTATGTTCTTCTCTGAAAGGATTTTTTTCTTGTACTTAACCGCGTACAAGCAGTTCTTAAACTCTTTGTATCCTTAAATTTTATATATGATTGACCTTATAATAAGAGCTTGTAAATATCTATGTTGAATAAGTATTATTTTGATTTTAATTTCAATGTGATATTGACACTAACCTTCTAATCGGAAAGTCCATGATCCTGATATGTACCATAAGTTTATCGTTATTCGAATTTTATATGCACATTTATCTGTTTCTACGGCGAAGGAGATAGTCGTGAGACAATCTGAACACACCTACAACGAAAGTCAAAAAATTTATGTGAAGTCTGATATTAGAAAATATAAATGCTACTTCAATATTCTATTAGATGCCCGCTTGCGTGCGCCTACAGGAACATATTTCTTCGTTGTTCAACTCCTAATAGTTGTAGCGTGATGCTACACATACTCTGTAGCCTACATAAATTTGGTTTCCAACATAAAAATAAATGTTCGATTCGAACTAGTAGTACGGAAGATTACCACGGACATCATAAGTCGCGAATTTGCATTTTTATAATATTAGTACCTAAGTATTGATTATATATATATATATAATATATATATATATATATATATATATATTTCTATTGTTATTGATTTACAATGATATTATCCATCCTAATCCTATATTTATCCATCGAAAATTAAAACTAATTATAGGAATTGTATTCAACATATAAGTGACGCCATAGCATTGAATATGGGAAAGTTTAATAAAAGATCGATTTAATAGTTTAATAATAATAGTTTATTTAGCACATACAAGTAAAATTTTAACATAAACGGTCATTATACACACACAAATTACAGTGCAGTTACAAAATACAGTAATACTATAATTAGACAGAGGTCCCCAAACTAGACTAGGCCTGTATCTTGATGGACCATGCATTATTTAATTTACTGCATCGTTTAATATAAAATGACAGACAGTTAAAAACAATAAACAAAAAATTTAAACAATACAAAACATGAGATTAGTGAAAACATATAAAACATAAGATTACTGGCGTGGGATATCAGATACAAAACATCAACATAGGATTTCTTCCGTGGAGGTATAGTCCCGTGATAGGAGCCTTAGAAACAGAACAAGACACCACACTACAAAACCAAATCACCGCATTGTAGACTCGTGCTTGGATAAACTTTTATTTTTATGAAGTTAGATTGTTATCTTTTTAGAATTACAGTAAGTGAATACGGTTGATTTGTCCGCGACAATCATTCGCTCGTAACTTTGGAAGTGGTCCTAGATAAGGAAACTCCAAACAAAATTAAATTTGACATCGAGAGACGCTCTTAAACTTCTCCGAGTACCAATTAAGCTTTATCAAAATTATATTTCTAACGTCTTTGTTTTTTCAACAGCTCGTCAAAGTTCCGTTTGCTTTGGAATAATTTATAAACATTTTTTGCATTTATTTGCGCTGTCATTCTTTTCAAAGCTAAGTAAAAATACATAAATAAATATTCTAATGAGATTATTACTGAAAAAAAATTATTTCGTGATTTATTTATTGAACTCCTGTGATTATGAAGACGAAAAACAATTTGACTTTGAAACAGAACAATATATATATTAATAATGGTTATTTTGGTATTATTGTACTGGTATTATTATTGAACAACCTTTCAAATGAAATTACTTTTCAAGAAAATTCATATTGTTATGTATAAGAATCTCACAGATATACAAATATATTAAAGATGATAGAGGTATACCTAGCTGTTAGTCTTGTAAACAAGTGACTACTACTACTGGTTGTTCACAACTCTAAGCTATATCAATATCTGGGATATTTTATCTTACTTCTTGTGAGTTGCTCGTTATATTTGATTCGATAACGCGAAGCGATTCTCAATCTAATCTTTCCCGTTGCTCTTTCGGGCTTTTTCAATATTTCTGAATAAAGGACAATCTAATGAAGCCAATGAAATTTCGAAATAAAGCACATTGAACTTGTTCGGGCTAATATAGATTACAAATTCAGTATAGTCAATAAAAGATACCGAAAAATGGCACTAGAACAATTAAATTCTAAAACAAGAGATTATAAAATCATTGTTTTGTGAAGACGCTTAATCAGCTACTGTGTGTTCAATAGTTCCCGGTTCATAAGAGTATGCGGGCGCAGGACTTTGTCTTTTTTGTCCGAATTTTCCGCAGCACAAGAATGCTTGTTCGAACTTTCTCGAATATTCATCGATAGAGTAAAACTTTAGTTCCATTGTCTGGCACGTTCTGGACTTCGTAGAATGAATAAAAATTTAAATGCTTTACCTCTACATTTTCTGAGTAGTGATAACATGCAGTAATGCCTTATTATCAGATGTTTTCTATAGTAATTATTCAACCAGGCCGAATAGTCGATATTTTGAGCTTTATTAAAATGTGTGCTCAACTGTACAATAAAGTAGAAATAACTCATGCTTTACTAGACATACATTTATTACTCTTTAATCAAACGTAAAGATACAGAAATTCCATGATCAGCGCTAATCACAACTGTCTGGATTCTTCAGTCAACATTATGTGACGTCATATTTATACTCGTATATTATTTTTAATCGCTGTTTGTCGTTGCTATTTAAGCTAATGGTTGCTTGTTATGCTAAAAATGAAACAAGTTAGTGAATCTTAATAAATGAAGGCCACTGATGTAATATAGCGATATCACTTTACCCCAGCCTATATTGTTTAATAATATAAAATGTGTTGCTTAATAAAAAGCAACAGATTGATCACTTGTTACCAACTTTAGAGTATCGATGCAGATGTGGTCTCGGCACTGGTTTTTGAATCAAAAGATTCAGGGGTCGATCCTGCCATGTACCAACACGTTTTTTGTAATACGAATGAAAATGATCGACGAAAAATGAAAATGACGGTAAATGAAAACATCGTGACCTTCATCAACCTGCGTACACCTTTTTTTTTCATTAATGTGGAAATGCTGTTGTAAAAGAAGTAAGAATATAACACTTCGAATTTCCCTCCCTACTTCCTGAAAATCAGATAGTACCTTTCAAAAGGCTAGTCCATTTGATACAGAAGCGTTGCTTATGGCGAAACATATTACAAAATTTTGGATATAAATAAAGCAGTGGAGTATTGCCTGAGGTTCGCCGACATTACCGTGGGGGATTCGACTTACCGTGGGAGAGCCATGCTTCGGCACGAATTGGGCCGGCTCGACCGGAGTGATACCACGGCCTCATAGAAAACCTGCGTAAAATAGCGCTGCGTTTCGCCGAGTGAGTGAGGGTACCGGAGGCCCCACCCCCCTTATTCCCCTTATTCCCATTTAAAAGGCCGGCAACGCATCTGTGACTCCTCTGGTGATCCGTTTGCTCGTTTGCTGCCCTATCCAATAAAAAAAAAACTTACTTCACCTAAATGTGTAACAAGAAAAAAGTACCCCTTGGTTCACCATTATCTATAAATACTGTACAAAATCAATAACGTACCTAAACATTTTGCTTTTCATATCATGTAGAATATGCACGGATACAATCTGCTAGGAAAGTGTGTAAGCTTTTGAGGACCGGGATATCTATTTGCCGAGCTATTCCCGACTACATCCGGGCTTGGCCCTGACACTTTTCGAGTGCATCGAAGCATCAACAGCGGCGAGCGAAAGATCCATTTCACGCTTCGTCCGCTTCTTTAAAGTTTATGTTGACTTCTGTAATGTGATTTACACAGAGATAACACAAAACAGAAATTGCAACACCAATTTTTTACCCCCGACGCAAAAACAACGGACTGTTGTAAGTTTGTGTGTCTGTATATATGTATATATGGGTATCTACGGCATCATAGCTCCCGAACGGGTGCCATCGGAAACCAATTTAGTATTTTTTTTGTTTGATGGTGAATTAGTTGGAGTATTCTTAGCTATATTTATGGAAATTGATCCAAGATAGCTGCCAGCACAAAATGTTATATGACGTCATAACTCCCTCAATGTAGGTATTAAAAGAAATAAAATTTTTAAATCCAAGACTACCGCCACCACAAAATGGCTAAATTCTAAAATAGGTATATGCTTGAGTAGGTATTGAAAGCACGAAGTAATTTTGTCAGGGGTTGTTTAAGTTTAGTTCCTTTTGTCCCGGAACTAATTATATTGTCATTTCTTGCATAACATTTTAGTTAAATGACTAATACGTAATACGATATAAAATTTAGTAATTTCTAATTCAAAAAAGCCTGATGTCCGTTTAGAATAAGCTTAAATTAAACAATGTTGAAGCATTATTTATCAATACATAGTATAAACAAAGTCGCTTTCGCTGTATGTCCGTATGTATGCTTAGATCTTTAAAACTACGCAACGGATTTTGACGCGGTTTTTTTTTAATAGATAGAGTGATTCTTAAGGAAGGTTTGTATGTAATAAATGCATAATATAGTAGAGAAACACTGATAAATTTAAAGTTTTCTAATGTGATGTCGTAAATAAGCACGTTTTTTTGCGCTTATATTGCAAACGCTGGCTGAACCCTACGAGATAGACCAAAATAATGTACTACAGTATTGTACAACTTACAAAAATCCACAAAAACGTCCGCGATGGTATATGTCTATCTCTTAGGGATAACCCACCATAACCATTTTTTCACTGCACCGTGCGAAGCCGGGGCGGGTCGCTAGTATATTATATTTTAGCTGTCAGCTAATTGGGTGATATGCGAATACGAGTATGTTTACAAAATGAGACGGTATGTCAATCAGGGCTGCCAGATTGTATATTTGGATACAATATGTATATTTGGATATAATCGGACAGTTTTTTGTATCCATAACGTATAATCAACCATTGCGTATAATCGGATACAATAAAAAATATTATCTACAATTATATCGGTTTATATTTATAATTGTATATATATACTAGCTGGCCCAACAGACGTTGTCCTGTCAAATGTCTCAAATGTCAAATGTCTCAAATGTCACGTTGTCTCACGTTGTCTCAAATGTTTTTAAATAAATAATTTAGCTGAAAAACAATATCTATATGACCGTATTGTGAATCTAAACCATTCTCAAGCCCCCTGGAATACACACAAAAAATTTCATCAAAATTGGTCCAGTCGTTTAGGAGGAGTTCAGTCACATACACACGCACACAGGAAATATATATATTAAGATAATACTATTAAATTTCATATAACTATAAAAACAAAAATATATAGTCGATATTTATCTACTGATATCAATGATCTGAATCCCTGAGAGATTGATAAATCCAATTGATTGTCACTTCTTATTTTGATTATATCATACGTTCTGCCAAGCGACATTAAAGGATTTCGCCGCTGAGAATAAAAGTTAATGGTGTAATTACGCGATATTTTAATTATCGATATACTTGTTTATTGAGCACCTGCGTCGACCAGAGATAATGACGTTACTGGCGTCGTTAACTGTCAGTAATTTCGTTACCAAGCTTAAGCGAGAACACATAATAATATAGGTACCGTATAATACTTAATAAAATTGTTTACTTTACGTTCAACACACGGAAAGGAAAATAATGACATCGGCGGAATTATTTGTTCAAATACATGAAAGTAAATTTAAGTAACAGTAAATATTCCGTATTTTCAACAAAATTAATATTTAAGCTTGAAAAAAAAGCTTGCATATACATCATTATGACACTGATAAATTCCGTATAAATGATATATTATTATATCACACGATGGATAATAAATTGTAATATAGTGTGGTAGAGGAAATATGTGATGTGAAAGAATATGTAGTGATTGAGAAGGGAATGTTTTGATGGTTTGGACACCTAGAGGATAGACGAAATAGAACTAAGGAATAAAATTTAAAGCAAATATGAATAAGCCAGTTAGTAGGGGACGAGTAGAAGACGAGCCTAGTTGAACATATTTGAACCAAATAGGTGATATATAATAATAAAAAGATAAACGAAAATCAAGGAAACTAGGTAAGTATGTGTGCTTCGTAAAGTGGAAAACTGTGATCTCCGCCTACACCCATAAGCAAATGGCGTGAATCTATGTATGTATGTCTCAGAGTTATATGATAAGGATAATCAGAGTTATAATAAAATTTAAATTAGTTAACCGCTTTCATTAAAAGTAAAAGATCTGATCAAAGAGAAAAGCGAAGTCTAATTCAATTTTAAATAATTTCTATCACTTATTTAATAGTATCAACTATATTATTCAATAGCATCAACTATATAGTATAGACGACGTCGGAGTAGTTCTAGGAAAACATTTTGAAATTCACCCTTGTGCAATGCTATTTAAGTTTCTCTATGATGCAATTGTCTGTTAGATATGACTTAAAATGCCAAAGCTACAGTAGCTTCAAGACCATAGTATAAATTACACAGTAGACAAACTAAAACCTTTTGTGTATAATTACACAGTAGACAAACTATAACCTTTTGTGTATAATCAAGAATGCTTAATATCTGCCAATGTGGCTTTAATTAATTGCACTTTAAAAGCTCAATTAGGTTATATACTTTTGCGTAATTGTGGTAGTGTATTGTCATTAACGGAACACGGTATATATTTGAGTAGTGTGTGCAATTGTACTGCAATATTCTAAAATGTATTTTAGAATTGTTGTTGCTATCATATACCAGGTATTACTGCCACACTATTAAACTTCAATTTACAATCATATTATTATTTTTAAGCATCCGCAATGGTAATCAGTAATAGTAGTTTCAGCAACCGTTAAATAAATATTAACAAATTTGTAAAACGTCATAAGTGTTTTATAGGACTTTTGAGAAAAGTTCTCTAAAGATCTAAATCCGTATCTTCATTGAATTATACGCACAGCACAATGAATTGTTTACAATTTGATGCAACTTATTACTGTAATTAGTACGAATTTTCTGGCAGTTCAACTTTAGTGTGCAGAGAGCGATCCGAACAGATAACACACTCTGTGTCGACGAATCAAAATCCATTTGTCCCAATACATCCATAGCTAGGCTACTTCGAAACACGCACGCTAGTGGGAATTTTGAAATAAAATGAATAGTGAACAATGAAAGGTATTGTGCTTATTAGTCTATGTGTATACATATACACATAGACTGATAAACACATTATATTTCTGCTATATACATATATAGAATTCTAAAAACCAATGAGCCGATTCTGATGATTGTTACGTCTATCAATTCATCTAAATACAAGATTTAAAGAGTGTCATTACAGACATGATTGGCATGAAATGAAAAAAAAAAGCGATTAAAATAGCTTAAAGACCGCTGCTTAAAAATATCCAGTAGTCCTGTAAAAATAAATTCTAACGCACATAAATTTTAATAATCAGGGCCCAATTCAAAACTACCCACTCAATAATAGACGATGCAAGGGAAATTGAAATATGGAATATTCCAAATTATGTATTATGTTTTACAGATTTACGACAGCTTTTGACCATGGTAAAGTTTGTTTTTAACTTGACGATTACTTTCCAGTAACGATGTTATTTCTCGAAATTATATATTTTATTAACATAAAAGTAGTAAAGTTTTTATTGATCGCCAAAATTTTAATATACATAATTACTTAGTGATATATGATCTTATTTGTGTTAAGACTTTACAGTCGAAGATGACTACTGATTAACATTTACTTTATTGGCCTTATAAACATGGACTTTATTCTCCAATTTGTTAATAACTATGTATCAACATCCAACTTACTCCCAAGGACAATCATCTATGAGAAAATAAGTAAAACTTGTGACTAATAACAATACACAATATGTGCCAGCAACTATTTCATACAATCACGATTGACACTTTTATTCACAAAATTCACATTCGAAATTCAAATCACTTTTAGTCTCTGGCGGATTAGAGAGTTATTTCAATCCCTGTTTACAAAGAACTAACTAACTATTTTGAAATAAATATGACATAAAGTACATTTATGTCTGAATGGAAATATATAATAATATTTTTATCTCGTATATTGTATTTACCAATTAAACATTTTGCTTCTGTCTTAATTACCATATTAATGGAAATTGTGATTGATGACGATAAATAAAAATCCTCGTTAAAATTTTTCAACGAAACACATTTTCCTGATAAAAGAAGAAGTGATAACGGATTCAATAACCTACAGCCTAATTGTAATGTTGATTTATATCAACAAGTTTAATTAAGTGTAAATACATTTTAAGTACAATGGTTTGTATTGTAATTAATAGGATTTTTCTCTCTAAATACTATTTGGTAATGTTTGTTTTGGTAATATAGTGTGATAAAAATCGGCAATGCCGGCAACGGCGTGTGCTTGCATGTTTTAAACCTAGTAACAATCTCGGTGCAATTTAATCCTGCCTTTAGATTAAGAGAGAGATGTAGGTGAAGCCACTTCTTTATGTTACGAGTATGTATAAAGTCTGTCTACTATGAAATATTTACACTATGCCAACATAGCCCTCCGTATAGTAAAGGCCAAACGTGTTCAACGAAATTCAATTAACAACATGTCTCGACATGGCGGGGCTTTTACGGCTTTTAAAGCAAAATGGTTTTGAAACTGACACAAAATTTTCTTTACTCACTTTTATGATATCAAGCAAAAACTATTTTAACCAAGATTGTCGCTGATTTTAATCGCTATTGAATAAATTGATTTACAATTATACATCCGAATGTTATACACTGTGATAAAACTTCACCATGTCCAGCTAGCTGTAAGACAGGGCGATGTGATATCATTGAAATTATTCACACAGGATATGTTTAAGCGTTCGTAAGAGAAGTAGTTTTTAAAACAAAGATGGACACGATAAAACTCATTTCCATGGTGCACGCATTCTCCTAAAGGTTGTATACTACACTAAAAATTGTTGACGAGTATGTTTATCTAGAATAAATAGGCCAACTAGATAGGTCCAAATCTAGAAAGATCGATGTGTCTTACAGTAGGCGTTATAAGGTCTCTCGCAGTCAACAAGGGCAATGGACCATTTTGAAATCCGCAGAAGAGCCAGGGTCGTCTACATAGCCCGAAATGGCAAACTTTTATTGGTAGTAGGCAGGTACTTTGCTCGTAGGACTGACACTCATTCCGGTGAGAACGTTCTTGAATGACAGACATACACTAGAAAACACATCTTCGATAGTCTACCTACAAATTGTTCGCAAATTTGTTATGTATTCGGTATGAAGATCCTTGGGGGAGGATTATTCCTCTTGAACATAAGTTCTGCAGTCACCTAAATGATGATTATAAGAAATAGGTTTAATGTATTTTTAATGTCTTATTTTCTGCCAACATATACATCCAAAACAAAATATAAAAATTGCTATTCAGTTTTATGACTTAAATCACGATAATACTGAAAGAGTACTTTTTTACTTTTTTAACCTACAAATGAAAATGGCCACGAGTATCTTACAGCTATTTTATTCTTTAAGAATTTTTTGTAGTGGTAAATTTACATTCATCGACTAGTCTAGAGTCGTAGCAAATAATATTTCATGTATAAAAGCAGTAAATTCCTCTCCAAATATACTCTTATAATAATTACTTTCTTTGTGATGGCCATTTACAATTCTTAAATAATAAAGTTGCTAATAGGAATTTTAAAGAAGAGAAAAACACGACGCCGTTCCTATGCAAATTAAGGCTATGGAGATTTGTTTAATTTAAATTTTCATAGCTTACAATGAACGAGAAACTTTTACCAAATAATTCCTCCTTTGATATCTTCGCAGCTTTTCAGATCAATGTATATTTTTAATGTGGGCTTAAAATATATATATTAAAAAAAAAGTATTGTTACGATTCATTATTGAGTAGCATTACCTAAATCCAAAATAAAATTGTTTGACTCATTCTAATGTATTACTTAAGACAATTCCATAATTATTGACATAAATTGACTAGAATATTCTTCCTGTAGCCAGATTCGGTGGATGTGATGCCTTACTTGTTTCATTTATTCACGACCTCATCTCATTAATGTACATAATGAAAAACGATAATATATTGGCACATAGCAGGATCAACCTCGAAAATTCGATGAGCAATGCCGAAGCCATAGCGCCACCGACGTTTAGTGTTAATGATAAAATATATCGCGATCTTTGCATTTCTGTATGATAAGTAATGAAAGCATTTTACTCTGAAAGTGATTTGGATAGGTATAGTATAGATATACTTAACTAAGATCAGATCACGCTAAAATTGGAAATGGTTTGGAAGGAAAGGGCGTATCCTTTCCGACACTGCCACACTATAAAACTTAAGGAAGCTTGTACTCCTAAGGGAAATCAAACTAAATTGCCTTACAGCCAGTCGCGAATTTAATCACGAGAAAGTAGTGCTTTCCGTGAGTAATTGGACATTTTGGACTGCGTAGTGTAAAAGCTCCAAATATTTGGAAAATTTAATACAAATACGAGTAACAGACATCGAAAACGTACTTGAATCAACAAAACATCATTATGATACCTTTTTACTTTCTAAAATGGGAATAGTTTATTTATTTCATATCTGTTGAGCACTTGTACATACAAAGAAAAGCGATAAAAGTAAGCGATCAGAATTTACGGTAAGGGCCTATATTATTTATGACTGTATGTACTCCTAATTAATTACCAACCGCCCATTTTCATAATTCATTTCCCTTATGGTCAGAAAGCTATAACATTCTTAACCAAGCCGCAAATATCTCGTCCTATTAATCATTCTAATATGTCCGTGGGTAATACTTTTTACTGACATAATGTATATTGATAATCTAAAATACATTCGCATTGAAATACGTAAAACAATTTTGCTTTTAATATTTTAAGACTTCTTACAAAAATATAAAGCTGTATGTGATAAAAAAAAATTGATAGCGGCGGATGAGCTAGTTAACTGTAAAGAAATTATTATTAAGGTAAATTATTATAATTTTATTACAGAAATACATAATTATAAGCTGACAAATACAACACACACTGACAATAAAAACAATGGCGTAAAAAGCCACATTTGGCCACTTCCTTACTGTCGGCCAACTCATTGGCTGCTCATAAAATACATCCCCTTAATACGTAAACGAATAAATCTTAAAACCATTTCTGTGGTTTGTGAAAGAGGGTATTCATGTTTATTATTTACGAGTTATGAGCATATGCCATAATAGCTGAATATCTCGGGGTATTAAAATTCGCCAGCTTCTATGAAATTATTATATTTTAACGCAATATTTACTATACAAAGAGACCCTCATCGTTAATGGTAAATAATTCCTTTAATCACCTATATATATCTGGTTCTTATAACATTCGTAAGGAAAATCGAATTTAAAGTATCACAGCCTATGTTACAATTTGTAATTGTATAAAATGTTACATCATCATGTGATAAAAATAGCTGAGATACATTAGTACTATATATTAGATGCAATAAGCTCACTTAGGTCTTACTCAACTACTCGTCAAAATTATCGTAATGTCAACTTCATCCTTGGTTAAGGCGATTCAAGGATTCCAATTTCTCCGGACCACCCCGGCATAACTCAGCCCGCTACAAATCAGATCTTAACCGTAGATTGTCGGGGATATAATGGTAATTGTCCGACGGTTTATACTTGCATGCATGGGGCGCCATCCTCCGGCGCAGGTGTAATCTATAATGGTCGTAGAAAACGAACTACATAGTCCGTCTGCGTCAATAGTGTTTCCTATTCTGTAAGATTAAATTCTTACAGCAGAAAACGACAGCATCTAAATCTCTCTTAACAGAAAGTATCTTAGTTATTATGGCTAACAGAAAGTTACGCGTAGTTCACATCGCTGGAATTGTTGACCGACGCTTTAATAAAGTGTGTTCAGCTCGTATCATCGGGAGCGTCCGAGTGATGACACTGGGGCATTTACTCCCGACATACGACCTTGTAGAGGTAGTGACTGAACCAACCCTACATAGTCAATACATCTACCATACGATAGGAGAGGCTGCTTTACCTGTACCTAATACACTCTGGTACCAAACGCATATCGTCATCATCACCATCAGAAAAATGTATATATTAATCATGAGCCTCCCGAAATTCCCAAATTGAAGACCAGTGTCGAGACCTCCTCACCCACCGACGATTCAATATATAAAAAATATATATTTGTTACACTTACACCAATTAGCCTAGCCCAAACTAAGCTCTGTAAGGCTTGTGCTATGGGATCTAGGGTAACGAATAGACATACATATATTATACATATGTAAATAATTTTTATTGAAATATATATCAACAACCATGACTAAGGTACAAATGCTCGCATTCATCACGCAAATATCTGCCCCCACCGGGATTCAAACCCGGGACCTCAGAGATGGCGACACCTTGAAACCGGTGAACTATCCACTCGACTATGGAGGTCGTCCGTTACATATGCTGTTGTATAATGTAGAGCAATGCTGCATCGCTTACTCTCCTGAGAGGTCACCGTTTGATGAAACCATAACAGTCATAATATTAAAGGGCAGAGTCAGATAATCGAAATATAGTTTATGAATATATCATTTGTGATAAATCCTTGATAGATGTGTTTTTTTTTTGCAACTTTTATATAGTAAATGTTTAAAAAATATTCGTGGCTTCTTCTTGTTTGATGTTTCGCCTACGCCTCACCTCGTAAAACGTCACTCGCATTTTTGAACCCTTCTTATCCAACGTTTGTAGAAAATACTGTTATTTGTATAAAATACCTTTTGTATTTATACAGAATTATGACCAAGTGTATTTATATAGAATACTAGCTGTGCCCGCGACTTCGTCCGCGTGGAATGATTTTTTTTTAATTGGGCATTTTTCTAAAATAAAAGTAGCCTAAGTTACTCCATATTACATAAGCTATCTGCCAGTGAAAGTGCCGTCCAAATCCGTTCAGCCGTTCCAGAGATTAGCCGGAACAAACAGACAGACAGACAGACAACATTTTTAAAAATATGTATTGTAGTAGAAAGCGGTATTTTAATATTACAAACAGACACTACAATTTTATTTATATACAATATATAAATACACTTTAAGTCTAAGATTTATGAACATAACTTCATGTTTAGTGGACGATTGTCTGTTATTAATATAGAGTAACATTAGTGGAAATAATAAATTTGTTACATGTTTATGTGATAAATGTATTATCTGGAAATAAAAAAATAAACACCACTAGTTACCAAAATGTACATATAATGCTACGCAATTATCAACTGTATTGCAATATAATAAGCAATGCTTATGAATAAACTATTTCGTGAACTATGCCACGATTTAAAATATAGACATACTATGTAGAGATTTTCATTTTCTTGTAAAATATACACAACTTAACCTTTTCATACGAGTAGGCGTATTGTTATTTATGGCGTGATTTATATTATCTTTCACAAACACTTTATACGTAAAAAATAATGAAAAACGAGATCTGAGTGACATTGCCATTCTTACAAAAGCTTTTATGGTAATGGAGTCTAATGATCTTATTAAATCAGAATTGAGTAATCTCAACATCATTCAAGTACATGAAGATTTGAAGATCAAGCCTTCATGTATGTTTGGTTAATATTCACATAACTTTCCCTTATCTTGTATTCTGAACGAACATATTTGAATATGACGTTCTGAAAGAGATTATTATTTTATAGGTTACTAGCTTTCTGCCCGCGGCTTCGCCTGCGTGGATTTCGGTATTGGGTCTATAGAGGGTTAATGGTCATAGCTTTTGCCAACGGCTACATATGCGCGGAAGTCGGTTTATGGCGCGAAGGTTTTACCGCGCTTCCTGTGGGACTATCCGTATTTCCGAGATAAAAAATACCGCAAAACCTTGCTCAAGAATCACTCTATCTATTGATGAAAACCGCATGAAAATCTGTGCAGTAGTTTTTGAGCGAAGCCTTTATTGCGCATCCCGTGGGATTTGGTGATTTTCCGGGATAAAAAGTAGCCTATGTTACTCGGGGATAATGTAGCTTTCCAAAGGTGAAAGAATTTTTTGAATCGGTCCAGTAGTTTCGGAGCCTATTCATTACAAACAAACAAACAAACAAATCTTTCCTCTTTATAATATTAGTATAGATTAATTAACTTTTGTTATGAAGCAATGGCATATATCAGATGCAGGAGCAAAAGTATTTAATATTCATATCCCGTGCTTCGTAAAACAACATATACTTACGCCTCTTTCGTATGGCGGTAGGCAGAGATTAGAGTTTAACATCTGCTACGAGCCAAACATACTTGCGAAGATTCCTCGATTTTCTTTAATCCTTTCATGCATGCTCGTAGGTTACGGGTACTCGTGACGTGGCCTTCTTTCAATACATCACCTACGAGTATTTGGCCTACAAATAGAATTGCATTGTTTCTCTTATTTAATAATAATAATAAAGGCGTAGGGAAGTGACGACCCCATCGCCCGCTGGTGGGGCATTTAATGCCCCTTGACTGCCATAAATGCCCCATCAGTGCAGTCAGTCTCCCTCAGGGCAGCTTGTGGCGAGCTGTCGGTGAGTTGCGTCACCGAGGGTACCGATGTGCTTCAGGGGGGCGTATGCTACCCGCCTCTGTCTTGCCTTAACCAGCCGGACAGAGTGGAGTCGCAAGAGCTCGAAGGTGGAAGTGTAATAATGTCATAACGCCGACGGCGTCTCGATCGCTGTCGCAGACACACCTCTCTACACCCTTAGCCGTTCACACCAATGTTGCTCTCTTCGCACCAATATTGGTCTGCTTTTTTGGAGGGCCCATTTAGTGAGCGGCGAGTCACCACCTGCCATATTTAAATCAATTAGGAGGCTTTGAGAAGGCAGGTGACTGGAGTCTCTTCCATAGCCCGGTTTTCATTACCACCTAAATCGAAACGCAATAGGCCACAAACGTTTTGACCACTAATGACAATAGTTTCTGTGCATCTAACTGGGTATAGTCTTTGGCTGCATTTTTCATGGTGCAGATAGAGATTAGACCCAGTTGGTACACTCCACGCACACTTTCATTAAATTTCGCTTAAATGGCCTCTACGCGTTGGATCTGTATCCCCGCGCAAGCCTTATAAAGGACCGTGTCTTATAAAGATACGTGATTTACGCTACATAATAATAATAATAAATATTTGTTACACTTACACCAATTAGCCTAGCCCAAACTAAGCTCTGTAAGGCTTGTGCTATGGGATCTAGGGTAACGGATAGACATTACATATATAAACATTATATATATATATAATTTTTTATTGAAATATATATCAACAACCATGACTAAGGTACAAATGCTCGCATTCATCACACAAACATCTGCCCCCACCAGGATTCGAACCCGGGACCTCAGAGATGGCGACACCTTGAAACCGGTGTATTATCCACTCGACTATGGAGGTCGTCGAATATTAGTCAGGTATAATAGGCTTGTTGCCTAAATTTCAGTAGTTAGATACTAATATACCTTGATGCCTATTCTATACAAAATAATTATTATTTTTGAAAAAAAAATGCTTATTTATAAGAATAATTTTGCATTTAATTAAATATTTGACATTAGTCATCAAAAACGCTCATGACTGTCATGGCGTCTTGAATGACGTCACGCCGTGCAAAACACAGCTGTTTTAGTATCGGAATATTCGGTATTGTGAAGTTATTTTAATAAAAAATGGATTCATCGTATTACAAGTACTGCATAGTGCCCCAGTGTACAAGCACAAGTATAAACACCAAAAAAATTATTTATATACGTGCCAAACAATCAGCAGATACGTAAAAAGTGGCTGACACTCGCGAGAAGGAATGATGGCCATTCTTTTTTCGCACTTCCACAAGACACTTGGGAATGACATTTTGACTTTGACGTTTCGCACGGCGTGACGTAACACTTTTTAATTGGTGTTTGCTGTCACGTGACTTATGACTTATTTTGTGCAATTTTATTTTATAAAAATATAAATAATCAAAAGTTATTATTTTATAAAAACTTTGTTTTTTCATAATTAAATGATCATCTTAATAGTTATGCAACCTAATGCATCAGATTTGTTCATAGTGGATACAAGCCTATTATATCAATGCGTTATACATTTTCACATGATGGAAACATCGTGAAAACTGTATATATACACTACACGTAATCGTTCGTCATATGTTTATTTATTATAATATCATTAGTTTGTTTTTCGAAAGAAAGAACTTTAAGCCTTATTGACACGAGTACGAGATAGGGTGTCATGTTTCACGAAAATCAAAATACTGTCAAACAATATAATCCTTGTAAATAACAACTTTGTCGATAAACAAGATGGACCATGAAATCCACTTAGCGGAGTTAGATAAAACCAATTTGATTGACTGATTTGATTTCCTTGTGTATTTTGTAATTAGACATAGCAAGTTGACAAAATGGCAGTGTTGTATTTTCAGTTATTTATTTGCAATTTTTTGTAAGGCGGGGTATTATTATAGGAACTAAGGGAAATTCCTGTCTCCTACCTCACCAACAATACAATACAATTATTGTAACACAAGTTGTACATTAATACCGTTCTCATAATGTACAAGTTTGTGGGTATGTCGGTACCTGTATATTTTACAACTGATAACAGAAGATGATAGTCATTAAGGATAGCATCAGACATAAAGGATCCTCCTTACACATTTATATGTGTTATTCGTAGGTCTACTGAAACTTTTATCTAGTGTTTCTAGTTTTTTCTAGTGAGAGAAAGTAATCGGGGCATAATCTAAATAAGAAAAGAGAGACTGGATTATATAATATAACATAACTAAAGATAAACAAATCTAGAATGTAGCTTCTTTTTTGTAAATAACTGTCTCATTGAATCGGTAGCAGCCCTATAAGCGCACATTGTTAGAAGTGGCGACAGATGTCAGGACGAACCTTAGTGTGATCTGTCATTACATCTATCTGTCATTCTTTCGATTCTGTATAGGTTGTGTTTGTTTGTGTGCTATTAACTAACAATAGAATAAGTAAAATTGTTACTAACAAAAATAGATGTGAAATCTGAAATGAAGTGATTATTATTACGTATGAGTCTGAATATTAGGCAAAAAGTTGCGGGTACTAAAATTAATACATTTTATTGTGAATTAGAATAGTACACAACTACAAAATAGTACAACAGAGAATAGACAAATTATTGTGGCATATGCTGAATATAGATGATGAGTGTGTATAAAAAATTGAGATAAAATGCTCTTCAAACACATGTGGTAGGTACTATTTAGCGACACCGTTAATTTAATCAAGTTAGTAGGAAATTCACTTTATTCTATTGTTATACAGACACCAAATTCTGTGCGACATGCCACAGGGAAATTATCTAAACAATTTCACAAAGCTTTGAAGTCCAACAACACGGAAATTATTACGCTTAAACAACGAGTTTGTCAAAACACAATTGCCAGTCAGTTGGGGCGAAAAATTGCAGAACGCTAGTTCCCTATTTAAGTCCAGCCATTCCACGAATTTATTCACGGCGGTGTTTATTGCATCACAATATAGTCGATAATTGTATAGCTTTTATTATCGCTTCGTGTAGTTAACAAACAAAAGTACTGTCTATCATTATATTTCACGGGATTTTGGTATATGAAATTCGTTAACAATATCGAAAAATCGTACTTAAAAGGTGCAATTAAATTCGAAATATCCACAGAATCGGTTCAAATACTTTTTTGGATAAACAGTAATAAATTAATAATAATAATGTGATAAAAGATTGGAACTCTTAGATGTTTTAAAATTTAAATTCAGAACGTCTTTTAAAGGTGATGGCAACAAAGTGTTCAGTATGCTCCCACGACGGAACAGAGTGAAACACTATTAGTGGTAGGGCTGTCTCGTGTGAAACTAACATATTATTATATAATTAAATTCCAATTATTTTGTCTGCATATTGATTCATCTTAGCAGTAAAGATATGATTATATGCTAATCGTTCTTAATCTATATATATAAAAATCAATTGCTGTTCGTTAGTCTCGCTAAAACTCGAGAACGGCTGGGCCGATTGAGCTGATTTTGGTTTTAAAATGTTTGTCGTAGTCCAGGGTAGGTCTAAACGGTGAGCAAATAAGGAAAAATTGCGAGTAAGATAGAGTAAGACGACAATTTCATTTTCCCATATAAAAGTTGATCACTTACTTTCTGTCAAACATTTGACGGTATTACAAATACCGTCAAATGTTCCACTCGAATTGAAGAACGCATTAAAACAAGACTTTTGAATCGACAACATAATATCAACTTTGCTTATAACATCGTGTATTTAAATTTCAAAATATAAAAATAATTAATGTGTTGACATATTTGATGGGTGCCAACCTATTGTCTATGGTAAAATGTCACTTGAAATGTAAACGCCTCTTTGCTGTGCACCTATACTACATATAATTCTTTAATATTCCTAAAAATCTAAAAGCAACAAATTTCAATAAAATTAAAAAAGTATTGTGTCGTGTGTTTGTGACTTACTCAATATGCCTCCAATAATTAGGCGGTACGAAGTTCACCGGGTCAGCTAGTAATTAATAATATAGTTAAATTAATAATACTATTTATAACTCGTATGAGTCTGTCTCAACATACGAGTATACCATATTGTTTTAATCATTATCTATCTTACCATAGATTATGTTGTGTAATTGTTACTGTAATCAATCTTGGTATGCTAAATAGCTTGTCGGATAACTTTTATAATCATATGTCTACTGTAAATGTTAACATTAGTAACAATGTTATTAATTTGGAATATCTGACAGCAGTCAACCTTAACTCTTTCAATTTTAGCAACAGCGTTCCACACAATGAGCTATTATGGAGTAGGAACTACGTTGCATCGTCTCATTGCAAAGTATAGCAGCTATTATAATTTTATTGCCTGTTTCCTTTCATTTTATAAGTAAGTTTTTAGAAATAGCCACTTGTAAACAATATAATAAAAAAATATGTTCACATTTTGAAAATGGTACCCTGCCAATTTATTGACTGTGTATTTTATTCATTTGTTAAAGTTTGTGAAATTGTTAAGTTTTGCAAACTGCACATTACGTAGTGTCTGAGTTACGTCTACACGTATTTAACGCGAGATTTTTTAATAAGCTAAGTGAGGAACGGCATACTATGGCGGCAAGTGAAGATAACGTCAGTTTTGCTATACAGTTCCGTTTTTTTTTCAAGTTCGAAAAACAGTTACTGCCTAGTGGTATATACACAACAGTTTACCATTTCTCTTGGAAATACTTCAGGAGAAATGATAGCGACTTTCTTCACCACGACATTATGTACTGGCATTATGGATGACAAACTCCACCAGCAGAACAATAGATTTTTTGACGATGTCAAAATTGCGAATTTTATTTGTTTCCGAAAATAAAAGAATAACTTGGAAGAAAAAGTTTTATGAACGCCGAAGAAGTAAGGGTTGCATTTCAAAAGGCCGTCGAAGAACCCTCTAAGGACGTATGTGCTTGTGTATTTGTTTTTATCTTTTCAGTTTTAACCATAGCAGTTGTACAAAAAAATTTCCTCTCATTAAAATTTTTGGTCTATATAAGACTATTTTGATACCATAATAATATCATCCTGTTGATGTTTATAACCATATATAAATAAAACTATAAACTTAATCAATACAGTTAATAAAGAATCTTAAGACTCTAAAAACCAAACAATGACTACTAGGACACCGGTTTGCTCGTGGATTAATTGTTGTTTTTGCTTCTGGTAAATTTGTAACATTGTATTGTTCTAGAAAGTTTCACGTCGGGTCGTGAAGTACGCTCCATAACAACCTTGTCAGTCCCATTCTGTGAACAAACAGCAGTCGCCGAGAGGCTCCTCATTAATTTCTCGTTTTATTTATGGCACTTGAAGAGCCTATTGTTTGTTAACAAAGAGGTATCATCAATATTTGGCCAGGAGCTTTGGTTTACAAACAACTTACTAATTTGTTAATGAGAAAACTTTAATAAAATCTCAAATAGTTCGTTCCAGATAATACTTAACAAAATTTTAGCCCATATTTATTGTATATATTTTTGTGACTTGGTTAGTCTTTAGTTTACTAAAGTTTCGGGTATTATAATTTCCATGGAACCAAAATTTCTGCTTCATATAACTTGATAACAAATAATGAAGCAGTTTCCTTGTAATAATACTGGGAATTCTTAGCTAAGTTGTTCGTCTTGACAGGATGACATTTAAGTTAAGGTCCAGCTCATGGCTGTACGGAATGCCCCGAGATGATTAAAAAATGTGTTTTTTTTTCGGATTTCGGAAGAAAAGTTCATCGAATAGAAAATTCAATGGCATTCACTATTACGTTTGTTACAATCACTGTTACATTTAAGTTTTGTTTGATGGGTGATGGCGCTGTGATCTTAGCACTGGTTTACCAATCTAAAGATTCGGGGGATGGGAGGCGTCCCTGCCATGCACCAATGAGTTTTTAAAATTTCATACGTACATTTATCTGACGCTCCTACGGTGAAGGAATGCGTGAAGGAATGGAAGGTAGGAACAGCGTGAGGCAACCTCCTTTTTTTTTTTTGTTCCCGCTGAGGAAAATGCATTATGTTGCATACCCTGGCTGTGGTGAGCCGGAGGTTATGTGGGGCTCTCCTCCCCAGAAGGGGGAGGCCTACCCACTAAAAACCTCAGGGATGGCCTTCCTCAGGCATGGAGAGAGCTCCCGGGAACAGCAAGCTACTTCCAGGTACCCCCAGCCTCCCCCCCATTCGACATCCTGGCCGACATGTACGCGGCGACGTATGCGTCGCGGCGTGTCGGCCGGGAGGGCGATGGGGGGAGCGCCCTGGAACCCACGCACGAAGTGCCTAAGCGGGGAGTGGCACCGACGGATTGTGGCGGCCTGGCGTGCGCAGCTCGAATTACGGATCTGCGCGCGCCAGCGGGCCGTCGGTGCCGTACTCCCGCACCTCGAAGCTTGGCTCCACGGGAAGGAGGAGGTCACCTACCGATTGACTCAGATACTCACCGGGCACGGCTGCTTCGGTGAGTATCTGTGTCGAATAGGACGGGAGGGATCGACACATTGTCACCACTGCGCATCCGACCTCGACTCGGCCCAGCATACGCTGGCGGAGTGCCCCGCGTGGGCCTCCGAGCGCCGAGTCTTGGTCGCAGAGATCGGGCGAGATCTGTCTCCGCCATCAGCATTGATTGCGGCAATGCTGGCGGACGAGGGAGGTTGGAGGGCTGTGGCCTCCTTCTGTGAGGCAGTGATGCTCCAGAAGGAGGCCGCCGAGCGGGGTCGGGAGATGGCCGATCCCGCTCGAAGAAGGCGGCGCCGGGCTCGGTAGCACAGCTGCGGCGCCGCCGCGGGTCGCCGGCGGGCGCGAGTAAGTCGCGACTGCTACGGCGACCCGGGATGGACCGCGCCCCTTCCGTGGCCGGGGGGCGTCGTCGGTGGAGGAGACCGGGGGAGGTAGTAAGCCTCCCCCGAGGAGGACTCCCCTGTGTCGACGGGGGAGCGGAGGCTGGGGGTTCCCGGAAGAAGCTTTCTGTTCCCAGGGGCTCCCTACATGCCTGAGGAAGGCCATCCCTGAGGTTTTTAGTGGGTAGGCCTCCCCCTTCTGGGGAGGAGAGCCCCACATAACCCCGGCTCGCCACAGCCGGGGTATGTAATTTAAAGCATTTTCCTCAGGGAAACAAAAAAAAAAAAAAAAGGTACCCCCAGCCTCCGCTCCCCCGCCGATACAGGGGAGCCCTCCTCGGGGGAGGCTACAATACCTCCCCCGATCTCCACCACCGACGATGCCCCCCGGCCACGGAAGGGGCGTGGTCCCTCCCGGGTCGCCGTATCCGCGGGCGCGATTTCCTCGCTCCCGCCGGCGACCCACGGCGGCGCCGCAGCTGTGCTACCAAGCCCGGTGCTCTTTCGAGCGGGATCGGCCATCCCTCGACCCCGCTCGGCGGCCTCCTTCAACCTCCATACCTGCAAAAAATTCAAAGGTGTATGCAGTCAAACAATCCGCACTGGGCCAGCGTGCTGCTCTAACATAGCTAGAGTAGGCCACTCAGTGTGATATATGAGTTGTGATGATTTAGGATCTTGTTGTAAAATACAATTTTTGTTTTAAAGTACATTCTTTGAACATATCATATGTTCATTATTTCTGTCGAGAAACGCCTACTGCTGGACATACTCATATATTTCAGTAAATAATCTTTACTCTCCTTCTACTTCACTTTCCAATGAAATGTTCGGTAAGTACTAATTTCGAAATAAATGGGTCCAGCTCCTTTCTATTTACCTCCATCAAGTCGTCCGTCCATCTTGTAGTAAGCCTACTAACGCTACGTTTCCCGATCATTTAAAAACCTTTCCAATGAAATGTTCAGTAAGTACTAATTTCGAAATAAATGGAATAATTTTCGGACACACTTAGATTGCTCCAGATAGATTAATGTCACTATGCCATTAATAAGTTGCTCCAATCAAAAAGTTTTAATGGAAAAGTTTGACGGGATGAAGAGTTGCAGAATCAAAGCTTCGAAAAGGAAATGATAAACAAGTAAGTGTTGGAGTTTCCCAGTAATTTTAATTTTGAGGAATTTTTAATAAGTTCACACTTATCCTTATGTTCTATTTTGTAGAGCGTATTTATCTATATTTCTATTCCATTTCCGTCTACACATCACTTACGTCACTACACGTCGCTTTTTTTAAATAAAAATCACAAATTGAGTTGAAATGTTTGTTTTAGGCAATAATTCACACTATTACACATCTGTGACAGGATGACAGATGTACATGTAATAGATAGTGGATAGTGATACATGTTGTACGGTTTATACGTACATACCTAACTCAATACGTTGACGCGCCGTGCGTCATCATTGTGGTGTCAAATTATATTATTACTCGTATTATTGTAAGCAGTGCACTTAGCAACACGTACTCGTTAACACGCTTCCATTTGTATCTAACTAACATAATAAAGGTGCTCAAACAACATACTCTTTTGGAACTCTACAAACATCCCCTTGGAATCCAACATTCTTTTTGGTCCTTCGAGGTTATTCTCGCATGTTCTTTGTGCTTCTTACAACAGTGGCGAATCGGTTCGGCTGGCCTCTCACAAGCGAGAATCCCCAGCTGCATTGAGACAAGGGCGCACACACTGGGTAAGAGTGCATAAACATCGTGAGATTAAGATACGACCAATTTATCGAAATTGAATCGTGTCGTGAACTACGCCTAGCTGTACTTGTCACCGTCAACTACGTGCCAAGTTTGGTGAGCTATCATATTATTTTCTAACATTAACATGGATAAACTTGAACTTCAATCAACTTGTTTCGAGAATATCAAGACTTTGTGTGTAAACTACCGCAAAGATTCTACGTCCCGAAAAACTGAAAACTACCTCAACATACGTTTAACATCTTTGGAAGAACAGTGGAAAGACTTCGAGGCGAGAAATGCCTTATTACTACTGGAACTGGAAGACAAAACTATAAATTATTTCTCTAAAGACGTTTACAACAAAACTAAAGAAATGTATCTAGCAACAAAAACAGACATAAACAACAGACTTCAATACTTGAAACAGCACAAACATAGTGTAAATTTTGATTTAAGTGACATTTCTGTTGACTACACTCAATCCTGCGAGGACGGAAAATCTGAAAAAATACAACAACTTTTGAGTAAACAAGAATGCAATTTTAATGCGATTTATCGTGCACTGTCTAAAATTGGCATCACCAAACCTAGTGAAAAGTGGGAGCTGGAAGATAATATAAACATTTTAAAATCGAAGTGGGAGTCCATCGACAAACTGCACTGGGAAATTGACTACGAGATGAAGGGGTCTAACGATCACTATTACAAGATGTACTCGGATATCGAAGAAAAATATGATGAATTGAGGAAACAACTTCAATCTAAAATTTGGTCGAATGCACATTTTCAGCAGTCGGCTCCGAAAATGGAATTACCTGATTTCTACGGAAATTACAGTAAGTGGATCTCACAAAGCACAAAAAATGAAACACCTGAAAACCAAATTGAAGGGAGAAGCAGAGAGTCTGGTACAGCATTTATCCGTCTGTGCTGAAAACTACAACTCCTGCTGGGATATTTTAGTACAACGGTATGACAATCGCCGCCTACAATTTTCATCGTTTTTCAATACTATGATGAGCCTCCCTGTTATACATCAACCTGACGCCAACAATCTTAAGAAAATGCATGACGTCATTAAGGAATGCATGAACGGCATAGCTAACATCGGGCTGGATACGGCAACGTGGGATCCAATGATCGTACATTTAATGTTACCAAAATTAGATTCAACAACTTTAACTTTTTATATGAACGAAATCCGAGATCACAGAGAATTACAAAACTTGCAAGATTTTCTACATTTTATGGAGTACAAGTTTATGGCATATGAAACTGCAAAGGCCACCAAATCTGTAAAAAATACCACTTCAGAAAAAACATTTCATTGGAAACCGGTTAACAATAAACAACCTGTAAAAAAATTTACATATGACTTTAAGAAAACTTATAACTATCACGCTACTTATGGAAAATGTCCTAATTGTAATGGTAATCATGTATTAATGCAATGTGCTAAATTTATTAACATGGATAATGCACAGCGAAACCATACCGTTGCGAAATTGAAACTCTGCAAAACAACAACAACTTCGAAATATCAGCACTTATAATGAAAAAACTTACCAATAACTTACCGAATGCTACTTTCGAAAAATCTAACTGGCCTCATTTGGAAAACTTAAAGCTGGCTGATCCTGACTTCAACTGCTCTCGCCCCGTCGACTTACTACTGGGTGCCGATGTTTATTCAGACATTATACTCGATGGAGTTTTAAAAGGAAGCTGTCAATCCCCTGTGGCACAACAAACACAACTAGGATGGATACTATGTGGGAAAATGAAAACATTTAATTGCCACGTGACCTTGGTGAACTTTGATGAGTTAACGAAGTACTGGGAAAGCGAAGAAATACAAAATTCTGAAGATATTTCTAAGGACGATCAGTGTGAACAATTTTATTCGAGAACAGTACAACGAGCTCCCGACGGAAAATATATTGTAAAGATGCCACTCCGCCCTGACCTTAAAGAAAAATTAGGATCATCAAGACCCATCGCTGTTTCTCAATTCTTACAACTAGAAAAACGGCTAGCTAAAAATAAAAAACTTTCAACTATGTACAAAGAATTTATCAGAGAATATGCGGACCTGGGCCATATGAAACTGTCGTCTCATACAACACCCGCCGACTGTTACTTACCACATCACGGTGTTATGAAAGAAAGCTCTACAACAACCAAATTGAGAGTAGTTTTTAATGCATCTCAAAAAACATCGAGTGGTCACAGTTTGAATAGCCTTTTGGAAAAGGGCCCCAACCTTCAAAAGGATATTCAGTCACTTATTTTGAAGTGGAGAACATACAAGTTTGCATTTACTGCTGACATTGAAAAAATGTATCGTTGTGTGTGGATAAATGATGATCAGCAACACCTACAAAAAATTATCTGGCGAGATTCACCAGAACAGCTTTTACAAGAATATAAACTTTGTACGGTGACCTACGGTACTAAACCCGCTCCTTGGCTAGCCTTACGTACACTCAAACAGCTCGCCATTGATGATGGTCATAAGTACCCCACTGCAGCTTCAGAGGTCCTGCAGAACCACTTTTTCGTAGATGACCTTGTGAGTGGTGAAAGGTCATTCGAAACCGCCAAGGAGTTACAGCGGTCCCTAATCGATTTACTAAAGGGTGCAGGGATGAACTTACGCAAATGGTCCAGCAACTATCCAACTTTATTAGAAGACTTACCTGATGAGCAAATTTCAACAACATACAACTTCGATTTTAAAACTGACGAAACATCAAAAACGTTGGGACTTACCTGGAACACCAACAGCGACACATTTCACCTAAAATGGTCTGTAAAGCAAAGTACAAAACAACTAACAAAAAGACTATTATTGTCTGAAATTTCGAAGTTTTATGATCCGTTGGGATGGCTGTCTCCGGTGACTATTACTGCAAAATTACTATTTCAAAAGGTCTGGATTCTAAACATTGATTGGGACGATAAAATTCCCCAAAATATTGAGAAAGAATGGCAAGAACTAAAAATAGAATTGCCATTCATTCATAACATAACTTTGAAAAGATGGATTGGCGAAACAAAACAAGATATAGAATTACTGGGTTTCTGTGATGCAAGCGAAAAAGCTTACGCTTGTGTTATATACAGTCGCGTGATAAATTCCAACGGAGTTCCAGTAATCACGCTACTTGTATCCCGCACACGGGTAGCTCCTATAGCGCAAAAAACTACGCTGCCGAGGCTTGAACTGTGTGGCGCCTTACTGTTGGCTAAACTCATGGAAAAAACTCAGAGGGCTTTATCGGAATATAATCTGAAAATTCAGGCATGGTGTGACTCGCAAGTAGTTCTCGCGTGGCTCCAAGGGGACACTACTAAAAGAGAGACCTACATATCCAATCGTGTTACAAAAATCAGACGCATTATACCAACCACACAATGGCGTTACATTAAGTCACAGCATAACCCTGCCGATTGTGCATCGAGGGGCATGTTACCAAGTAAACTAATGACCTTCGATTTATGGTTTCAAGGTCCTGAATTTTTGAAAAATATTGAAACAGACGAGGCTCCAAACTACAAAACATACTTTACAAATATTGGCTGCAAGGAAAAAGAAAATCAACAGACTTCGTTAAATCACGAAAGGGATAACTGGATTACAATCTTGTTAAATAAATGCAGTTCATTAACAAAACTTTTCCGAGTTACTGCTTGGATATTACGTTGCATAACAAATATGCGCGCTAAAAGGAAATCTGAGGCCCCGTATCTGACTACTAACGAACTAACTGCAGCAAGAAAAATTATTATCAAACACCTACAACAAATACACTTTAATCAAGAATATAAACAACTTTCGAAAAACGAGAATGTGTCGAAAAGGAGCACAATTATTAAGCTGAGCCCGTACTTAGACGAAGATAAGATAATTCGTGTGGGCGGCCGCCTTCAAAACTCAAATTTACCTGTAGAAATGAAAAACCCAATTATCATACCACATAGAAGTCGATTAACGCAACTTTTGATTGAATATTCCCATTTAACCACACTGCATGGAGGAGCACGGCTAACGCTGACTCATATACGACAGCGATATTGGATCGTCGGCGGCAACAGGGCTGTCAAAACTCAACTACGAAAATGTGTGCGCTGTCACCGTTTCACACAAACTGACAACCATCAACTGATGAGTAATCTTCCGCAACAGAGAGTAACTCCATGTCGACCCTTTACGTTTACAGGGGTTGACTACTCTGGTTACATCGAACTGAAAATAAATAAAGGCAGAGGCGTTAAAACTTCTAAGGGATATATTGCAATATTTATATGCATGGCTACCAAAGCCGTGCATATTGAACTTGTTTCCGATCTCGGCACTGAAACATTCATAGCAGCTTTTCAACGACTATGTGCAAGGCGTGGTACCCCTAAACACATGTATTCAGATTGTGGAACTAATTTTATCGGCGCTGCAAAGGTGCTACGTAAAGAATTCATAAATTTCAAACAAATCATGACACCCGAATTTTTTGATGAATTAGCTAAAATGGAAGTCGAGTGGCATTTCAACGCCCCTGCCTGGCCGAGCGCGGGCGGTTTGTGGGAAGCCGCCGTCAAATCCATGAAACGACATTTACGACGAGTACTAGGTGACCAGAAACTCACCTACGAGGAGATGTCAACGTTACTAACAAAAATAGAAGCCTGCTTAAATTCGAGGCCCTTGTGTCCTCTGACTGAAGATCCAGAAGAATTTTACAACTGTTTAACACCAGGCCATTTCATCACTGGCGGCGCGATAATGACGTTACCGGTATCAGATTACAGTGATGTTCACATTGGCGTACGTCGTCGATGGCAACTTATACAACAAATGTTTCAACAATATTGGAAAAATTGGTCCAGCGAGTACCTAACGCAACTGCAAACTAGGAGCAAATGGAACAAACCTACGAAAAACATCAACGTCGGCGAGATCGTATTGGTCAAGGACAATAACTTACCTCCTGGAAAATGGGCTCTAGGGCGAGTACTCGAAACTCATCCAGGCTCTGACGGATATGTCCGAGTTACGACCATCAAAACTCGAGCAGGGGTAACCAAACGTCCCGTAACAAAACTATCGCCTTTACCGTTGAGCTCTGAAATCGAAAACCAAGAAGGAGATCCCACAACTAAGGAGGAACAAAGGTCAAATTTTGAAAACAAAAACAGAAAGGGCAGTCATAAACTGTCGAGTCTTTTACTTACGATGCTGACAATGTTTACATTTATATCTGGATCTTATGGCTCCGCGTTATCAAGAGCTCCAATTACAAGCATCGAACGCGAGCGCCCTATCTACTATGACGCAATGGGTAAAATGCAGATCGTACACTATAAATGGACTTTAATTATGTATTACAACATAACAACGTACTGGGAAGGAACTCGTCGTGTCGAAAAGTATTTCAATACTGTGAAAGATTTGTGCCACAGTACGAATATACAAAACTGCAAACTACCATAGAACAATTAAGCCACGAGATGGAACTTCTCGGTCATTATAACTCGATTTTGATAAATCCGCACAAACATCTGACTAGCAGACAGACTAACATTTCGCTAAATAAAAATGATATTAAGAGCTGTCTCCAACAAAGTTCAAATGAAATTATATGCAAAACAAATAAACGTATTTCTGACATGCAAAGCAACAGAGCTCCATGCGAAGCGAAATTGCTGTCACATCAAAACCTCAAGCCCTGTTACGTCGATAGCGCGTCATGCAAGGACGCGTGGCTCGACTTACATGCATCGAACAAGTGGCTCGTCATATGCTGCGATACGTGTACTTTACGCACCATATGCAACAGTGACGTGTCTTTGCACACTATGACGTCATCGGGGATAGTATCGCTGCCACAACGATGTGTAGGTACTTCAGTCTAATGACTTAACGATATATGCGCATAATCGTTATAACAGCCGTGTGAAGTTAGATTATGAAGTTGCAAGTACAATGTTGGACAATTCAGAAAACAAAATAGTAAATTTAACATACGACTACACTCCGAATCTGTTCCAGTCTACAGCACGTGAATCAAAAATAATCGCTAAAAAGATTGCCAAGCAGAAGGAGCGGGAAGAACACTTTCCGTCGTCCACCATATCAGCACATGACATACATCAGTATGTAATTACATACTTATTATTAGTAGCAGCTATTATTATTGGCCTCGTGTGGGTTGTGAAGAAACATCCCCAGTGTTTAAAGAAAAAGAAGAGCCATCCACTTGCACCTACTGAAGATATCGAACTTCAAACATTTCACCTGCGGCAGGACCGACGGGATGATGTGGTTCAAGCTCAAATCGTGCCACCACCGAAGCCACGCCGAAGCGTAAACACCAGTGCAACCAACTTTGCCTTTAGTTTTGATTAAGTTACATTTTAAGTAATTTTATTGTGAAATGTCATTTTATACATATTTTTACTTTTACTTTACATTTTTAAACTTTATATTTTTTACATTTTGCTTACTATTTCATTTATTGTTAATTGATGGTTTCTTGCTCTTTTGGTTGCCAAGATGTACGGTTTATACGTACATACCTAACTCAATACGTTGACGCGCCGTGCGTCATCATTGTGGTGTCAAATTATATTATTACTCGTATTATTGTAAGCAGTGCACTTAGCAACACGTACTCGTTAACACGCTTCCATTTGTATCTAACTAACATAATAAAGGTGCTCAAACAACATACTCTTTTGGAACTCTACAAACATCCCCTTGGAATCCAACACATGTTGTACCAATTCATTTAACCAAATTGATGCAAACATTTTGCATTATATACTGCTTTCATTTATTATTTTATTATTATCAAAAGGTGTGTTCTTATTTTATATTCTAGTATCTCGATTAATTCTCTTGTGTGATACTGGCACGTTTCATCTGTTTTTCGACATGCAGTCCGTCCGTGTGCAAAAATGAATATGATATTGTTTGCGGAACGTGCACGCTTTCCGCGGCGGTCTACAAAAAAAGGTGAATATCGTTTTCCACTGTTCATGAAAAATACACTGGAGGATTTCAATAAATATGATTGAATCCATATTTATTAAAGTCCTCGACAAGATTGCAAAGAACATTGCGGAAATCCGAAATAACATTTAACGATGTACGAGTATATCCATCAGAAGTAAAAGTTCAATAGAAACAAGTAATTTCATTAGTGCTAATATTTTTAATATGGAATCTGTATTTCTGATGGATTAAAACTATTAAAATTGTTTCGACTTTCTGGGATACCTCATCTAGGTGAAAAAACTGGACATTATTTTTAAAATGAAGAGCATCAAGTATCGTTATTTATCAAATTAAACAGTTATATGTCGCTTTATATCACTCGTCAAAAAGATACGAATCTTTATAAAGCGTGCGTAGGGATGTAGATCTAACGCGTTGAGACCATTTAGGGAAAAGAAAACAGCTCGCCACAAGCTACCCTGAGGGAGACAGACTGCAGTGATGGGGCATCTATGGCAGTCAAGGAGCATTAAGTGCTCCACGAGCGGGCAATGGGGTCGTCACTTCCCTACGCACATATATTATTATTATTATGTGATAATGATGCGTACGTGGGAACATAGATTAAACGTAAAGCTCATTTAAGCGAATTTAATATAAATATGCGTTGAATGTATAAAACAGGTCTAGTGTTTATATGTATGGAAATACAGATCAAGAGACCTATTTTTGAATTACGAATGCGACTTCGAAATCACCGCTGACTAAATAGTCAGCGGTGACTTTGAGGTCACGGATTCCTAAACATCCAATTTTTGAAAGTCGATTGCAGAGCTGCCAACATAGATAAAGTACACACACAAATGTAAGAGTTCGTATATATATATATATATACATACATACATATATATATAATATATGTGCTACATTCATATATACATATTGTATATATATAGACTGAAAAATCAAACAAAACACAGATAACATTTCCACAAGTATGACTTGATTACGAGTGGGTGAGGGCACTCGTAATGAAATCACACCTGTGACTAAGGTAGTCACATCAGTGATATTCAAAAATAAGAATGATTGAAAATCGGTGATTTCGAAGTCGCATTCGTAATTCAAAAGTAGGTCTCCAAGCCTTCACAGGAAATATTGTAGCGAGGAGTCTTTATCTTCGCTCACCTCTAACACGAGGTAAGCATTATCAATCTTAGGACACAGATGATTAGCGTACAAAGGAAAGGATTTCACGCCAACCGTACATTAGAATTCCTTTTTTGGAACTTTGAACTGCCAGAACGCAGGAAACAGAAATTAAGGTTTAGTTACTGTTTTGACTAAAGTTAGTAGATTCAAACCAAAAATTCCATGAAATTCTCGGACTGCACACGAGGTATATTAAGAACTTTGTGAGTGTCCAATTTTTTCTGCACGTGGGTGTAGCCAATTCCTATGCTATTCGCGATGTAGCTTTTTTTTTTATTTTACTCTTCAATCAGTTCCTTTGAAATGAAGTTGTACGTTTATTTGCATATCTGCAAATGAAACTACAGAATTATTGGTCGCGCTGAATAATATAAATTAAGTTGTGCTAGCGAACATTTCATTTTAAGCAAATTGACCCCAGATAATTAAGATTACATGAATGAGAGTTTGGTTTTATGGATGTCTAATAATATCTGTCGTACATAAGGCTGACAATATTATAGATGTCTTCAAGTTTTAGGCATATTATGCAGACACACTGTGTTTCGGTGACCCAGTCTCAGCACCAATTTGTTTAGTTATTGTAATGGATGACACAGGGGTAAGTAGCTATTCGAACTCAGAAGCCTTAGGAAGAAAGATTTATTCAGCATCTGTTGTCAAGGATTGCAGATTTACAAACGGAGACAAACTTACAACGTACAACGTCAACGTACTTAAACGTACAAACGGAGCCCATTTGACCTGGCTCCTACTTTCCGGGGTGCACCTGTATCTGTAACCGCCAGCCTAGAACTCCTTGGCATTGAGTTGAGTTCTGACCTCAACTTTGGCGCCTCCATCGAGTCTAAGGCACTAACTGCGGCCAAAAAGCTGGGCATCCTCAACAAGGTTAAGCGATATTTCACACCTGGACAGCTCTTAACACTTTACAAAGCACAAGTCCGATCGTGTATGGAATATTGCAGTCACCTGTGGGATGGCTCAGCCAAATACCAACTCGCCGCATTAGATTCGGTGGAGCGTAGAGCCAAAAGGTTAATTGGCGACAAGAGGCTGGTAGCTCAACTACAACCCCTAGCTCATCGGCGGAAGGTTGCCAGTCTGGCGGTATTCTACAGATTGCACTTCGGTGAGTGTGCTCATGAGCTGCATGAGCTCATTCCCCCATCTCCCTTTTACCATCGGACATCCAGACGTACGGCAGGATACCACCCTTACTTGGTGGATATTCCACATATCCGTACGCAGCGCTTCTCCAAATCCTTTATTATGCGCACCACAAAAGAGTGGAATTCCCTGCCGGCGTCTGTATTTCCGAGCTCATACAACCCGGAACTATTTAAGAAACGAGTGCACAGGCATTATCTGGGCAAACTCGCTCCATCGTAGGCCTCGTCTATGCCCTCGTGTTAGCCTGAGACCAAGAGTAAGCCCATAAAATGTAAAAAAAAAGATCTGCTAGTTAAGCAAAAGCAATAAATTGTAAAAAGTATAATATATTGCTCTAATATCAGTTTCTAAGACCAAACCATTATAAAGTTTGTTAGGTGTTGCGCATTGTTAACAGCAAAGTTACGATAGAGCATAATGGGTTTAAAGCTTGCCAACTTTGATTGTTAGTTGTTATACGGAATTAATCTGTTTCAAATATCTAATATTAAACTACTTTTATCTATTAGTAATCATAATGATGTTAACAGCTGTTTTGTACGGATATTTTTTATAAAGTTGGTTTTAACCCTCAATTAAGATAAATAAGATTGCCATATAACAATTCCTTAATTCTACAATACCGATAAAGATGTGGGTAAGTATGGTAATTATTAACCGAAGGCTGCAATATTAGCCGAGTATATTTCGTGGCGTTCCATAACACAAACTTGTATAAGCGCAAATAATGCAATCAAAATATAATTATTCAACATAGGCACTTAGGCAGAACAATATCATTTTATGTGCATCCATCATAGCTCAAATACCCCACCGAGCAGCACAAGCCTACCCTAACTAGCGCTTAGGCCTTAGTCAACCGCGCTAGCCCAGTGTGGATTAGTACTCGTACGTGTATAAGTACAAATAAAAAACATTACTCTACACCTGTTCACAAATTTCATTATCTCTATAAATAAAAATGAATTGTTGTTCGTTAGTCTGCTTAAAACTCGAGAACGGCTGGGCCGATTGAGCTGATTTTGGTTTTAAAATGTTTGTCGTAGTCCAGGGTAGGTCTAAACGGTGAGCAAATAAGGAAAAATTGCGAGTAAGATAGAGTAAGACGACAATTTCATGTTCCCATATAAAAGTTGATCACTTACTTTCTGTCAAACATTTGAAGGTATTTGAACTCTCAGTTCCACTCGAATTGAAGAACGCATTAAAACAAGACTTTTGAATCGACAACATAATATCAACTTTGCTTATAACATCGTGTATTTAAATTTCAAAATATAAAAATAATTAATGTGTTGACATATTTGATGGGTGCCAACCTTACAGTGTTACTAACTCTCAAAAATATTTTTATTATATTGTTTTGTCATCTCATGTAAAAAGAACCCGTGTATCCGAACGTTCCATTGTTTTATCCATATAGACCAGGTTATAAGCCTTTAAAAATAATAAAAAGCGAAAAAAAATACAGTATTATACGAACTTTGATGTCATGTGAAAAAAGTGTAAATTGCAAAAGTTTTAGATGTTTTTATTACCTACAACTTTGCCATTTGATTTTTTTCAATAGGACTTTTAGTTTTTCCGGAAATCGAGAAAAACCGTTTTTTGCCCTTAACCCATATGCCTCCAATAATTAGGCGGTACGAAGTTCACCGGGTCAGCTAGTTAGAAATAAATACACGTGAAAATCTACTATCTTTCAGCAACACTTATCTTTCTAGGGTAAAATTTTCTTAATAAATTCAATGTAATTTCTTTTAATGTAAAGGTCTGTTTAATACAGACAAATACTTTGGTTGGTCGTAAAGTTTTGTGGGAAAATCTGACTAGCTACTGTCATATTGCTCAAGGTTGCATAATATAGAAATATCTCCAATTTCTCTAACGTTTAGGGAAAAATAATGTCAACCTATATATTCCCACGGTTGCCTATTGTTAGGCTTACTACATCAAGACGATCATAGGTGTTATTAACCGTTTTAATTCTCTCCATATAGACGAGCATATTAAAGTTAGAAATATATTCTAAATGTCAAATATTTTGAAAATTATTTTCGTACTATGTACACTTTGGTGCTGCGCACAATACGTTCTGAGTTCATTAAGCTTGGAAAACGTTAATCGATTCTAAGTCTAGTATGCAAGGCATGTTTTTAAAAACTGTCAAGCTAATTTCCACTGTAAACATTCCACATAAAACAGAAAATGCATTGCTAAATGTTACTTTGTATTTAGCTTGCGCACTATTATACATCACCATGAATTGTCACGGACAGTCCCGGGCGACCTTTCTACTCTGACCTTAAAACAATTTATATCACTACGCCAACTTTGTTTATTTGCTAGCTTTTACCCTTGTTTGCTCTTATTCCACTAGTTATCAGGGTAATTTTACTTTTGACCTTTCTAATGTTCCAGCATTAAGTGAATTATATTAGTTTTCGTGCTTATTATGCAAGTAAAGTAAATTATATTTTCGTACTAGGTCGGTAACCATTATAATTGTAAATAGATAATTCTGTTCACTAAATGTATTTCCATAATATCAAATGATGGTATAGTGCCAAAATTTAAAAAAAATCAATTCTATATATTGCTCTCATAAATATCTCTCATCCTCCAACAGAATTCCTATCATCACACAAAAGAGAATATTCTACAGTAAATGAAAGTCAAAAAACGATAAAAATAAATAGTAGTCGATGAAGGAATGATAGAGATAGACATGGTTTCATTTACATAGTAATGATAAAAGTTAACAGTCAGCCCTGTCAAATTAATTTGAAGTAAGTCTTATCCTCGGCTTTATAAAATAACAATGTTTTTACCTATCACCAAGGCTTGTTCTACCTTGATAAAAAGTTATCTTGAACTTTGTAACGGAGGTATTACTTCTGCCAAAATTCGACGAATCCCAAAGACTTCTCAACAAGGCTCAGTTTGACCTCAAAACTGTCTGTGTTATTCTGCCCAACTTTGTTTTCGATATTTCTCAACTGTTATTGGACTAAAATGCTTTGCTCAATATGGAAACGACTTCTCTGGAATAATTTAAAACGATCAAAGATTATTCAAAATCATAAAAATATATTGTTTATTTGGCTATGAAACCGCCGTTTTGTACGGAAGTTTTTCAGATATCCATAAATCATTTACGTATTAGCGCAATTCAATAGCAATTCGTTCAGTCTGTTGTGTCTAGATAGTTTCGCAATTCTGACCTTTAATCGAATATTTTTATTGTAATCCTCTACTTGATCTGTGCATGCATGGCAATGCTGAAAACTATAATAAAGTATCTAATGGCTTCCTTCAAGTCCCTATAGAAGTAGATGCACTTTCGAGAAAAGGATTTGTTTTTCTTCCGTTGCTCTTAGCACAACTATTTGTTCATAAGTTAGTCCCTGCGCTTCTCTACTACATCGCCAATACTTGTATTGAACGTTTCCTTCTCGTCTCGCATGAAAGAAAAGAGTGTTTGAGTAGCACTTTCCTACTCTTGATTCCGATAACAATCTGCACATTAGAGAACTCAATACTCACCAAGATACGTATATTTGCTCATATATGTTTTTGAGGATGTACGCTATATTCATCGGACAACAGGGTGTGTAAAGAAGCTTTTCAGTTATAAACTTTATGGGCGTCTATCGATGAACGGGATCTGATTGGTGTATCCCATAAGAATGAGTTCTTTGGCCTTGGTCAACCTCACTACTATTATGATTGATGTAAAACGAACCAGAAACACTAGAACAAGTAGTTGACTCGCCCCGTTAACGAGAACAGAAGCTATTGTTCTTACCTTTCTCTTTGTGACTCCCAATCGACACGTTATTTTGTTGATCAGTTCTTTTGCCTTTTCGACCGTACCAGTGATAATTATATATTCTACTGGGAGTTTTGAGATTATATGTTTGTGAGGAAATGACCCCGCCGATCATGGGCCCGTAACCTCACTCTGGAACAGGATGTTGAATCCCGCCAACAAAAGCGAATAGTGGTCCAAAGACTTACTGGTAGCAGGTCGTTCCACTCTGTGTGGATGAGGCGCTTTAGTGGCTCCTGAAGGCTGGTTTGGTTGATGGCGGATGAGCAACCATGCGGTCACACGCGCCGGGTACCCGGATGAATAGCTGGTAGTAATCTAGCGAAATCCATATATCCACAGCACTATACACACACTGTGATTAGTTTTATTGATATCTTATGTACTTTAATATATATTTAGTACGTGTTTGGAGGCAGTTCAGCTTAGCGTGCCGCGCGCGATCCGAGCCGATATCACACTCTCGTGGCCAATCAAATCGACCGTGTACCAGTATACCGATAGCGAGTTAGCTAGGTAACTTCAAACCACACACGCTGGCGGGAATTCCGAATTCGTATCAATAAGTGAACAATGTTAAATAATTGTGATTATTTGTTACAGGATTTTACATATATTTTTGTTACGTCTGTAATCGGTCAATAAATTATATATGGATCTGAGTAAGTAATGAGATAGTTAAGATGGGTATGTGGTGTAACTTCGAACATAAGGTAAAGAGTAATTACATAAAAGGATATTTGAATGCGGCATAAGTGACAGACAAGAAATAACAGAGTAGCGTGGTATGGGCATGCAATGATGAGAGACCAGAGTCATATTACAAGAAGAGTTATAAATATGACAGATTCTTATATCTTCACGAAAGAAAGTATGGATGAATTGCATGAAAGTGAATACAAATACAAAAATCTCAGTGGGAAGATGACATATGATATAGAGAAATCGAAGAAAATTACTTACTTGAGGGTAGACCAGTGATGATGATTTGTTACAGAATTTTTGACTGAAATCGGATATATCAGTTGCTTTAGTTATGTATTTAATATTTTATTATAAATAAATTAATGCGAATGGTCATTTATAATCTTATAATCTACTTTATGCAAAAAAAAATAGAAAATTGTTGTTTTAACTAATAAAATGTTGTCTTAATCGAAAATAAAATAGTTGATGTCAGGGTCTTAAAAAGAATATTTATATTTAAATTTGCAATAACGATTTTATCAATTAACCCCAAAGCTCTGTTAGAAGTCCCCTTAAACCTGAACTACTAAGTGTTTTTAAAAGCTGCTTAGATAAGATTTTTTATTATGAAGCTTATTACTATGCAAATATATTCGGGTTTTAGGCAAGTAGCCGTTATGGAAAATCTCGCTGTTATGTACTTACTACACCAGGAATAAGGAATAATGGCGTAACTCCTGAAATGTTCGAAAAGTCGAACATAATCTTCCACTGCGTATCTTTGTTCTTGGCAAACGCTTTCCGAGAAATGTAATTCTCATTGCTTTTTAAGGTACGAAAAACCGTGTTTTTAAGTTGTTCGCATAAGCCGTATAAACTTCGTAACGTCGACAGAGAGAAATAAATAAAATGATTATATTTTATTTGATTCCCTTTTCAAAATTACTTCCTATTGTTCCCTTTACATTAAATTTATAAAAGAATATCGTATCAGTTTACAATAAAAATATACATTTATCGCGAATACTTGGAAACCGGATATCAAACTACCACACTGTCAGTATTGCGCATCATATTCACATTAAGGAAGGAAAGAACAATTTTCTTTTGTCTGGAATATAAATTATGTAGTTAGACAATATATTTGACACGAAAAAGGACAAAAATTAAGTAAAGAAAATATAAGGCGCGTGGAGATATTTGCCCATAACTATAAAGTTAATTACAATGCGTACCCTATGTAAGCATTTAAATCAAAATGTAACCACATAAACATTGTTAAGCTTACATAAGTTCTATCTTGGGTCAGATAAGTAAGATAGGTATAAGCTTACTCACTATTGACGTGTGATGTTATGAGGCAGTCGCCAAACTTCTGCGCTCGAGTATATTCGCAAGAGACATTTATTGAAGAAAGAAAGACCTCAATACACCAAACCATACGTTTTGTTGCAAAACAGCAGTGAAATTAACGAGTACCGTGACTATAACGTATGTTAAAAGTTAATAATATAAACTGTAGTTCTTTAGAGGTCACTTTCTCACTAGGTCCAGTCAGTGTCTGATGCTTTATAAAGCTCAAATACGACCGCATATGGAGTACTGTTCACACCTCTGGGCTGGAGCCCCCAAATATCAACTCGACCCTTTTGACTCCCAGCAAAGGCGTGCTTTCCATATCATCGGTGATCCCAATATTACGGCCTCAACAGAGACCTTGGAGCAGCGGAGAGACTTTGGCTCTCTGTGTGTTCATTATAGGCTCTTTAACGGAGAGTGCTCTGAGGAATTATTTGCAATAGTGCCTTCGTCACCTTTTTACCATCGCACCACCCGCCACCGTAGTAGAGTTCATCCATATCACCTGGAACCGATCTTGTCTAGTACAGTTCGGTTTCAGCGTTCATTCCTTCCGCGTACATGCTAACTCTTTAATGAGCTCCCAGCTGCGATGTTTCCTGAGCGCTACGATATGTCTAACTTCAAACGAGGCTTAAAAAGAGTATTTCTCTCCAGGTAGGCAGCGGCTCAGCTGTGCCCCTGGCACTGCAGATGTCCATGAGCGATGGTTACCACTGGTAACTGGTGCTGGTCTGCCACCGTATGAAATAAAAAAAAAGGTCATTTGAGCTGAACGTTCTCATTTTTACTTTCTCTCCTTTATCATCTCTCTTACTTAGAGTGGAGCCGAAAGTATACATTAAATCCTTTGCGCATCCACGTTATACTCATTTGCTTCAGATTGATTAACTTCCTCGCACATCTCCGGCGAGAAAACACTTATAAACGATTGTCTGAATCATTTTCAAATTAACATTTGACATTGACATTTATAATTAATCCAACTATTACAACTATTATTTTCAGCTATTACAATATCAATTGTAATAGCTGTAAATAAAAGTACCGACCACCAAAAGTTAGTATCGTTCTAACAATTTAGCCCAACAAAAATTCCATACGGATGGCTTGTTTTACGGTTACCTCCCATTGTGTTTTTTAATTAAGGTCGGAATTAACAATCACATAACAAAGGGTAATGGTCTATTGTAATTCTTGATGAGAAATCCTGGCGTAAAATTGAGGTAAGCTTGAGAGTCCACTTAAGATGCTAGGAGAGTATTATTTCAAGTTAAGTCTTATTATTTCGAGTAAGATAGGCTTTGATGGCTATGGCATTGTTATAATACAAATCTTTATGCTGATTTGTACTGATATATTTTTTATTAGCTCTTCTAATTCACTCGATGGAAGAACTCCTCTCTGTTTCGTTTTTGCCTACATTTGCATCATGTTTGATATATCTCGATATAGGTCTTGGTCATTTGGTCATGGTAAAGTCGTTCATGTCGCCAGTAATTAAATTAAATATGAGTGAAGTAGTATGAAATGGACAAAATATTCTCCGATGTTACTATTTTCTGAGATTGTAGTAAAAATGCCATTTTATTACAGGTTTGCTTCTCACAGTAAGACTTTGTATTAACACTTGAAACGTACGAACAATACGCCTCAGAAACAGTATAAACTAAATTGCGAGTTCGCCTTAAATACTGACCTTATTACTATTTATGCGGTAGATTGCGAATATATTTGTATATGTAGATTTTTTTATATAAGCTGAACACTAAAAATGCTCAACTCGTAGTAGACTAATGAATATTAACGGCGTGCTTTCCATTTAAATGCCATAGTAATAAACATGAGGATCTTTTTTCAAATCAAAACCGTTTTATTTCTACAGCGGTAGCTTTGTAACTGCGATGTAACATAAATCAGGCTGCTGCCAGCATGACATCCGTAAAGTTTGTACAACAAAGAAAAGTTTTTTATTGTCAGTCGCCGTTTCTCTCAAAGATAGCTTGCGCCATAAAGTTGGAGTTAATACTTTAATGTTTACTGTTTTGTGTTAAGGAGAAAGGTTACTATCTAATCTCAAGTAAAGTCTTAGAATACATAATTCTGTGTAGAAATGCGTTTAGGGTTTCAGTCACGTCTGATTGTAATTTGCATTGCTCATCTTTTGACGCATTACGCTATGTACTAGTCGTATGTATAAGATTCTCACATGGCTAACTTAGAACGAATTTGTGCATCGTCGAGCGTTGAAATCGATACTACGTATACAAATATAAAATATACAAATGCGCCATATTTTTCGTTGTGGCTTGTTCCTAGTCTAGGGCATGGGGTCCAACTGGTTTATCAGATCGATCGAATCATAGCTCCATCCTTGCTTATATATTATATATCTTGCGTGTACGTCAAAATTCCAGCAGTAAGCGGAGTCCCATATTTAGATAGCAAACTTAAATCGGGGCTTGTCTCTTGATCCCTTTCTTTGAATAAAGATTTTGGTCGATTTCACAGACCTTTGAAATTTTCATGCATTCGGTAGTACATTGCCAATTTAATCTATCTAAAATCATTATACGAGTACATCAGATCAAATGCTTTTATGGACTGGTAAAAAAGGGGCTATTTTTATCTCAATCACATCACAGTTTGCAAATATTTTGATAACACCGGCCCAGTTAGAAGGAAGAGCTAAATCCAAGTTGATAGTGTACAAAGTCATATCTTTGGATTCCCTAAAATCTGTACACTTAAGTTATTATTAAAATCTTGATCTTAAATTTAGGCTTAGAGAGTACTTCATATCACGTCCCGATGTTGGTAACACAGGTTTATGGTGTGTAGCGTTGACAGATTTCGCAATTTCTAAATTACACACGGCGCTTAAATTATGAATTCTGAAATTATGATTCAACTCTCTTTGTACAACGGTTATGTTGTGAACTGAAATTAATTGCGGGGACACCTTTGTGGTAATGATGACACTGACTCTGTTCTTTTTATTTGCCAACATTTGTCATTGTTTGAGTCATTATTATTTTTTTTTCTCGTACGTATTTATCTTGATTTCAAATCTATTTTGATATCAATAAGTGCGTGTTAAAACCTATGTTGAATACATCATAGCAAGATAATAATGCTGATATGATTATGATGATGATGATGAACAATCAGACCCAAAAAGTTGAACAGAGGCACGAGTCTATGGAGAATAAAATTAAATAAAAAAAACATCTAGCTTAACTCTACGTCTGATGATCGATTTATAGATTTTCTCCTTAAAGATTTGTAGGGACACCGTAAGCTAAGTGCATTGTTAGCACAATTCGTCCTACGACCCGCTCGTCTCTGATATACTGGCGCACGGCAGGGTTGCTTACGTTTCCTTACGGTAACCGTTTGTTACTTACGGTGTTTGCAATACTTACCACATAACATTCCAAATAATGTCGTCGTCATCGTCGATCAGAATTAATTCCTACTGTCACCATTACAAATACATCCGGTGCCACTCTGGCTCGTAACGTCTAATGTGTTTCATTTCACAGATTATGTTGGATTAGTGAACTCAAAAATCGTAACACATAAATTATAAACTACATGTAAACAGATTTCTGATTTCTAGTAAAATAGTATATTGTATGAGAAGTGTGCCAAGAAAGCTGGTCTATTTAACTTGATTTATAGGAAAACTAATTTGCAGACTTATTGTCACTAACAACATCAGCCTTGTCGCGTCGCGTCAGCCTTAAATAATGTTTCAACTTGCAAACAGCGTCACCTTTTTTTTGCAGCTGCATCTGAAATTGGGGCACAACCATACGATGTCGAAGTGTTGGGAAGTGGGATGCCGTATGGATGTCGTCTCAGATGGTGTCCCATAGCAGGACATACCCCAGCTTCCATGGAACTACTGATTGAGTCGAGCCTTTTGCCATCCCAACTAAATCATTGGATTTGATGATCGCTGTCACAGTGACGGCAATTAATAATTGTAAAAATAACTACTTATAGTAAATCGTATCATCGATCTCATTTACTATTTCAAAATATAAAGAAAACTTACTTCTTGAAATATTATTTTTAAATTAAAACCATAACCAATTACTACGTACGATCTTACTCAACTTAGCGCCATCTTATTTCTAACCTCCTGTCAAAAATCCCTCTCCACACTTCCTTATCATCCATCCTTTTCTCACACATACAATCATCTCTCTCACACACTTAGGTTTCGTTTATATATATATATATATATATAATATATATATATATATATAATATATATATATATTAAATTAAAATATGTATACATAATAATTAAAGATCTATAATTTGGACACAAAAAAGGCACACTTATTTATATAATATTTTTATAACAGTTCGATGCAAAGTTATCAGTGTGATGCTGTCATCTAATTGATAATATTGCAAACAATAAACGGAGAAATATACCCTTGCAGCTTAGTTTTGTGCTGATTCTTTCTTGTACTACAAGTACTAGTACAAGATCTACGCCATTGATTACCTATCAATGGTGTAGATTTTTCATCAAATTTTAATGATATAATCTCTAAATAAATTTAAGAAATGAATTCGTTATTTCCCATCCAAATATAGCCAGCCCGTCACTTTTAACTGAATGTATATTAATTCGCTATGACACTACTTATTTTGCGTTCTAAATCCCTACTTCTAACTAAAGCGTTGTCTAAATAAATATCATTTAATCCAGAAACATTTTCTGGATTAAAAAAATAGTCCACCGACAAGTGCGCAATAAATTATTGAGCGTGAAACGAACACCGCATACGTAAGCATCACACAAGCCTCTTTCATTGTTATTTCATCCACTTTTCCTTATTAATTGCCTTTTTCCAAATCTATTAGAAAAACTTAAATGTAGCTTAGCTTTAATAGCATTTGATTGGTTTCGATTTTAATATTTTCATAATTCGATAGATTTCTTATGAGATGTTGGGTGTAAAGTAAACCAGAGTGTAGTGGCATCGCAATATGGACCATACCGCATGCACCCAAAGAGACAAGGTGAATACCGGGGGGTTTTAGTGGATAAACTTTTTTTATTATTTAAGCTGGGGTAAAAAATGCATTGAATTGCATACCCGCGAGTCGAGCTAAAAAACCTACCGATCCAACAGGATACACGCCTTTAACGCGAGAGCTAATCCCCAAGGAGACCTGCGTCATCAGCAGCATCGCGCCCTGGCGAAAAAAGGTGTCAAGTACCTCAAAATTTATTTTATATAATATATCTGGAATTTTTGGTCAAAATGTCTGATTATCCTTTCTACAGCTCACAAGGTTAAAATAATTGTCTATAAATTAGAAGTGAAGCTTTTGTCGAATGCGGAAAGACATCCAATGAATGCGCCTATAGATAGGTCTTATAGAGAGACCCCAGCTATCATATTGATGACCAAAATAATTTTTCATCTAATCTATCATCTAATTCTATGCAAAAAAAATTAAACCACGGACTCGATAAAAAAATAATGTAGAAAGAATTACTTTATTTAGTACTTACAGATTTTTCAACAGTTTAACCTAATTTTCCTTAATCATACATACAATAATTTCAGATAATACAACAAAAAAAAACTATTATTCCACACACATATATATGAGTCTAAATCTTAGCCTATTATGTTCCCTACATAAAAATCCAAGCAATCAGTCTTTACGAGATCGCCTTGAAGAATCCTTCTGATAGCGCAATCTCTATTCGTCACAGCGTTACGTCCCATTTTAGAAATACAAAAAATCTTTACGAAAATTCCAGACACATCCGCTAAGTGATTTCGTAGGTACAATCAACAACATAGACATATACGCAAAACTATGAGATTTAACGATCGACTTTGACCCTTATTACTTTACTAGTAGAGTTGAAAATTAATAGGAGAAAATTTAAAGCTTAGGTATTCTTACAAACTGTTGATTGTACATGACGCTAATCCTTATATTTCGTAAGTTCTCAGTGAATAAGAGCCACTCAGAAAATATTTTAGCGAAAGCTTTTATTTGCAATAATAATCTGAAGAACCACTAGTTCAAATTGGAACTGTCTTTTTATACCATATCTTTTCTAACGTCTATTTTACTCATCGATAATGGTAAATAAATATTAGTTTTAATCACTCTTTAGTTGTTTGAATTTGGAACACACCAATATATTGGACCTCCATGCTATACACGTCTCAGCAAGTTCTGACAATCGATAAGAAATAAATAGACTTCACAGGTTAACCATTCTAGTAATAATAATTAGTTCGTAGGGAAGTGACGACCCCATCGCCCGCTGGTGGGACATATAATGCCCCTTAACTGCCATAAATGCCCCATCAATACACTCAGTCTCCCTCAGGGCGGCTTGTGGCGAACTGTCGGTAAGTTGCGTCAGCGAAGGTACCGATGTTCTTAAGGAGGACGAATGCCACCTGCCTCTGTCTTACCTTAACCGGCTGAACAGAGTGAACTTACAAAATTAAATGTTCGAAGGGTGGAAGTGTAATAATAATAAATAATATAAATCCGACAGCGTCTCGATCGCTATCGCAGACACACCTCTACCCTTAGCCGTTCATTAAAAATCTTAAAAAAAAGAAAGTCATATGTGCTCTTTAATTAAAGCTGGTAATTACCAATAGACGTAAATAAAAAAATTATGCAATTGTTATATATTATACTAGCTTTCTGCCCGCGGCTTCGCCCGCGTGGATTTCGGGATTGGGTGTATAGAGGGTTAAGGGTCATAGCTTTTGCCCACGGCTACATATACGCGGAAGTCGGTTTATGGTGCGAAGATTTTATCGCGCTTCCCGTGGGACTATCCGTTTTTCCGAGATAAAAAATGCCGCAAAACTCCTCAAGAATCACTCTATCTATTGATGAAAACCGCATAAAAATCTGTGCAGTAGTTTTTGAGCGAAGCCTTTATTGCGCATCCCGTGGGATCTGTCGATTTTTCCGGGATAAAAAGTAGCCTATGTTACTCGGGGAGAATGTAGCTTTCCAAGGTGAAAGAATTTTTGAAATCGGTCCAGTAGTTTAAGCGTGAAGAGGTAACAAACAAACAAACAAACAAACAAACAAACACACTTTCGCATTTATAATATTAGTTGGGATACATATAAAAATATCTTACGTATTTTAATTAAAAAAGCAGTAACTGGAAGATCGTATATTGTCGCGATTTCAAAAAGTTCATAAAAATATTGCCCTAGAATGTTTCTTTTTAATAGCGTATTGTATTCGAATTAGACATTCCTGTAGATATTACTACGTTTTTTTTATTATATTAAATGAAATGTGATTATATTTGTATCCAGTACTGACTATCCACTTACCAACAGGTGTACCGTTTCTTTGTCAATAGTACGAGTACTATAACAAAATCTATCAGTTTCAAGTCTTAATAGCAGATTGGATATAAAATAACATTGCGACAAGGTTTTTTTTATTTTTAACTTTGTGTTAAAAGTATTTATGTCGACTTATAAATTACTTACACGTAAAATATTAATATAAAATTTATATCGTTATTATTCGTCAATCAAAAACAATTGTTGTTTACTTCTGACGATCGATTTCTTTCATTGCGTTACATAGTGTGTACTTACTTATAACCTCCTATACCAAAAACGCGACGTCCATGTACTCCCAACCTTAATATCTCGAAACTCATTTACTAATTGATTGATACGTCAGAAATCGATTAATAAGCGATTAATGGCCGATCAATCAACACCGACGAGCAGAAATATTTTCATTAAAGCTTCCCGACGCCAATTTCTTTGAGATATAGCTAACAGATAAGATACACTTTAGTTATTGGTAATATTGTATATAAAGACAACATTTTATACAACAAAAGCAATAATATTTCCGCAGTCATATAAAATTGATCATGCTGCCACCTTTAGTGTTATCGTTTTATTCTTTAAATCAATCAAAGACTTTGGTCAAAGACTTATCGTGGCATACTCAGATTCAGGAATTGTGTCGCAAGCTACATTTCTCACTCCCTTAAACTTCTTCAAGCCTTTCTACTATTTAAGACCAGAATACTCCTTTTTTTTGAGGAGGGGAAATGCGACCTTTTCCACCGTGACACCGCGCTGGCAAGACGCGGCCGTGTGTGGGGCTTTCCGGTGAAGAGGACCGGCCTACCCACTAAAACCCCCCGAGTTCTCTGGGCCCATACGGGGCACATGGCGGGGTGCGCTCTCGCGATTCAACCGCCATGTGTTCCGGGGCCGGCTCGACCAAGAGTTGGTCAAGCCACTGCCAAAGGAAGGACTTTCCGAGAACCCCTGGACAGTCCCCCAGACAGATAGACTTGACCACGGCGTGCGCGCTTAGCCGGATGCGCATGCAGCCTCACGGTAGGGCACTAGACAGGCAACACCACGCTTGCGTGTGCCCGCCTTCGCCTACCAATCCGTCTGCGGCGGAGGGGAGCGGCCTCGACGTCCTCCTCCCGCTCCCTCTCCGCGGCCTCCTTCTGCGAGATTACGCTCTCGCAGAAGGTGGCGACAGCCTCCCATTCCGCCTCGCCGCGGAGCATGGCCACGACCACGCTCGGCAGCGAGAGGTCGCTGTTTCAAGACCAGAATACTGCTACCCCAATCTACTACATTCCATTCTTGATTATACTAATTTCTATTTCTTAGATACTAACTATAGATCAAGCTTGAGCGCATACAAAATCCACTTACTCGATTTATACAAGATCTTAGAAAGTATAACCATCTCTCACAATGTCGCAAAGAACTCAAGTGGCTTCCAATCCGCTTCCGTAAGAACCTATCCTTCTTAAGTACGTGAACGATTCTCCTTTATTCATTTGACTCAGTTTGCAGAGCAAAAGAAAACTCTTCTACACATACCTTTTCACTGAAATAATTTCAATTCCCTATCACATTTCATGGTGCCTATAACTATACTAATTCTCTGTATCACAACATCCGCAAATCTAAATCTAATCTAAATACTAGACTATACTATACTAGAATATACATAGTATATTTAACATAGTATTTATATAGTGTATATAAGTTAATAAATACCTAAATCAGTTCATTCTACACCCTGTGATTAATTCTTTTATATTTTCCTATAGAACCCGGAAATAAGCAGAGCCTTTGAACCACATCCTTCTTAAATACTATTTCATTGTATTTTTATTGTCTATTTGAATATTTATTATTTGGATATTTGTTGTGGACGATATGAAGTTTAATATTTTTTAACACCTTTGCTCGTAAAGCTGATGTAATTCCACCGGTTTTAAATATGTAAAGCGGGTCATAAAAAACACGTGTTACCAAAGCAAATAGTTATAGTCCATACAAATTCCATAACAGTATTATTTGCCATTTCGCGGGCTGTTGCTATTCAAATTTGGAACTGATCGCTGTGCGGCGCCAGTCAGTAGGCAGCGCTTTATTTAAATGTTTTTTTTACTGTTTAACTCTTAATTAATAATTTGTTTTTAGAATCCCATAACACAACTATTTATGATTTACTCACACACGCTGCACACTTGTTTCATATTGTAACAGTGTAAAACATATGAGATATTATAGTTGCATCAAGTATACTTCAATACTACGATGCTACAAATGCATATTGCTTTTAAGATATAAGAAATGTACAAGTTACAAAACACCACGTACCTAATTATGTAATTACAAATTTCAAGCATCTCTTAGAGTTGTTTAAATCATTTTTGTACATTAAATCTAATAGCAAATATTATATGTATTACTAGCTGGTGCCCGCGACTTCGTCTGCCCAAACACTAATCGCCATATTTTGGACTATTCGAGCAGTATCTTTTAAAAATTATAGCATTCATTAAAATCCATTCAGTAGTTTTTACGTGAAAAAGTAACAAATATCCATTCATAATTACAAACTTTTAAAGGGATATTTTTAAGTTTTTAACCCATGTGCATCTATCTACTCGTATATATCCTCTTCAGCGAGGCACGCAAATTTTTCTAACGCCATGTAGTGCGGCAAGGAAAGCTTAACATCTTTTTTTAAGTAAATCTCGCTATATTGTTATAGAAAATTATTTCAAAGATACCACATGTTCGGTTCAAACATGCAACCAAACACTTATTCTGACTAATTCGCGCATCGCGAGCAATTCGTAATTATTAGACAGTGCACAACAAAACCTCGGTCTGTCCGGGTGCATTCCATAATTTAACGCTGTAACGTTTTTAATTAATAAACATAACTTTTTAACTAAAATTCTATACTTTATCCTCCACCGCAACCTTGCACCTTACACATTTTGGTCCTTCAATTCAAAATCACTGTATAATTATGTAAATTTCATATACAAAAATATACATTTTCATTTGTTAAAATTAAAACAAATATATGGTTTTATTTAATAATTTTCAACAATCTATAAACGTTTGTATGTTTAAAAATACCCATTAGATTCTAAATATAGTGTTATATAATTACAATAGTATTTTGTATAATTTCTAAAATTGTAACAAATTACATTTTTTACTAAAGTTTAAGTTGAATAAACATCGTGGGCGTGTGGCGGTAGCATCGCGTAAGCGCACCCCGCCACGCGCCCTGATATGGGCTTTTTTTTCTTGTTCCCCCTGAGGAAAATGCATTAAGTTGCACACCCCGGCTGTGGCGAGCCGGCGGTTATGTGGGGCTCTCCTCCCCAGAAGGGGGAGGCCTACCCACCAAAAACCTCAGATATGGCCTTCCTCAGGCATGTAGGGAGCCCCCGGGAACCCCCCGCCTCCGCTCACCCGCCGATACAGGGGAGCCCTCCTCGGGGGAGGCTACAATACCACCGGGCTCCACCACCGACGACGCCCCCCGGCCACGGAAGGGGCGTGATCCCTCCCGGGTCGCCGTATCCGCAGGCGCGATTTCCTCGCGCCCGCCGGCGACCCACGGATGGGCTTGAAAGACACCGGGGGGTTTTGGTGGGTAGGCCGGTCCTTCTGACCGGAGAGCCCCACACACGGTTGCGCTTAGCCAATGTGCATAAGGAGCATTTCCCTTCGAAAAAAGAAAAAAAAAATTGAATAAACATCACCATATATATAGACATAAACTATTTTTATATCTAACTATCATTCTCTGTAGATTGGAAGGTGTTTAAGCATATTGACTTATAATGACTTACTCTTTGGCACCGGCGTAACTATAGCGGAGTTGGTATACCGTGCCCACATCAGAATAATCTTTCAGTTACTCCATCCATCTTCAAGCGATGAGCTCAGCATGTCCACCCAAGGGTCCACCCAAATAATCTAAAAAAAAGGATTTCAAAATTAGTAATTGCAAGTGCTAAAAGAGAATTCACAAACAATATTCAATAACGTGATTCAAAGGTAGTATAAAAAATTCAAAGTATGTGGGTTGTGATTTAAACTCAATAAAAATGGATTTGATATGTATTATCGATATCTGCATCAGACACGGGTTTAGTAACAAGCTGTTTTGCTACACGAATGACAGCAAGTTGTATGTATAAATTTTTTGTCACTTCCGTCGCCCTAAGGGTTAGTCTGCCATCTGGGTCGTTTGCGTAATGAGCTCTTGACTTCGAATATTTGAATAATGGCGACCTTCCTAAGACCTTTAATCGGCCCCAGCAATGACTTTGGCAGACTTTACTATAAGAGATTTGAATATTTGTAGAGTATCATTTGATTCACAACCTACCTAATAGTAAGAAGAGTTTTGTGACTTCCGCATATTTATGAAATCCGTCAAAGAACCAGAGGCACCGCTATTGCCCGAAAATTGCAAATCTTAAGTGGCGAATAGGACACATTGCTAAAGTAGATGACCATTAGGATGGAAAGATCCTCGAATGGTAGACTTATACAGGAAACCACGGCATGTGGTAGTTGCACCTCCCAGAAATTAGACTGAAGATTTGGTAAAGATCCTAGTGGGAGCTTGTATTCTGTAGTGGCTGTTTCGCGGCTTAAATGCTAATGGTGTGTGAACCTCAGGAGTCTTGTTCTGGGTTTTCCATTTCTGCATATATAATTACAATACATTATCATTTCGGATTACAATGTTTAGATATAAAATACAAGTGTAAATAAATGTACCAGTGAAAGTGTTCCAAAATTGTATTCAAAGTACGGTACAATTTTTCACGATATTGTTTTTCCATTACATTTCCGTTTTATTTCATGCCGCTAATAACAAATACGTCATGTCTGTCGCCGTCGACGTTGATCGCGCTGCCTCAATATAGATAAAATTTTATTACGGTGCTCTCTAAAGGCGGAAGCTTATTAGAGGTAAAATATTTTTACAAGCTGCAATTTTATTTATGACTAGCTTTCCGACCGCAACTTTGCCCACTTCGGGCGAATTTTCATCTAATTCTCTTATACGATAGAAATAGTTTCCCGTGATAAAAATTATCCTATGATCTTCCTCAGGTGTAAAACTAACCCGACACAATTTTGTTCAGAATTGCTTCTACCAATTTTATTGGAGATTGGATAACTATGGGTTACAAAGGAAAAGGATTTTTTCTGTGATAATCCAGTCCTTCCTTGGAATTTGAATCTTTGCCTATACCAGAATATATGCCTATCTTCATAATCGAATCAGTAGTAACGAATATACTACACACAAGAAGATTCACATAATTTAACTCTTTATAATTATGGAAAAAATACAAGCTATATTTACATAAATCAAAAATGTTATAAATATATACACATTATGATTTTTTTAATATTGTCATAATTAGATTCAGAAGAATATAAAACCTATCCTTATAGATAATGACAAATATTCATTGACAATGTGTTCCCAAGCACAGCTGTTGCGGCCAAGGAATATGGGAGAACTCAAGATATTGCAGTATGGTTGTAAAAGTGTTTTGGTTACGCATGTACGTCTGGGATAAGGTAAGGTATTAGAAACGGGATTGTTAATATTCAACAACGTATACAGACTATCACAGACCCAAAATCATGATGAAACCCAGAATCCAAGCTTTCGCAATATTACCACAGCTCTTTTCCGTCTCCATCAAGGAGGAGGAGTCTACCTTAACTACGTTAGGGCCATTAGACCGTCCACCATAGTAGTCCACCACGCTGACCCAGTTCAGATTGGTCGATTACACGTATATCTTTGAATTTGTTTGCAAATGCAGGTTGCCTCACGATTTTTTCCTTTACTGTCGGATAAGTATACATTTAAAAAGAAAAACACGTCCTTAGCATGGTCGACCACGGGCTATTAATTTTCGCAAATCGAAGACCAGGGAGCCAATTCTCAGTTCATGTGATTTGGTTTCGAATTTGATATTATATCAAGCATCTTTTATCGAACGTAAATATCACAAAAATCTCCATTCACAGAGAAAATTGTATTCTATTCGATATAACATTCGATATCATGTCGATCACGAACGAACAGAGCGCAACCAAACTTGGCTGAAGGCCTAGAAGCCATGGCTGTTAAATATTTATAAGAAAAATCATTGAATGAAATAATGACATCGAACATTTTGGTAATGTTTGGATGATCATTTTTAGTTAGTTTAAAGAATAAAGAATAATAATTAGGAATTGAAAAAAAATTGTGGAAGAATTAATTAATTAATTGCGATCATTTTTATCTTATAATTAAGTGTTTCATTTTAATACACTATTTTTTATCGTTTTCATTACATTGAATATCATTTCACCTTAATGGTTGGTATAGTTTATGATGTGTTTCTTTAACATGCAAAAGAAACAGTTTAACAAATTAAAAAATATATTTCATTAGATTATAAATTTATATTAAAGCACATTTAATTTAGAATTAATTATTACAATAAGAGGATACCTAAGGAACACAAGAGAGAGAATCTTATATTAATCTAATTAACTTTATATAATAGCTTTGACAGCAATATCACAGACAATATTTTTGTATCGGCTACGGAGCACTCGTTGCATATCGTGTGTTAACACTGGATAAATATCATGTTTGATATCACGAGAATTCCAAATTTCGCGATTAGTTGATATCCGCCATGTTTTTTCGATAAATATCGAGTTGCACATTATATCAAAGGACCGAGAATTGGCGCCCAGTACAGAGACCATAGCACCGCCGACGCTCTTCTTTTCGGTACACTATCAACGACCACTGTCTATAATCTTGTGATTTTATCGGGATCCCTGATAGTCCATGCGATTTCACCCGATCACCAACAGCTGTAAAATTCATAATCATAAATCGTCATATATAAACTCAACCGCTTGTGAAGTCTTAGAATCTAAAAACTGGCAACAAATATGTAGATCGTCCACATAAAGATGGTATTAGCTTTTAATGAATCTGATAACTCTATAACTAGAAGCCCACCGAGAGTCACCCAAGAAGTCCACATTGACACATTGGCCATAGACGCGAAAATAGGAATATAAACTACCTGGTCATTATCTAATAGTGAACCCAGAAATGTGACTCTCTCTGAGAATGAGGTGTAAAATGTCAAAACCAACGAAGTTTATTATACTGTTGAAATCAAGTGCAAGAAATGTCTAACGGATGTTCTCTATGACATTCTGCAATGCATCAACTGTACTGATGTGTTAAGGTCGGGACCCAGACTTACCGACTTCTTACTTACCGAAATATAAAATCTACACACAAGTGCCTCCCTTATTCATTTGTTCTAGCGAAAATTCTAAGCCGATCCTGAATCACACATAGTTACTCAGATAATCCAATCCAATCAACTCAAAGTAACAATTGCGCAATTTTTGTAATATTTATCATTCCTTCATTGATCTTAATTGTTTGTGCTGATGTTTGTTTCTTTAATTTCAATACCGACAGTTTTATTGAGGTTATTTTTGAAAATATATATGTAGTTTCACAATTGTTTTGGTATGATAAACTCTCTTCTGCTATTTTTGTGGATTGTGAAAACTTACTACGTTGATTGAGATCTGGCGTAAATTGTGGTATTAAAAAAATATTAAAGAACGATGAAAATGATTCAGCAAGGAATACAGATGATTTATTTTCTTTTTATGTGGATATATTTTTATAATTTCTAATTTTATTATTCACAGAATTGCATCAAGTACGCTATGGGACAAAGTACTATTTGATTCGCTCATGACGAATACTAATGACGCTACTAATGAAGGTAGGAATATCGTATGTATCTCATAATTGTTTCAGCGTTTATTCACACGAAGCACTAAAACACAAAAGCTTTTGATTATCTTTGTGCAACAGACTACGTCGCGAAATAAAGAGAACAAATACACCAGCTAGACTGCAAAGACCGTCAGTTCTTTCTATGATACACGTAGGTATTTTGAGCAGCTGAAATATACATTGTTGTTCGTATTAGGAAGTTAAATATTTTATCTACGCAAAACATACGTCACTCAAATTATTTTACCAGAAAATTTCCCGTAAATACTTTGAATATACTTAACAAAATAAGACATTCCATTTATTTCTAGTACGACCTTATATTATGTTCATTCTCCGAAAATGATACATATACAAGGAAATTATTTGAACACGATTTTTCGAAACTTATTACTCGGCAAAAGGAGTGCTTCCTTTATATTACACGTTTTATTCGATTAAATGGAAAACGTGGTTACTCCGAATAACAACTGACATTGATGAATGGGGGAAAAGAAATAATGGCTGGAGGCGTTTTATTTAAAACGTGCTTAGCAAGGTACTCTTAGCATATTTTAATAGCTAATTGATAGATAAAACACGCAAAAATAATAGACCTGTAGAATATGAATTCATGGATATACTTTTTTTTAGTTGAAGCACTCAACATATCTTTCAGTAGAACCTAAAATTAGAGATATAATATTTTTCTGAGGTCTTTGAAATGGTATTCTCAACCCTTCACTCTGTGAAATATTAAACATGCTAAATAAATGTTTAAATAAGAAAAATAACGCAAACTAAATCCATTGCGTTCCTAAGTAGCGAATAAGATTTATTTTTGTATATCTAAACAATAACAAATCTCTATAAACATGTTGAAACTCGGAAAATGTACATTTTAATGATCCCATAAGTATCACAAGCATCTGTAAATCTAATAAACTGCAATATTTTCTGTCATAAACAAGGCATTATAAAGGAGCACTGCGATCGCCAGCTCAACCTCAATGACACCAAATACCCTTGATCCCGAATTAATGATCGCAGGCTTTGGATACTGTGGTAATAAATTGGTATTACGGCGACCGTATAAACAAGTCTATGGTATATCTATAATATAGTTAAACAGATTAAGTGGTTTCTACGCACACAGTATAAAAATAACTGTTATGAAACCTTTTCATTCGATAAAGTGGTTAGTGCTTTATCATATCAATGTCAATGTCATTCCTTCAATTTACGTCACATTTATCAAAAGATGACTTATATAAAACTAACTTCGATATTGTGAAGGTATCATACATAATAATGCCTATATTACGTGGAAAACTAATTCATTGTTAATAAGATTCTGTTAAAATTATTAGTAATTAATTTGCTTTGCTAAGTCTTAAGAAAGCTGGGGTAAATTATAATGTTGAACTTAATCTTTATAGTAAGATTATGAAAAAAAATAAATCAAAGCAATTGCAAGGTTGTAATACAATATTTTGAATATATATTTATATATAAAAACATACATTTTAATGTATATTATGCATTGTAAAAAGGAATGCTTTAGCCTTAATCTCATCTAATGGTAAGTGACGATAAAGCCTAAGGTTGAAGTGAGTTTAACTTGGTCTCCACAATTACTGATGTACTGGTTGTTTTATCTGTAACTGTTAGGACTCAATATTGCCCTAATTAACCTTAATGATGGTGACTGCCTTCTCCGCACGATTGTGCAGGCAAAGAAGGCAGTCTATAGCCGTCCCACTCATCAAGCCAAGTAGATAATCATCTCGTCAATCTTCTAGTATTATGAATAAACGAACGCAATCCTTCTGACCAACACTTCTTAACTTTTCACTATTGTTATATATCTCTGGAAATCAAAATTTGTAAGACACTTAATACAAAAAAAAAGTTTTCAAATTAAAAAACATGAGTGTTTGCAACATAAAAAGATAATGCTATACAGAACATAGTCTTATTAAATTATATTTACAATCCCGAGGGTGTGTGACAAGGTAATTTACTTTGTTTTGTGTCTGACAATAATAGAATAATGTTAACCAAATATAATTTGAACAACAGTATGCTAAAGTCTTTCATCAGCTTAATATTAACTTATTAGCTGAATATTAGACTAGAATTTTAGTAATATAAATTTCAAATTTTGCATGACGTTCTATTTTGGCGCTCATCGTGGGTCTAATGTTAGATAATTTCGCTCCCGAAATCAGAAAAAAAAATTAAATATAAAATAAAAATATTTTAATAAATTCATTTCTGACATCAAGATATACCACGTTATATTTATATGTTGGCGCATTACTTAAATAGCTATCGTCCTAATTCGATGTAAATAGCTATCAAAGTGGAACTAACTAGTGTTACTCCTTAATTAGAGTTAGCTCCGAAACCAAATATAGGTCATCTGTCTGGTGAAACATAAAAACAACATAAATAGCTATGACGTAAGCCGCAATAGCATTGTGTGACATAGTTACATACTAAAACAGTCTACTTCTGCTGAAATTTCTGCTAAACTGTTTCTGTTTTAGAATTTCGGTTGTGCTAACTTTACTGTTGAACTAACATAAACTTTGCTATTCTTAGCTTCGATCAACTTCGATATTGAGGTTAAATATAATTAGAATGAACGTATTTGTGTATTCTGCAAATATTTTTGTTTTCTCATACATACAAATTAAGATTCGTAATAAAATAAAATCTCAAATCTATCTTGATAGACTTTTACAAAAAATGTATTTATTATTTCGAATAACATGAACAATTCGATAAACTTTTCCTTAAGTAGTCACAAAAGCCTCCATAAAACATTTTCTTTGTTATATGGTACCCGGAAATAGATTTTCACTAAAATAATGACATCGGAAACGGTACACAAAAAAATTTGGAAAGGCGTCTTTTGAGAAAATGACATTAAGATTAATGGTAATTCCTTCCTAATAATTATTAAAGGATTTTATTTATTGGTTGTAAAATTTTATGCGGAATTTATTGGTGAAGATTATTTTGAGAGTCGTATAAAATACGCAAGCTTTTCTTTACATCTTCACCAAGAATGAAGGTTTTCTAAGAATGTGGTAAGAACGCCAAGATCTTATCTATTTATCTAGAGTACGCATCACAGAAGTCAAGTCAAGTCATCATCATCAAAAAAGATATTTTTAGAGACATGTTTCATATGATAAACCTACTTTAACAACCCTATTATGGGTAATGGAAAATGGTTTTTATTGTCATATATTAAGAGTTCATCGTCATTTAATCTGAAACAAGCCTGCTCTTAGACTTGGGCCTCCCCCAAGGATAATAAATTATTTAATTAAGAAATATTATACCTGATTTTATTACTAGAAGATACAACAAGTTTGCGGCGTTGTTGCAAATCGTTCAAGAACGCTCCATATTAAATACCGCAGTCGTGAAGTCATACGCCGCCAAAATTTATATGAGCGTCTAAACAACATTGCCAAAAACTTTGCTATTTGTATGTTTATGTGTATATTATTTACATTATATTACATAATACCTATTTGTTTTGTTCGGATTGTGTACAAAAACGAAACATTTTATAGGCTCGATAATATATGCACGTAGTGGATGGCAGGCGGCAGTCTATTCTTAGCAGCCTCATAGTTGCAGCCAGAAATAACAGCAAATAGGAACACTATTTACCAAAGGGAAACTACTGATCGAATTATTCTAGATAGCACATAGATACGATACAGCCTATACTGAATTATATTGCTATTTTATTCAATAACTATGAAAAGTCCTTAAGACGACTTATATAACGCCAGCTCGGGTAATAACCCGAACTTCAATAGAAGACGGGTGGGTTTGAGATGCGTTTTGTCATATGTATAAATTTAATTAGTTAAATATGATAAACTTATTTAAACTTCCATATGAAAAGAGAAATCTCAATAGAATTATTGTCCTCCAAATTTCGAGGTAAAGAACCTTTTATCGCGGAAAATTTTGGTTTGTTCATTTTAAAAATATTTTGTAATTTTATTAGATCCTTGTAATTTCAAAACAATAATTTTATTAAAATGAAAGGAAAATATGGGATTTTTAATTGAATTTCAAACAATATGCAAGTCATGTAAAGAAGAAAAATCTTTATGTGTTCATGTGATAAAAGTCGATCATCAACTCCTTATTACAATACTTAAATCATAATACCTCAACATTAAAAACACTTCTATATATATATATTTCTATATTAATCTAAAAACAGAAAATCTACGCGTAACAATATGCGCCCATCTGTCAGATAACCAGTAGAAATCCTCGGAATTAGACCAGCCATTACTCAAATAAATAACTTGTAACAAATCTCGAGCGCTGAAGCCCACTTCGTAGCGAAACGTTCAACAAAATCGCGCACAGAGCCCAATTATGAATTCATGTAAGTCAAACGAGGGAAACCACAGCAAGAATACACGTTTACGTCGAACTCCGGGATCTTTATGATAATTGCCAACTTTAGCTACAACTTCGAATTTGCGCGTGGAATTTGAATAAAGCCAAAATGAAACCACCTTACACTGGCCTCATGATGTATAACAATTGGATCGACCCATATGCTATCTTTTCCTGGTGTATTACTTAATTTAAGTTTATTATGGAAATGACTAGTAGACTTCTGTTTAGAAATTATCATATCAGCAGACGTTCTTCTTTGACTAATTACAATCTACTGAAATCTATAAATCACTTATCACTTACAAGTACATAATACAGCTTTGACAAAATCCTTATATCTCTCTAGAGACATCACTTCACATCGTGTCTTCACATCACTCGTGTGGGATTCATATTCAATTATAGAACTATACATATTGTAATAACTGCATAGTCTAGTAAAGTAAGAAACACTGTGAGTACTGGTGGTGCTCTTCTTCAAGACGTGTCAAAACTAATGCTTAATAGCGCGTTATTTATCAGTAAAATAACATATTTAAGGTACACATAGCATAATCAACTTTATTATATTATAAAATAATAATAATGACGACATGAGCTTAAATGATCTTTACTTAACTTAAATGATCTTTGCTTAAACGATTTAACGTTAATAACTTGCTTCTAAATGAAAGTAAAACTAAATGTATCAAATTTGTATTGCCAAATGTAAAACAGGTGAAAACCGAAGTAATTATAAAGGATAGAAATGTGGACCTCGTGGACACCACAGTATTTTTAGGAATTACTCTCGATTCCAAACTTCAGTGGGGCCCACATATTGATAAACTATCAAAACGGCTCAGCACTGCAGCATTTGCAGTTTTGAGAATACGCCAATTAACTGACGTAGAAACAGCTAGATTGGTGTACTTTAGTTACTTTCATAGTGTAATGTCGTATGGTATTTTGCTGTGGGGAAATGCTGCCGACATTCAAACTATATTTGTGCTGCAGAAGAGGGCCATTCGAGCAATTTATAATCTAAAAATGCAAGACTCTTTAAGAGATAAATTTAAAGACACTGGTATAATGACAGTTGTGTCTCAATATATTTATGAAAATCTAATATATACCCATAAAAACATTCATTTATTTAGTAAAAACAGTGATGTCCATAGCTTCAATACTAGAAATAAGAATAAATTACATTTGCCTCACACTAGACTCCATAAAATTAATAATTCATTCAGAGGTAACTGTGTGCGTTTTTACAACAAAGTTCCAAGCAATATTGTACAATTAAGCCTAAATAAATTTAAAATCATTGTTAAAAGTGTACTTATTAGCAAAGCCTATTATACGGTTACTGATTATATAAAAGACATGAATGCTTGGACTTAATGTTTCTTAGTTCCACCAGGCATTGCCATGAACCTTTGTAATTATACTTGTACCTATAAGTTGACTTTTGTATGACTTGGTAACGATATATATTTTTGTAAATGTCGTTGCTTCTGTAAAAGTTATAGAGTTTCTTGCGCCCGTTCTTCTCTATAACTAAAAGAAGTCCGAATGGGTAGTAGGGAAAAAAAAAAATTTGGACTATTCAAAAGAGCATATCTAATTGCCTACTTGAAATAAATATTTTGACTTTGACTTTGACTTTGACTTTGATCCTAAGGTCTTCTCGGTCAATATAAACAGAACATCTCTCAATTTGCTTTGCCATGATTTTCTACATAAAAATCAGCTCTTAAATTTGTCAGCCTATTAGTCTTAAAATAACAAAAGCAAAATAACAAAAAATATTATATACATACATTTCACAACACTGGAAACGAAAAATGTTCAGAAATATATTGTATTCGATACAGCATAGGGGCTCAAAATCACATTTCACCTGAAAACTGCTTATTAAGCTTCAAAGCGAGATCTTCAAAACAAATACTTGACGATCATAAGAAACGGCACAAAGTCATTCAGAACTTGTTAAACCATTTCAGATTCCAATTCCGACCGACTTTCAAGGATGTGTCACTCGCCTAGTTAGAAATAAGAATATGCTATTTTTATATTTGACTCCAGGTTTATGATTATTTCATGAGGCCCTACAAAATCGAGCTTTAACGAACTCTTAACGCTAATGAACATTTAGTTTTGAAACTTACTTTGGTATTTTCCAAAATAATGATGATAAAATAAAATAATAGATCAAAATATTCAGTCAACATTTTTGCAACCGATAACTTATCGATTTGACTTCATCCAAAGCATCACATCTAAATGTATAGAACATTTCAAAAGTTACACATTTAATACAGGTTACTCAAACGATAAAATTAAATATTAAAATATACAAAGTAATTTAACATTCAGGTAATATTATGTACATTACATTACAATTAGTATTGCATAACCATGTCAAAAAAGTATCTATAAGCCAAAGGCGGAGTTTTATTGACTTGCTAACGACTCGAATACGCGGAAGGAATATTTAATTTCTGGTGCAAATTATAGCAAAAGGTTGAAACTGAATACGTACATCTACTGTGTTAAATTTATTGGAGTCTTAGATACTTTCTGTTTCTTTTTATATTTTTACAAGCTGACAAATCTATCGCTATTTCTAGTGAAAATTTTGTTAGTTAAATAAAAATGAAAGAACATAGTGCTAGTATATAGTCTTAAAACATATAATAAATCTATGCTTAAATCCTTTCAGGCAGAAAGATAATTTCACACTGGGCACGACGACTGCTTATAAAAATAACAAAACGTAAATCATTTATATTCTTATTTTTATCTCATCTTTTAATATCATAATTTTGGTCTTAAAACTTAAAACAAGTTGATACATATTTTAAATCTTAAAATATCAAAGTGTCTCTAAAAACTATATCAATCTCGAAGAGTAATCGAGTGCACGTTGTATTTTTTTAGTTTGTGTGTAACCAACACCAATAAACTAGATGGTTTACCCACGCGAGAACATGCTACGTATAATCGTTTGTGTCAAAAGCAGACTGTGCTCAAAGCAAAAAAAAAAGTTTCGTTTCGTTTTGTGACTTATCAATTGTTATTTCGAATTCTAATGGCACTTTCGTGTGCGTTATTGCGTTTCAATGCATTTTCGTCGAACAAAACCGTACAGCCTAGAAGTTTAACGAGTCCTTTGCCATTCGCACAGTCGCAGTGAGTCAAATTCAGAAGTAAAATAACCGATGCTCCAACTTTCAGTTGTAGATGGCGCGGTGGCATGCCTAATAAATCCAATGAGATCAAAAACTCTGTTGGATAATACACAGCTTCGTTGGCATCGCAAACTGTATTGATCGATTTGTATAACACCAAGTCGCCTACAAAATATATTGTCTTTGTATCCATTATTAGTTTATTGTCGCTGCCACGATTATTCTGCTACCGTCCACTGCATGCTTTGTAGCCCAGTCGGGTTAGCATTAAACCCTGCAAAACCCTGTTACCGCAAGCGTAGCACCTTAAATATCGATTTTACGGAAAAAGTTGTAAGGACCAAATTTCTTGAAAATTCAATTCTCTACAACTTTGTTGCAGAACATTTTTGTCCATAAGTTAATATTTAATGAGATAATTCGATGTTAATAGTTTTTCACTATTTTACCGCTTAACTTTAAAAATATCGTTTATACGAAAAAATTTGCCAGAAATAAATTGTAGATAATTAAATTTGCAACCACTTTGCTCTTTAAACTTTTGTCGAAAAGTTGAAAATGGCGAAGTTATTAAGCAAAAACCGTTTTGGCTTAAATTCAAAATGGCGGCTGACGCTCCGTTGAAATTTGTCGCCATTTTGAATTTAGACTCCCACTGACCCCCCCCCCCCAAAGATTCCAACAATAAAAATGCGCCTGGGAATTTTTGCAGGGTTCGGCCCTTTTTGTCTAACCCGACTGGGCTATTGTATTATTTCTCATATTAAAACGTTTACTCGCATATTCGATTTTACATTTAATGCCTAATAGTCGCTCTATCGGAACATTAATCGATGGGTTAATCGTATCGACAGTTTATCACACCAAATCTAAGTTACATTGACAGTACACTAAATCGAGTATACATTACATCGATTGCTCGACATGAACTGGTTAAAAAATCAACATGTTTAAAAAAAGAAAAACCTTTACTTTTAATAGTTTTAATCACAATTTCACAACGAGCATAGGGCAAATTCTATGCTATCTGGACCTAAAAGATGGACATTTTAATTTAAAGAGATTTTGTTGAACGTTTTTAGTACGGAAACTGTCGATTTACTTTCCGTCGATTAATTTATATTATGATCTAGACCCATTAGATATGACGTAAAGTTCCAATTTGTATTTTTTGCTCCCTATTTTTACTTTTCTTTATGGACTCTATGTAAAATTTACTAATTTTGTATAAACTCTACACTGACGATTTTCTACAGTCGGTGGTCAAAAAAACTTCAGCGACAACTGTAGAATAGCAAAGGCAAGAAAAATAGTCGAAGCTGACTATTAATACCTAGAGTAATACAGTTAAATTCCTTGAACGATCCAGTTAGAACGGAACGGAACGGAATGTTCCTAGAACTCTGTATCTGCATTCTGCGTCCTCTGTTTCTGCATCTGCATACTGTCGGATCGCTTTTTATAGTTATTTATTGTCAAACAAGTAGAATTACCATCTGATGGTAAGAAGTTATTGTCGCTTATAGTACTTTTGATTTCCTGTTAGATTTGCAGCAAATCTGCTTTCCACAGGAGAACCACTCTATACGTTGCTGGATTATGACATAAGCTGTCATAATTTTCACAACGTACACTGTCTATTTTACCCTCTACATCCGAAGACAGCAATGTTAATATTACTGTTTTCCAGTATGGTACTTTTGGCCTTCGACTAGTCTGCCATCGCAGCCTTATGCCAACTTAATATCTTAGTTCAGCTTTGTTGTAAAAGGTTTTTTTATTTGTAATTTTAACTTTACATTTTATTTTATATTTTAGTTTTACGTGACGATTGTACTCTCCTTAACTGAAACTTAACGTTATACATAACAAAATGTTCCTTTCTTTTTTGGTCCGTGAATTCTGCAACGCGACACATTAAGCAATAAATTATTATATAATATTTTTCAACAGAAATTTTGAAAATTATACAAATTTAAATCTCGAATTTCAAATGAAACCCCAAATCCTGATGGGTAGATAACTACAAAATGGATTACATGGTCGGCAAACAGGAAAATTGAAAGGGATTGGGACGATCCTTCAGCGTTGATTAATATTTATAAACGACATTATTTTCTATCAGTTTCTGTATCATGATTTCAGGCGACGTGGGCAGAGACATCGACGGACTTAGATGAGCTAGAAAATGAGGAAAAAGCATTAATAATTCATGAAACAAACAATAAAATAACTATACATTATTTGCATTGAAATTAAAATAAAAACAATGTTCCACTCGACAATGTATGCAACAATTTTTTTTTATGCTGGCCTCCTGCAAACGAGCAAACAAATCACCTGATAGGAACAATAATAAGACGATCTAACGCTCTTTTTTTGAAGGTTTGGCGTCTTATCTTTTCGGTTCGGATACCGCAGGCAAAACTCATTGCAAAGTTCTGTAGTGCGAAGCAGAAAGTTTCTGAAAAAACCTACTGTTGTGGGCTGTCAATCGTCAAGGTGACGAGTGTGAACATTTTGTCCCGTGGAACGATGACGGAAACTAGTAGCAGGAATCGATTCCAACAATTCCTTGAAACACTTTCTACTTCATTATCAATATAGTGGAATTTTCACTTTCTTAATCGTACCAAGACGTATTCTCTTCCAACAAATGTAGTGGACCGGTATAGATTAGGACTTCCTTCCCAGTCCCGATGGTTAGTTGGTTATCCTGGTCTGAAAGGCTAAACTGTATTATAAAAAAACAGTACAATAATATTCCACATGGATATGATGTGGGTGCCAAAATACGGAGAAACTTGCTAGCTTTCATTTCTTATTATGCATGTGCCGCTGTACTATCGGATTCGTGAAGATCTCTCTCACTTGTAGAAAGGCACGCTTAGGACAACTTAAGTTATTGTATATAGCACACGATTTGCTGTAACCGTATGTGTAAGTCACAAAGTATATCACGATATGCATTTCACAACTTTCTGGAGTGACTCTACGACTATTTTGCACCGGATCTGCAGACACGTTTAAGCTATTCCGTAGCAAGGAAACATAAGAAAACAAAAGAGGTATAAAAACTATACCTCTAAAACATAAGAGACGAAAAAGGAGTCGCCAACTATTTGTATTCTTCCTATATTGAAAACTGTTACATTTAATATAACTAAAAACAGTTGCAATAAGCAACTACGATAAAATGAATTAACTACATTCTTAAGTCATAGAAAGTTTAAAAAATATATAGAATTATTTTATTTTATTAATTTGTTAAATAAAAATTACTTAAATTACCCTAATGTAAGGATGCAAGGAATTTAACATTAAAGTGTTAAAGAAATATCAAAACGTTGATTACAATTCAGAAATCAGCGTACTCCATTTCCCAATAAATGCCTCTGACGACTTGTGTCATGCCTTTGAAATACTACGGAGATATGATTTCTTGGTGCTTTGCCAATACCCCCGGGACTGGTGACACATTTTGTTACCGCAATCAGGATGATTTCTTTGTTCTTGTGTTGATTTTCAAGTATTTCTTGACATTTGACCTCTTACACGCGAATAATGATAAGGTGTAAAGAATTTTCAAGTTGTTTTGTAAATGAAAATATGTATAATCATACAATAATGAATAAATTGTTTGTTGTGTAAAGAAAGAAATATTTGGTAATTATGTATGAAATATGATATGTGATAAATGTCTACCACAATCACGGCTCTTTCATTAAAGTTCTTAACTAATTGATGGAACCATTTCTTTAATAACTCAAATTTTGAGTTTCAAGTCTGCAATCGGTGCAATTGGTTCCATGTAGAGTCTATCTTTAATATTACTCTACAAAGAATAATTCAGCAGTATTAAATCACGTGATGGAATGGGAAGGAATTTTAATACTATAACATTCATTAATTATATTACGTGATAGTTGTAATATCTCTTTTATTAAGCGGACGCTATATATTTCTACATCAAATTGACATGTTATAACAAACTAACCGCTTCGGGTTTCCAATAAACCGAAATGTGAAATTACGAAATTAACACAAGGACGAATCAATTCACCAGTTCAATAGATTCAATAGGCTGTAGCTGGTCGGTCTAAAAGGCTGTATAGCAACACGTGCGTCCCCAATCGGCTTCTTTCATATTCGATCACCAATATATCTTGGCGAGAAATCAACGGCGAATCGGAAAATTATTACGGCACAACAGAACTTCAATCACGCCTCACTGCCCAGATGAGACGCCCGAGTTCTTCATAATATACTTATGTTCAGTCAAGGAGCCACATTGACGCATGCTCGTTTCTTGTACTATGGAATAAATCTCGCACGATTGAATCCAACTTTACTTTTGTATGTGTACACAATTGATTTCATACTAAATTTAGTCTGGCCGTAAATATGGTTACGATTAAAAATAAACAAAATATCACATTGAATTTGGAATCTGTTATTCTTGTATGAATGTCCATTATGTTTTCTCATTTTCACTCCAATCGGTGTCAAATATTTTTGTGATATACAAATAGATTGAGGTGATAAATAAAAGCGAATCGCTGTGATTGCATTACACAAAGTACGTATGGACGTACGTAAATATAGTTTTGTAAATTCTCCATTTGCTTGTCAAATGTGTGTGTACCGTTCTATTGACAGACACAATTATAATCTCTTCAGTTTGTGAATTGTTGCGAATAAAATTTAGTCGTCAGAAATGCAACCATACTTCATTTATATCAGGTGTAGACACCTGACCAATAGTTTTTGTAAACTACGCACCATTAAATGTTAAATAATTATTTCTTTTCAATACTTTGCACGTTTTGATGCAATAGGATAATGTTTAATATTTTGTAAGAATAACACCTCCGTGAGAATGTAGCAAACTTAAAACAACGTGAATTAAAGGGCAAAATTGTTCCAAGGAAAGAAAATAAATACCTACTGGTGGATAAAAAACCGAATAATTAATTCGTATACCAAACATTTGATGTACGCAAGCTTATTATCTTACTAAAAATATTCAGTAAAACTATGACATATCACAATATATTTTATTCTGTAATAGAGTAAATAAGACAAATACATTGTTCATGAAGATATATTTGTTTGTCCGAAGCTTACTTTAACTATAACTATTCGAACTAAGAACTTTCTGATATTTGGGTACACTATGAACTCTATGTCGTTACTGATAGAGCTTATTTTTTAGTTTGACAAGAAATAGTGCGAAAGTAACAAAGGTACCTAGAAATGTCCTAACTCGACATTTGTTACGTGTTATGAATGACATAAACTAGTATATAATATAATTTTTATGAAAGATAAAAATGTATTTTGAACGTAGGGGAAGGCTACGGAATAAAATAGGGAGAGGAAGCTAAATTAATTATTCAGAAATAAACTATATATTTAATAAATAATTAAACAATCAAAAGTTAAATAAAACTTGAAACTAAACTGAAATTTAGAGATATAGGAATGGATAATTAAATTAAGAAAAGTTTAACGGCGGGTAGGAAGTAGGTAGGCAGGCAAACTGACAAGTAGTTAGTACGTAGCAGAGGTAGTCGACTGGCAGTGGCTGGCTTGGTGTAGCAGTAACAGCGTGCAAACAGTTAACCGTAAATAAATAGTAGCAGCAGCAACGGGCAGCGGGAAGTAGCAGGCAACCATAGAGGCGTATCGAGAACAATAGGCAAAAAACTCTGACGACCTATTTTTTGTCTCCTGTTTTAAATATTTATGAACAATATCATTATAATATTTAAATTACAAAAGTCATACATAATACAATCGATGTTTGTACGCTTACATGCACATTACAAGTAAAAAAATTACTGTATTAAAAATAAATTATGTACATTATATATATATATATATATATATTATATATATATATATATATATTATATATATATATATATATCTATATATGTATATGTCTACGAATACTGTTCCTAGTTCCATATATTGTTATCGTTTAGATTGTCACTTATTTTATAACAACTTTTACGTATTAGTGCATTTTAAATGTATTTTATTTTTAAATTTATATAAAGGCAATTCCTATAACAAACAAATCAAAATCGACGACACGTTTGGCGCAGCGGTCAAGTGATCGGCTTCTACCCAACGAGTCGTGTAAGATTTCAATTTTTGAGGCTGCATCTCGTAGATGGATAAAAATCCTCTTACGGGGTGATGAAAAATAATTATATATACAAAAACAAAGTTTCCGTATATATATTAACCAACTAAAGTTAAAATACTAGAAAAAATTTAAAATTCTCATAGTAAGTCGAAATGAATTTGGAAAGTCAAGAGGCCGTAAACAGTAAATGAAATGATTCACTCTTTACTGTAAAAAAAACTCATTATTAGCCCATAATAATAATCTATAGGACATAACACTATGAAAGTAGCTAATATAACGAATTCTTGCCATTTCGATATTAGTTAGAAGCCGTAGGTATCTTTTTTACTGCGTATATCGAAGTAAGCTTGTTTATTGGCTTCAATATATAAAAAATGTATATAACAAGAGAAATCTGAAAAAAAAACACTATAACCACCGAATTTAGAGATCTGTAACCTCATATAAATAAAAGACAAGAATATACGTTCTTATAATTTCTTGCATTGTTTATTTTACAATTTCCACGACAATTCTTTATTTTTTTTTTCGATGTCTACAAAAGGGTAAAGTTTCTAAATGTCAAACAAGTATCAACAACGACCCCTAAGTAAACTTAAACGGTAACTTGGTTATTAGTCTGCTAAGATTGACGGCGTCCTCGAAATTGAGGGGAAACCTACGTGACTGTGCTCTACAAGTTGACATTGGTAAACATTTTGAAAGAAGTATACCTAGGGTAGTGAAGAATAAAGAACTCACCATTTTGCTATATTTATATGATCTATTTTAGCTTCTTACTTATATAAAAATTCTTTCAGACAAGTGAAACAAAAAAAATGTAGCCTCCACACAAGTTACTTGCTTTCTAGAAACTAATCTCTCTTAACCAAAGTGGGAAATTTATGTTACTCTCTGACATACGGTTAATGCGAGAATATTAACTAAATTTAGGTCTACCCGGTGTCATTTAGTGACTCTGAATATTAATTATAAATGAAACTGTCTCTAGTGTTTACTAGTACACATCTAAATCTGCCCAACACTGCGGCTGGGTAATGTTACAAATTATATAGAGTTAATACTGGATATCAGTCCAGCATCCTTTTTCAGTTCACACAAAACAAAGGAGTCCACTACCCGAACAGCTTGCACGTACAGATTTTCTAAATCACTTTGATGGTCATTATATATAGTTCCTAGAGAGTTCCATTAGGGATACGGTAAGAGTTCAAATATAGAGATAGAGAGAGAGGAGACCTTCAAAAAGTTCTTAAAAAGGTGTCTTCAAAAATGACGGTCTTTAAAACTACCCGCACGACGGCTAGGGAAAAAGTCCTAAATTAAGCACTCGATAGACTCTGTACAATATCTCTATGGATAGATGGACCATGCACAAGATACACTGCTGTAAGCACGAATGTTAGAATGAGACCTAAGTATATATTTAGCCCACCCTTTGAAATCTACATTTCAATAAGGAAAGACTGGGACAAAGGTCTGAAATAGAAGCCCTTTGTCCCATTCCACAAAGGAGAACGGGCTGACTTGTAACAATACAAATGAAACGAATATTAAGTCAGGATCGTGGCTAGAATTATCCTGCAAAACAATTGAGAAATGTGTCAACATTGACAAGCTGGCGTGTTTCAGTCTGAAACACACTCGATCCTAACCTGCTGCCTGAATCTAGACAAAGGGCGCAAGATCTTAATATTACATTCCGCGATAGATAAAAACCCTCAGGGAGCTAAACCTTTCTTTTTTTTTTCCCCTGAGGAAATTTCATTAAATTGCATACCCCGGCTGTGGCGAGCCGGCGGTTATGTGGGGCTCTCCTCCCTAGAAGGGGAAAGCCTACCCACTAAAAACCTCAGGGATGGCCTTCCTCAGGCATGTAGGGAGCCCCCGGGAACATCAAGCTACTTCCGGGAACCTCCAGCCTCCGCTCCCCCGTCGATACAGAGGAGCCCTCCTCGGAGGGCCTCACTACCTCCCCCGGTCTCCTCCACCGACGACGCCCCCCGGCCACGGAAGGGGCGTGGTCCATCCCGGGTCGCCGTAGCGGTCGTGACTTCCTCGCGCCCGCCGGCGACCCGCAGCGGCGCCGCAGCTGTGCTACCGAGCCCGGCGCCGCCTCCTTCGAGCGGGATCGGCCATCTCCCGACCCCGCTCGGCAGCCTCCTTCTGGAGCATCACTGCTTCACAGAAGGAGGCCACAGCCCTCCAACCTCCCTCGTCCGCCAGCATTGCCGCAATCAATGCCGGCGGAGACAGATCTCGCCCGATCTCTGCGACCAAGACTCGGCGCTCGAAGGCCCACGCGGGACACTCCGCCAGCGTGTGCTGGGCCGAGTCGAGGTCGTATGCGCAGTGGTGGCAATGTGTCGATCCCTCCCGTCCTATTCGACACAGATACTCACCGAAGCAGCCGTGCCCGGTGAGTATCTGAGTCAATCGGTAGGTGACCTCCTCCTTCCCCAGAGAGCTAAACCTAAGGTAGAAATAAACATAATAAACTTAAAAAGACCTATATAGTACAGATAGGGGTACATAATAATCGAAGAAGTTGAGAAGAACTTGCATTTTTCGTTCCTAACTAATCATTTGATTGTGAGTAGAAACGCGTGAGAAGAATTCGCAAGAAAATGTTATCACTTGAGCTGAAACATTTAAATAAAAATAATGAATTAATTTGGCGAATATGAAAAAAAAATTCAAAACTACAACCTCAAATATTATTCATTTTATCTACTATCAAAGCAGCGCGTGACTTATTCCATATTCTCCGAGCGATTTGATTAGTTTTAAAAATAAGACATGTTATGCTCACTTTTTGATTAGATTAATAGATTTTTTCAAATATTTTCATATATATTTGTTGAAAATCATAAAATTGTTAATATATAATTTTTACCTTACTAATTTGCTACCATTTAATTCAAAAATAAATAGGAAATTACCATTATTCTGTAGCCATACACCTTAAACCACAAACATTTAAAAATTCACATATTACTTGACGGTGTAATGTATAATTTATGGGTTTCTATTTACAAAAATAAAACGAAACATTGCACATAACCACTAATATTATTCAAAATTCTGAATTAAATCTGTGAAATTTGAATGATATTTGTCATTTCATAATATTTTGAAGATTTATATAAATACGCAGGGCAATTAAAGCAACAATTGATATTTTTTAGTTTAACCTTTAGATGTCTTTTATTATTCGTTACAGAGACGCAATAGAAAATCGTTCGCAAACGACGACAGCGAGAAATTTTTAGGAAAAAAGAGAATGAAGAAAAGTATTCTTTAATAATATATTATATTAGATACATATAGGATACATTTTGAAATATGGAAATAAAATCTGGAGACCATACTCCCATAGAGAGTCTGAAGACCATATTATGCGACTCGTTGTTTGCGGTTGGAACGAATATATAATGACAGATTTGGTTATTTAAAGATGAGCAAACAATATCTGGACCCTCTTCAACACCGCCTTCAGCGAACCAAATCGGCACCAGTCAATATTGGCAGAGGATACGTAGACCGCTACATGTCCTTAGCGATCCCCCTAATACGCAGGACCTTCTAGACCTGCAAGCGGCGGCGTCTGTGCCGTCGCCTCCCTTGTCACCTCCTAATCGGCAGCCTTATGCTTAACGTGTAGGTTCCTATCTAATATAGGCCTGAGCCACTTTGGTATATCGTACCTCTTCTAGCGCATATGCCCTCTCCATATGGCAGCGCGAACCGTGCCTCTCCTGTCGGCTCTCTGTCACGTCAAGCCAGTAGGGTCATTAGGACCAAAGGTGAGTTTAGTCGGTAGGTATGTCGGGTCGAGCCGCCTCAATTCGCCAGTAGTCCGACATAATCACTGTAGCACTTGCCGTTGCGGTGGTATCCATGAGGATTCTCAGCCTCCTCTCCTGAGGAAAAAGAAAATATCTGGACCTTGCACATGTTTATATTGAGAAACCTAACTACTCTTTTCAGTAAAAAAAATATTTGCTTTAGCATTATATTCAAACCATAATCTGCATTTCTCATTTGCAACAGTCAGTCAGGTTTTAAGCCATTCAAAACTTTCACTAGGCTAATTTTTAACTCTCGGTTTTATATTTCAATATTAAGATAATTATAACGAATAAAATATATTATTCTCGACATTGATCAGTGAAATAGTACCAACATATATGTACTAGTATAAAAATAATTTTAAAACATTTCTTATTAATGTTAAATATAAATGTAAAACTAAATAAGAAAACTATGTAGAAACCAATCCAATGGTCATGTTTAAATATTTACGCGTACTATGTAGACACACGGACATGTTTACACGTGCAAAGCAGAGGGTCCTCTTGCGACATGTATGCGGAACAGCCAATGTAAATGTTAATCAAAACTAACACACAGTCTAATATAACAAACACGTGCTGACTTGTTGAGATATGCTGTAACTATATATACTCTCTGGCAATTAAATAAAGCACTCAATATTAGGTGTATTGTTGTAATATTAAGACAAAGATATTTCTACAAAATCTACGCTGTCACGGGGATGCTTTGTATTTACTCGTAATGTAACAAAGCTTATAAAACACAATGGTACGAGACTGTATACACCTATTTCATATAGCAATTATGATTTATTTATACCTGTATATTGACAAACAAGCACAGCTCTAAAAACTGTGGTGGGTTGGTGGGTTCCTGGGGGTTATCTGTTCTGTTCTGGCGTAAATGGTGATATAGGCAATGAAATCACTAGATATCGTAACAGTGCATCTTCGCAAAGTGTTTAATTTGCTAACGTTCCAGTTACTACTTAACTTCATATGGACAGACTACTTATTTGATGATATAGCAATAAAACTAATGAAGAACATATGTTGACGCTGTACTTATCCAGACACTACAGGCTTTATTTAAAATAATATTTAGCACGACAACCCATTGAAGTAAAATTTAAAAGTATAATTTATTTATGTAATACATATTGTTGGGATCGCTCGGGCTAAAATAATAAAGAACCAAGTTTGAGCAATTTATCAATGTAACGATAAATTAGAATCACATTAGTCATGATAAAAAATTGGTTTCATCGACTTTTAACTCCTTTGTCAGGATGATTTAAACTGTCAATTCAGTCTGATTGATACTTGATTATAAAATACTAGCTTTCTGCCCGCGGCTTCGCCTGCGTGGATTTCGGGATTGGGTCTATAGAGGGTTAAGGGTCATTTTTGCTCACGGTTACATATGCGCGGAAGTCGGTTTATGGCGCGAAGGTTTTATCGCGCTTCCCGTGGGATTATCCGTTTTTCCGAGATAAAAAATACCGCAAAACCTTGCTCAAGAATCACTCTATCTATTGATGAAAACCGCATGAAAATCTGTGCAGTAGTTTTTGAGCGAAGTCTTTATTGCGCATCCCGTGGGATCTGTCGATTTTTCCGGAATAAAAACTAGCCTATGTTACTCGGGGATAATGTAACTTTCCAAAGGTGAATTAATTTTTGAAATCAGTCCAGTAGTTTTGGAGCCTATTCATTACAAACAAACAAACAAATCTTTCCTCTTTATAACATTAGTATAGATTATATCCCTTTTTTTTTTTACATTTTAAACGCGAATGTTTATATGGATGGATGTTTGTTACGCGTTCACGTAAAAACTACTGAATGGCTTTTAATAAAACTTTACAATAATATAGATTATACATCAGAATTACACGTAGACTGCAATTCATAAAGATATACACCACGCTTATATAAGCTACTCGCTATACTAATTCTGCGCAGACGAAGTCGCAAGCACCAGCTAGTATACAAATATTTTACAATCCATTACATGTTCAAGTACCATATTTATCTAGTAAAACAAACGCTGTTCATTATTAGATCCCTTTTGATCACGTAACAACTATCAGGTTGCACAATAAAAGAAACAATAAAAAGGACAACAATTTAGCACACAATACGTACCTATCTCTAGTAAACTCTAACCTGGGTTGTAAACGCAACGGACATTGTCTTTCATTAGAAAAGATGGCATTCGTGGCCAACGGCTACAGGGAAACTATTTCAGCTGTAAACTTCTCCCAATACCGTAATGCTATTTTACGCGCCGCAGTTTTAGCTAGATCGTATTTTAGTTTTATTGGACCGATGTCTTAAAGTTTATTCGACCTGCGACTTTGCTCGCATTATTTCTCATTTTCCCATAGTAATGAGTTATTCCCGTAGTAAACACCAGAATCAATCGGTAGTTTTTGAGTTTCTTCGTTACTAACATACAAAAATAAAAATCTTTCCTGTTTATAAAATTAGTGGAGTTTTTTTTTTTCCTCAGGAGAGGAGGCTGAGAATCCTCATGGATACCAACGCAACAGGCAAGCAGGGATGCGTTGATTACGTCGGACTCCTGGTGAATCGAGGCGGCTCGACCCAACAGACCTACCGACTAAACTCAGCCTAGCCTTGGCCCTAATGGCCCTACGGCTTGAATGGAATGGTTGGCGCACCCTCAGGAGAGGGCACGTCAGCGCTGCCCTCCGAAGAGGACATATGCGCGAAAGAAGGCTCGGTACGCCAAAGTGGGTCCGGCCTTGAAATGATGGGGCCTACTCGTACATGTGCAGCAAGCTGCGAAGTATGGACTAACTAAGGGATGGCGGCGCAGATGCCGCCTCTCGCAAAGCTTGAAGAGCCAGCGTCAATGAGTCGGGAGGGTCAGAAATGACGTGCCTGGGTCGACGATATTCTGTGTTACGCGGATTGACTGGGAATTTGTGGAGATAATAGAAGTTTATAAAACCGTTGTACGCACCAGGTTAAATAGGTGAATATGATCCGAGGTTATAATGTGAACATCCTAAAAAGATATGGCAGAAGTAATTATGATGTTCTTATACAACGTCGCAAACAATACTTCTTTTTTATAACTATATTTAAGATATTATAACATCACTTCATCCATCTTGTTTTAAATAGTAAGCGTAATAATAATGCATGGGGAAGTAACGACACCATCGGCTGCTGGTATTTAGTGTGACGTCAAAGGTATCTGATTTATAAAATAAGATAGTGTCAGTGAAAAGCATTTTCACTAACCATGCCTCATATATTTGCCAGTCATTTCAGAAAATTATTACAGCAACCGTACGCCAGGTGCTTATAATTTACAACATTTGGACGTTGTAACGTCCTTACTGAACGTTACTATATTTTATAAAGGTTTTATAAATGTTGAAAGCAGTTTTCTGTAGACTCTGAAGGGTTATTTTCTGGTGTAATTCATTCTGAAACTAGACAGTAAATAAAATTATAATCTATAATTTTTTAAGATAAATTAGATTAACAATAAAGAAGTGTACTTACATCAAAAGCTTCGTCACACATATAAAATTTTAACTAAAAACTAACTGAAAAAGCTTTGATTAATCAACTTATGAAGCAGTGCTTATTGAATGAACTTGCCGTTCTTGGTAAAACCGCAAAATGAGACAATCACTGAATTATCTATTAAGTTAGTAATAACTTTTGTAACAAGTACAACGTAGGGCAGGATCTATAACTTTTATATTTTAAGCGCCGTATTTTGACAGATAAATGACCCTAGAGAGCTTTTTTTTCGTAGAGAATCAGTCTTAGGTCAACGGCGAAGATAACCTGAACAATGCTAAGACAACGCAAATCAACCAACCAAAAAAGGTATGTTAATTTATTTAAAGCAGGAATAAAAAGCAGTAAGAGTCTAGAGTCTACTGTAAACTACAATCTATTTTCTGTTTCATAAAGCTTACATATATCAGTAATGTTTATACTGTTATAATTTTTTTGAGGACCTACTTAATTAACATAAGCATTCAGTTAACGAATCCTTTAATCATTGTCAAACCGATAATCCTGAATCCTGTTTTAAAAATGAATATATTTGATTAATTTAATGTCATATCTTTGTAGCGTTCTATTTATGATATTTAAGAAAAAAGAAATTTTGCCGGCTAAGATCAGGGTGTGGGTATAATCCTTATCGGAATCGAACCGACCTGGTGATATATGTAGATATTTAGAATTAATGATATGAGCGCCTCCACATAAATACAAACAGACCTTCAAATGGTTAGGTGATAAAATTAAACCAAGAAATTTATATATGTAAGTTTATAATTACATTTTAAAATATTACATTTAAATTCAAAACAAAAAAAAATATATATATAATAGTCCACCAATCAATGGGCACGGTATGTTGCACACATTACACTTTTGGTAAGTTCACTGTTGAGCTGAGCCATCCTCCATATGTCACCCAAGGTGAATGTCACAAAAGAAAAATTGATCCTCCCAAAATACGGTGGTTCACACACGCAAAATAGTAAGAATGGTAAGAGGTCACCTTATACGTTGAGATTCCATCGGTGATGGCAGGGATTTCCGTTGATACACAAGACAACCTACATCACCGCATGGCTGGGTGCATGAAGTCACGTTGGGATGAAACGGCCCAAACGCCCTATATTTGAGATGGTTCCGAGGTATACCGTGAACCCTACAACAATGTATTAAACATGAAAATTCTATCCCACGAACATGTGGAAATCCTTAAAGTTAAACAAAAGATGAAAATACAACTCACCATTATCTGGGATTGCTGCACGAAACTAATTAGGCATTAAGCCGATGTTTAAAAGAATATTGAAAAGAAGACATAAATAAAAAATGAAAAACTAATTCGTTTTCATGGAGGCCTAAAGCGGCACATCCGCCAGGAGAGGAACGCCGAAAGACCCATCCTTACCATAGATCTGTATATTGAAATTTAAGTTCTAAATTACAATTCCAACTAAAACTCCTATCACAGACTCAACACCATCTGTATGTTAATTAAATGAATACAGAAACTAAATGTTTTGTTCCTATGTCCATCTTGTTATAAGTAAAATTTATGAAATATAAATTAAGACAAAAAAATTGCACTTATGCTGAGGCTGTACAGGTTCCGATCCCTTCACTCTTACTTCCACTTAAAAGGTTAACAAAAAAAATACATATCTGTCACAAAATCCTAATAGAATATGTAAACAAGAATTAAATTTGTAAATTAATAATGAAATTAAAAGTATTTTGATGATTAAATTGTGCTGAAAACAATAGTAAAAAATAACACGTTACATCTTTAAGTTCTTTGTAAATAATAGGGAACTTAACTAAATATTTTTGTGTACATATTTTAAGTTCTAATTAGTAAGTAATTAATGAAAATAAATCATTCTACACTTTTAACTTGTAATAGGTTCAATGTTATGTACAAATGATTTTAAAGAAAAGTTGATTGTAGAGATGAAATCACAGCTTTCTAAAACTGAAAATAAACTAGATCAGCCTTGAAATAACAGAAAGCAAGAGCAAAGAATAAACAGAATATGACAGAAATTCGCCTAATTCATAATCGGACAAATATTTGCTTAAATTCTTGCTTTTGCTGCTAAGTAATAGGAAGGTAGAGAGTACCTTCCTCAATGTTCTCAATCTTATGTTTACAGTCTTAGACGATCGCAAATATATTAAATTTTTGTTAAGCTTTGGCATACATTAAATTCCTAATTCAAAATAATTACGTCCTTAAATCTCATTATAGTACTTATTTTTATTTTTCTACCGTACTGTAAGAGTATATTATAATTATAACTATTTATACATTATATTAAGAGCCGATTTTTCAATAGCTAGGATAAAATGTCCGGTAGTTACCTATTCAATAACTTTAACTGAGATTTTATCGAAGAATAAAGACTGAATTTGTCAATGCTCAGATAACGCTCAGATAACTATCCAACTGATTTTTGTAACCAGTTTCACTGTTAATCTGCAAGAGTGAGAAGCGCTTATGTAGGCTTACCATTTTCAGAGACGGACAACTTTCGCCGTTATGACAGCGGGTGTCATTTTTATGTAAAGCGACAAACCTTTATAACCTCAATTTGTCCGCTTAGTTCCGTGATGATTTTCTGTATTCGTCGTGTTATTAGCTAATATATTCCAAAGCTATGGAAAATACAATAAAACGGGATCGTACGTATTTTTTATACTAAACAAAATTAATTATACTAAACAGATGCAAAAATTAAATTCATCTTACATTTAATATAAGTTCTATAGGTATAATAATATCTATAGTTATAAAATACCAGTGCTATAATTAAAACACGACTAGAATAATTAACAATTTAAATCGAACAATACATTGGAAACTTTTAAATCTCGACAATAGGTTTTGGGAGATTTTAGCAATTAATGTTTACCTTGTAGAATAAACTGCGAATTTTAACTATATAACAGTAAACTTTGTTTGCATTCAAGTTTGATTGAAATTAATACGGTTCGCTCGATCAGGACAGTGATTAACATGATAAATACTATCGATATTCATAAGCAAGAAAAAATATGGAACTTATGTATTTGCATGTTTTTTTTGCATCGTGGGACAGCCATGCTTCGTCACAAATTGGGCCGGCTCGATCAGAGTGATATCACGGCCTCACAGAAAACCGGCGTAAAATAGCCCTTGCGCTGTGTTTCGCCGAGTGAGTGAGGGTACCGGAGGCCCAACACCCCTTCCCCCCTTATTCCCTTTCAAAAGGCCGGCAACGCATCTGTGACTCCTCTGGTGTTGCGGGTGTCCATGGGCAACGGTTATCGCATACCATTAGGTGATCCGTTTGCTCGTTTGCTGCCCTATCCTATAAAAAAAAACTTTGCAGCAGCCGTGGATTGTATTTGGATATTTGGTCATAAGAATTTATGTGGTCCGTGCCACACGCACTCCGTTTGTGTGTCACCACCACAACGGGCTTATCCCAAGTAGGTGGAATGCTCCACCCATTATCTCTATTGAAATTCGATTAAGCATTTGCATTTCAATAATCTCAGGTAGCGTCATAGGAATAAAGCGCTATTTTACGTGGAATATTTGTGATTAATTACCGTTTCAAAAAAAAATGTATTCACAAACTGTAAACTTTGATTCGCGTCTTTTATTTCACGTTAGCTAAGTTTGTCATTGATCAGTGTTGCGATGATTCTCTTTGTTTAAACACGGTTAATTGTTAATTGTTTATACAATACAAAAATACATTGACTAAAATACAGCCAAATCGTACTCCGGGATTTGAAGTTTACAACATATTGCATACAAATAGAAATAAATTATTTATAAATGAAAAACTTGACTGATTTGAAAAATTGAATCATAATCAAGTAAGTATTTAGATGTACTCGTATAATCTTAAGATCATTTTTGCAGTTATTATGTAAGATAAAGTTTTATTCAAAATATTGACTTGATTTGATACTTTTATAATTATAGCATTTGCCAGAAACTTTATTAACATTATTTATTATTTAGCTTAAATTAATAACATTAAATTTCACACAAATCGAAGATTTTAATTTTTGCAATAAACAATATCATTTTAACGAATAAAACATTACACAACATTAAACATAATTAAACTTATCTTATATATATAATTAAAATTAAATCGAAGCATTATAACGTTCTAAGCGGTTTAGCAAACAGCTCCCAGTAATATGTTTTTAACAATTTTCAAAGGAGTCAACGCGACATGTAAATTAAATTATAGAAGTTAGCAAGAGTTCTGAAGTTTCTATGTCGTTGAAACACCACATGCAACCGTTTTGCTGATATGTATTTCTGGAACATGTCTTAATTAATTAAACGTTGGAGTACATACCGCACGATATGTTTACTTCACAGAGTATGTGTATTTTAGTGACAAGTAGCTCCCTCCTGTTAGTGACAGAGACTTAAGCAAAATCTTAAAGCCTCCAGTGTAGTGTACCTATTATTTTATTACATATAGCTTTGCGACACGCTTACAAAGAAAACGTCTGTTTACATCAATCAACTTTCTGAGCCAAAAACACAGGTCTTTCTTCGAAGCCGAAACATAGAAGCATCGTTATCTTGGAGTGTTTGGGTATAGCAGTGAAAGACGTCAAAAAGTCGGTGAATGTACTTTTTTTTTGCCGCTTTACATAACTACTTAACAGTCTTAACTGGTGGGAGTCAATGGCTCAGTAACGCCTTTATTTATATACTCCTCCGTCATATTCAAAAGGACTCAAACTGAGCTGGACGCCCTGGCTAGGAGTTCGCCAATACAGCGCATACACTCACGGTCGTCTGTTATGAGACTGTATATTCCACAGAAATTAGGAGATCGTGGTTTTTTAAATTCCAAAATCTTACACACATTGCGTTTGTGAAGGTTTTGGAATTACTCATTATACAATTACTCTTAATTGCTTTCATAGCAATGAGTAGGATGCAACGTGATGATATGGCACTGGACAAAGCATTTATCCCTCTTTCTATGGTGATTAAGTACCTGAAATAATTAAAGAATATCATGTAGCGTAATGCTGTCCATGGATGCATGAAATGACTATGCTATCATCTGTTCACAGCTTCGGAAAGAAGGAGGGTACGTACTACGGTAGCTCCGAATTTCCGTTCTAAATAGGGAATTAATCTCTTTTTTGAAAAGAATCTTAATTTGATCCTTGCGTGTCAGTAAACCATATACTAAAAATATAAAAATTTTATAGACTCATTAAGTACTATAAAAATTGCATTAAAATTTAATATTTTCAAATTTCGCGCGTAATTAGACGAAGGCGCCGCACGAGTTGTTACTCTGTAGCGATGACGTCAATACGGCATGTAAATAATAAACAAAGCTCTATGTTTGATGCTATGTATTATTATATTCATAATTTAAAAATGAGTTATTATCTTTTATTTATATACAACTAATAAAGGAATAATAATAAAAGAGTAATACTGACATCGTTGTTTTAATACTCCGTAACTCGGCAGAACCAAAGTCGGGATTTGCAGCAAAGAATTTTCCGACCATTAATGCATTTATTTTTGGTAAATTTGTACTATCTCCTTTTACAAAACTGCTTCCCATAGTGTGATTCACGTGCGATTTCAATTTAACTTACGTATTTATAACGTTCTCTTACATTAAAAAACCGTGGGGCACATTGAAACAACACAACGATTGTAGACAATTGATGTGCCCCACGATTTTATTTTAGTCTAGTCTATGCATATGTTTATAATTCCCACGACTGTATCTATTTTATTATTTTTTGGTTTTTAGTACATTTTTAGTACATTTATCTTAAACATTGCAATGTATGTTTAACATAAAACCGTTTAAATTAAAAAGTTTTTTACCTATTTTTATTTTCTAGTTTTTAGTTTTTATTTCGCATTATTCTCTTTTAAAACCTAAGTTATCCGCCATTTTGTAGAGACCGCCATTTCGGATTTTAATTTTATATAGTACATTATATTCTACTAGTTGAGCACTTTCATTTGATACCCATATTGATAGGATTGATTAAACCTAAGTTTTCCGCCATTTTGTAGAGGCCGCCATCTTGGATTTTAATTTTATATAGTACATTGTATTCTACTGGTTGAGCACTTTCATTTGATACCCATATTGATGGGATTGATAAAACCTACGTTATCCGCCATTTTGTAGCGGCCGCCATCTTGGATTTAATTTTTTTATAGTATATTGTATTCTGCTTGTTGAGCCCTTTCATTTGATACCCATATTGATGGGATTAATAAAACCTAAATTGTCCGCCATTTTGTAGCGGCGGCCATGTTGAATTTATAATGATAATGAATAAATATAATTGTATTGTCACCAAAATCCAAAGTGTATACAAAATTTCAGATTAATCGGTTGACAGGAAGAGGGTGAAATTTGATTTACTAAATTTGACCCAAGAATGAATGAACCGGGCTGAGCTAAATAAAACCGTTTAAAAAAGCAATCTACAAACTCCTTTTTTTATTGTTTTGCGGCTTTCTACGTACATAATGACATTGACACGCATAAGTTTACAGTACCTTATGACGTCACGACATGGCGGCCTATGTTCATGGCGCTCTTGTTTTACGTATAGATTAAAAATGTGAATACTTTGAAACTATTTTTTATATTATTTTTGTTATTTTATGTACTTAAACATGATGGTTCCGACTATTTAATGTATAAGCTATCATAGTTATATGCTTTTAGATCTTTTCTAATATAGAGGGAAGTACCCTATTGCCTTACTTTTAACTCTTGATCTATTTGAAGACTGCTATATCAACCGTGTAGTATAAGTTGTGGAAAAATTGTATTACTCGAGAATCATTCTCATGCTTTTCCACTTACTCGTTGACGCAATTTGAAAAAATCTAAATAACTTTCAACGAATTATAAGTGTTACATAAGTCACCTATACGTCACCAGTACTGAATTTCAGTCCTCACCAGTCCTCTTTCGAATTTAAGAGAGCTCCACAATACTCCAGCTCACCCTGCACAATACTTTCTCAAGTTCTAGAAACTTACCCTCAATCCGCAATATTCATGTGTTTTACATACCCGTACCAAGGTCACTTGACTTACCTGGTTAGTGTCTGAAGTCTTCGGATTTTTAGCACCTTTAGGTACGGCTCCTTACAGACGTCCCTCGCCCTCAACACGTACTCTGCTACTGTTAGGCAGTTGAGTGTCCAGTTTAGATATCTAATTGCGTATTCGAGGGAAGCTCTAGAATCTCATTTACATATTGGCAGGTTACACTTATGGCCCAGCTAATTTGACCTACTTGTAGCTCGGTACAACTCCACAATATAATGGGCTCATAACCCCCACAGATAGCGATCTTATTAAGAAATTAAGCTATCCTTTCCCTGGCCGCATTATCTGGGAAGTTTTTAGATCAACTGTCAAATATCAGAATATAAAATAGGATACTGAAAATATTATCTTGAGTTGTGGGGGGTCGCAATTTGAATTACAAAGTATGCCTGTGTCACTTTCAAAGTCATCCCATATCAATATATCCGGGATTACCTATACTTTGGTGAATTTGATAAGGGCTGACCTGCTAATAATAATTGGCAAATGTCGGCTCGGCTTTAATCGAATATATGTTTACTATTTACATAAATCACAGTTATAAAGCGAACGTAGAAAAAGGCACAACATAATACAACGAAAAATTTGTATTTATGTGTATTTTTATGTAAACGTATGAGATAAGATATATATATATAACTTACGTATGTAATTATCGTGGCCATATCTTAAAATTTTGCGGCAGTACTGTGTGAAATTCTTTTTGAGGTTATTTCCATAATTCAATTTGTGTTTAATTGATGATGAAAGCATGTCAACTAATGCCCTAGTTCAGCTTCATATACTTATATTTTATTACTACAATCACCCAGACTCGACGACTTTTGTTGGTCCTAATTAATAATTAAATATAGGAATTAAAAATAGAAAGTACATATTATACCTCTATATAACGTCACGACACGGCCTATGTTCATGGCGCTCTTGTTTTACGTATAGATTAAAAATGTGAATACTTTGAAACTAATTTTTATATTATTTTCTCGTGGGAGAGCCATGCTTCGGCACGAATGGGCCGGCTCGACCGGAGTAATACCACGGCCTCACAGAAAACCGGTGTAAAATAGCGCTTGCGCTGTGTTTCACCGAGTGAGTGAGGTTACCGGAGGCCCAATCCCCCCCCCCTTTTTTTTAATGGCGCAGTTTAATAAAAAAAAATTGCTACCCCAGGAGGGTACCAACTGCGCTAGCAGCGTTGGAGAATCCCTCTCTGGACGTCCGTTCTCAGGACGTATCGCACTTGAGCCCGGAGGCCCGGGCTGCCCCGCGTATTCTGGGGGGGGCACAACAGCGCTCCATAATTTCCGGGGTAAGAGCAGATCGCATAAGGCACCCCCTACCACACTAGCAGTGGACTTCTGTAACATCAGGGGATTACACTCAAACCTCAATGCTGTTCACCACCACCTCGAAACGGCTTCACCGGCCTTGCTCTTTTTGACTGAGACCCAGATATCGCCCCCAGTGGACACATCGTACCTTGCATACCCTGGGTACGGACTGGAACACTCCTTTATACCTAAGGCCGGAGTGTGCGTGTACGTAAGGGACGATGTCAGCTATCGACGCCTCGGCAATCTTGGCAGTAAGGACCTCTCCATCTTATGGCTACGTGTACAGCGACGACCATCCCCGCGTCTATGCATGCCTTTATAGGTCCCATAGCGGTGATTCAGAAACGAACCGACTCATCGAGCACGTCCAAATGGCTACAGACTTTGTGCAGCAGCAGATCCCTTCCGCAGAGACTGTACTGCTCGGCGACTTTAACGCCCATCACACTGAATGGCTTAGTTCAAGCAGTACCGATCATGCGGGGAGATCTGTTCATGAATTCGCCATGGCCTGACACAGCTGGTTTCCTCGCCGACGCGAATCCCAGATGTGGAGAGCCACGAACCTTCCCTTTTAGACCTTCTGCTGACTTCTCATCCGGAGGGCTACCGTGTCTCCGTGGACGCTCCACTTGGCTCCTCGGATCACTGCCTTGTACGGAGTACAGTGCCACTCACAAGTTCGCCGCGACCGCGGGTTGCAGGCAGCCGTCATGTGTGGCACTATAAGTCAGCAGATTGGGATGGGATGCGATCCTTTTTTGCGTCCTATCCATGGAGGCGGGTTTGCTTTGCGGAGAGTGATCCGAACGTCGTTGCTGACTTAGTTACTGACGTGGTGCTGCAGGGTATGGAACTCTTCATTCCATCATCTGCAGTCCCTGTTGGTGGTAGGTCTAGGCCCTGGTTTGGTATATCCTCCAAAAAAGCTTCTCGCAGGAAGCGGGAGGCATACCAAGCTTGGGTCAAAGCTGCGACGGCGCGAGACATCAATGCCATCACTCTAAAAAAAAGAGTATAACTTTGCCTCCAGGTCACTCAAGAGGGATATTGCCAGGGCGAAGTTGGAGCACATCAGTAGAATTGGCGAGAGACTGGGACGTCTTCCTTCGGGGACTCGTGCTTTTTGGTCTCTCGCCAAGGCTATTGAGGGAAATTTTTGTAAGCCATCGTTTCCTCCCATTCACGCGGGAAATGATTCGTTGGCCCATGACGCAAAGGAGAAAGCCGATCTTCTGGGCAAAATCTTTGCGTCCAACTCGACGTTGGATGACAGGGGACAAACGCCACCATCAATAACTCGGTGTGAGTCTTCTATGCCGGATATCCGGTTCCACCAAAGCTCAGTGCGTTTAGCGCTTTTTTCCCTGGATATCCACAAGTCGAGTGGGCCTGATGGTATTCCTCCTGTCGTGTTGAAGACGTGCGCTCCAGAGTTGGCACCTGTTTTGACGCGTCTTTTTCGGCTCTCTTATTCTTCTGGCGTCGTCCCAATCTCATGGAAGACAGCTTTAGTGCACCCGATCCCTAAAAAAGGCGACCGCTCTAATCCGTCCAACTATAGGCCTATAGCTATAACCCCCCTTTTCTCGAAGATAATGGAGTCCATTATCAACCGCCAGCTCCTTGGGTACCTAGAGGATCGCCAGCTGCTTAGCGACCAACAATACGGTTTCCGTAGAGGTCGTTCGGCTGGTGATCTTCTGGTGTACCTTACGCATCGTTGGGCACAGGCGATCGAGACAAGGGGAGAAGCTTTAGCGGTTAGTTTGGACATAGCGAAAGCTTTCGATCGGGTATGGCACAAAGCGCTTGTTACAAAACTTCCTTCTTATGGGCTTCCCGAGAAATTATGCGGATGGGTCACCAACTTCTTATCAGACAGAAGCATAAAGGTAGTAGTCGACGGTCAATGCTCTGACTTGTTGTCTGTGAATGCTGGTGTTCCTCAAGGCTGTGTGTTGTCGCCTACTTTATTCCTTCTGCATATTAATGATTTGTTGCAAATCAGCGGCATTCATTGTTATGCAGATGATAGCACGGGTGACACATTTTATACCGGCCGAGCCAATATTTCTCGGGAAAACGTCATCGAGAGTCGAAACAAACTTGTTTCTGAAATTGAGACTTCTTTAAAGAAAGTCTCAGATTGGGGTAGACTTAATTTGGTCCAATTTAACCCCACAAAGACTCAAGTCTGCGCGTTCACAGCAAAAAAGCTCCCGTTTATCGTGTCTCCTCGTTTTGAGAGCACTCCCTTAACCGCCTCAGCCAAAATTGGGATTCTTGGTGTCGACATATCGAGCGTAGTTCAGTTCCGTGGTCACTTAGAGGGTAAGGTTAAACTAGCCTCGAAGAAGCTTGGTGTGCTCAATAGATCGAGGCGGTATTTCACACCGGCCCACCGTCTGCAACTTTATAAGGCACAGGTCCGGCCTCATATGGAATACTGTTCTCATCTTTGGGCAGGGGCGCCCCAATACCAGCTTCTCCCTCTAGACCGGATTCAACGGAGAGCGATTCGCATCGTCGACCACCAGGAAACTTCAAGTCGGCTTGACCCTTTGGCATTGCGTAGAGATGTAGCTTCTCTCTGCATACTCTATCGCATTTACTACGGAGAATGCTCAAAGGAATTATTTGGACTAATCCCTGCAAGTACTTTCCGACATCGTTCCACGCGACAAACCTTCCATCCTCACCATCTCAATACCTGGCAGTCCACCACTGTGCGTTTCTCTAGAAACTTTCTGCCTCGCACAGCTAAACTGTGGAATGAATTGTCGCCTGCAGTGTTTCCGAGGTGTTACGACATCCAAACCTTCAAGAAAAGAGCGTACTCCCATTTAAAAGGCCGGCAACGCGCTTGTGACTCCTCTGGTGTTGCGGGCGTTCATGGGCGGCGGTAATTGCTTACCATCGGGTGATCCGTCTGCTCGTTTGCCCCGTATCACATAAAAAAAAAAAATATTTTTGTTATTTTATGTACTTAAACATGATGGTTCCGACTATTTAATGTATAAGCTATCATAGTTATATGCTTTTAGATCTTTTCTAATATAGAGGGAAGTACCCTATTGCCTTACTTTTAACTCACGATCGACGACTTTTGTTGGTCCTAATTAATAATTAATATAGGAATTAAAAATAGAAAGTACATATTATACCTCTATATAATATTTTAGTATGCCAATTTTGAACCAGTTTTTTATAGAAATATATAGGTACTAATAAGTAGAGCTTGTTTCATAGTTTGCAATATTCAGTTTTAATAACATTAGGTATTGTTAGGTTAATAACCATAGAGCATTAAATAGTTATACAAGCACTCAACACTTCAGATCTTAATCTTATTTGCAGTTATATGAAAGTCACGACGCTGAATCCGTTAGACAAACTTAATTTAAGTTCTCCAATGTTTAGCACGCCCCTTGTACGTTGTAGGGTAAATTGCTTTATAACAGCACCACTACTTGTCTCCATGATGGTTTGGAGGACATGTTTCCTATTATATGTATATTATAGCTCTTACGTCATCAGCATATGTAACTGTTGACAAGATGAGTCAATAAAACTTATAACAGAAAGTAGCTTTCCGCCCGTAGCTTAGCCCGCGTTAAATCCGATTTTACTGTAGGAATGAGATATTTTTACAGACGTGAAAACGTAACAGGCAAATAGATAGACAGAATTACTTTAATATTATTAGTAGGGATTTTTGGTGTAAAAATTGTACACATAAATAATTTGCAAATTATTTCCACTGCTCATTGCAAATTTTATCAATAGAAAAGTTAATAAGTTTGACAGTATTAACTAATCATCGTTATTTCAGCCGAGAAACGCCCACTGCTGACATAGTCCACCCCAAGAATATCCACACAAGGAAGTCTTTTGCTGATAAAAGATGCCCATCACTATTCTGCGATATGCCTGCCACTCAAAGATCTTTTCGCCCCAACCGCCGTCGGTCTTACGAATAATGTGCGCCGCTCTCTTAATGTTCGTTTCGTCACATTTTCATTTGATTATTCTGTAAAATAATGGTCTACTAGAAGGGAAACTCCAAGCATAGTCCTCCATTGCTCTTCGCGTGACTTTGAATCGCCTTATAAGGCCCATTGTATGTGACTAGGTTTCCAATCCTGTCACTGGCAGCACAGCCGAATCAAATACGTTCGTCTTAAGGCACTACGGTAGATGGCCCAAAAATATGCTACGTACTCCAAACCGAATCCGTCAGCCAAACTGAATCCGTCTATTGCTCACTTTCTAGATGTTATGAAAGTCAAAAATACTTATTGCCAAACTGTAGTTCATACAAGAGGTTCTTATGTATAATTTGTAACACTAAATATTGCCTGCAAATTAAATTATCAATTATTTATTTGTTAATTTAATTTAGTTAGATAAGGAAACAACTATATATTTACAACAAAGGTTGTGAAATTAAACAAAAAAGAAAGGGCAATGGCGAAACTCCACACAACTTTTGTTAATGTAATTTAATGCGTTCATAATCCAAAAATCCGTCACAGTATATGTAGATATTGAATTTCACAATATTCTAAAAAGTTCGAAGTTTTTGAGGTTATGTAGCAAAAAATAACCAATAATACACAAATCCAATACATTTTCAATATACACTGAATACAGATTTAATAACCCTTTCCTTATTTTTTGTAACTGCTATCTTTTGTGTTGATAGTCTATATTAGAGTGTGATTTCTTTTCGTCCTCGACATAAGTCGGTTTAAGTATAGAACTTATATCGAGAACTATGGAAACTATGATCGGTGTTATTTTAGCAGATCATCTAGAAAAGTAGAAGTAACGTCGACCTATTAAGTATCGGGAAAAACGACCTTTTCCAAAATAGAAGGCTAGATCGTGATTACCCAGTTGTTCTTTTCAAACCAGATAAAATGTTACCAAAATATTCATTTAAGCAATGTTTGTCGTTTTTATTTACAGCAGTTGATTATAACTATCGATATTTTTAAAAGCTTATCTACTCCAACACAAACTATGCAAATTTCCATACGAATATTAACTAAGCAACACTTATTTACCTCGAACTGTGAACTGGTAATAAAGTCCGTCCAAATGAACACGAGGATCCGTTTTAAGCTACTTTAATTTATATGGCTGTCATTCCGGTAGCCATAGTTACGAGTCTGAAAGGGTTTAAATAGAGTCTATAAAGATATTACGTTCATAACCCTCTTGTGATTCTCTTTATAAATATCTGCACAAACCAATAAACTTAAAATGTTAGACCTGTCATGGACGTTGTTTATCGACGGAAACGGATATGGTCCATAAACTGAAGTTTTACCTGGTAAAAAAAAGGCCTGTCTTGGATTCTACAGAGTATACTTTGAAAAGGCTACTGCGACTGCGATTGATTCTATGCTATCGAATCCGCATCGCATGAAAATTTGAAAGACTAAGTACAAGTTCTGCTTAGCTAATGTGACGATAGTGGAACATATCGATCCAATCTTACCTGCACGTAATGGATAATGCTAATTAATAAAACGAGTTTCGTTATTCTCCGCCACAAAGCTCTAAGCCAGCATTGTGAATGATGATCTCAATTGGGACCAATTCTCAAGAAATCTACCTTCAGAAGTGCGTGTAAATCTACCGTGTTCAAACGTAATCAGTAAAATAATGGTCTAGAAGCTAACGATAATATTAAAATTAAACGCTTTCGTAAGTCAAGACTTCGACTTAGCTTTGAGCATAATGTTGATATGTATGGAGTTAAAGTTATGTTCATCGAACGTTTGACTGGGTATACTGTCTTACCCATTCTTGGTATTTGTGATCAAGGAGATGTACACCTTCTACTAGAAATAGGTTCTGCTAATTTTCCTTCAACGATGAGAGAAACTATTTATCCGTAATTCTAAATCTAAGGAGCAATCGCTGTCAATTGTAGTCATAGAGTCAGTAAGACCGAGGCTTAAGACTGAGTATAGTTGTAAGTTATGTCGGTGGGACAGCCCCAGCTGAGCAGAGTCCGCTGCACTTAGTTCCATATCAGTATGTGTTACAGCTAAAAAACTTTTTATTGCCAATAAAATTAATGTTTCAAAAGATAAAGTAAAAACTGTTTGGAAAGTAATAAACCATGAAACAGGGAAAATAAAACAAAACGAACATACTTATTCGCTAAAGGTTAAGGATAAGTTAATTCAATCTGATAACGAAGTAGCCTCCGAATTTGAAAGGTTTTTCCACCAAATACCTATAGATACTACTTGTAGCCTCGGATCATGTTCAAACGGTGCGGTCGCCCTCCTTGAATCAAATGTAAACAAGATTAAGGAATCTTTTCATTTTAGACATGTTGATGCTGAATTTATCCTCAAAACTTTTAAATCACTTAATAATAAGAAAACAGAGGATCTGTGGGGTATCTCAACTAATATTATTAAACCAATTATCTCTGAAATTGCGCCTCACCTAGCCCTAATTTTCAATAAATGCATTGATGAGGGGGTCTTTCCAAATCTTATGAAAAATAGTAAATTAATTCCACTTTACAAGTCTGGCGATAAGAGTGACCCTACTAATTTTAGACCCATTTCTATATTACCAGCCTTGAGCAAAATCTTTGAAAAGATTATTTATAATCAGCTATCATCTTATTTTACCCTTAACAAGTTATTTCATTGCAACCAATATGGTTTTACCAAGGGTAAATCCACTACAGACGCTGGAATTTCACTTTTAAAACACATTTTTGATGCTTGGGAGGGCAGACAAGACGCAATAGGTATTTTCTGTGACCTTTCTAAAGCATTTGATTGCGTAAGTCACGACACATTAATGAGGAAATTAGGGCATTATGGTGTCTCTATCAAATCACTCGGCCTTATTAAGTCATACTTGTCGGATCGAATACAAAAAGTTGTTATTAATAAAACTGAATCTGCTGGAACTTCACTAGTTATGGGCGTGCCTCAGGGATCAATATTAGGTCCTTTACTATTTTTAATATATATTAACGACCTTCCTTACTATACAAGCACTTTATGTGAAACAGTGCTATTTGCCGATGATACTTCTCTTGTTTTTAAAGTTGACAGAGGCAGCAATTGTTCGGACGAGGTAAATAGTGCTCTATCAAAAGTTCTACAATGGTTTACATTAAATAATCTTTCATTAAATTCGAGAAAAACCAAATTTGTTAAGTTTTCTATACCAAATGTAAGGCAGGTTAATACACCCTTAAATATTAATGGTGAAGTGGTATCTCTTGTTGAGAGTACTAAGTTTTTAGGCATACACTTAGATTCCAGATTACAATGGTATACCCATATTGATGCTCTGTCAAGCAGACTTAGCTCAGCTGCGTATGCTGTTAAAAAAATAAGGCTTCTAGCTGATGTTGAAACAGCAAGGTTAGTTTACTTTAGTTATTTTCATAGTGTAATGTCTTATGGCATTTTGTTATGGGGATCAGCTGCCACCATTGAAAGTATTTTTATACTACAGAAAAGAGCAATTAGAGCTATATATAATTTAAGACCAAGGGATTCCCTTAGGGATAAGTTTAAAGAAATTAACATTTTAACATTGGCGGGGCAGTACATCTATGAAAATATAATCTATGTACACAAATATTACAATAATTTCATTAAGAATAGCGATGTTCATAAATTAAATACAAGAAATAAAAATAAGCTTGCTGTTCCAAATTTTAGATTACGTAAAACACAAAACTCATTCTTGGGGAAATGTATAACTTTTTATAACAAGTTACCACACAGTATTGTTAATCTACCTTTTAATAAACTTAAAACTCGAGTAAAAAAAACTTTGATGAGCAAAGGATATTATCGAGTCCAGGATTACTTGGATGATCGAAGTGTCTGGGACTAAAAAACCCTCGCTCGTTGAAATAAACAAATTGTTAATAAATTCTTAGGTAACTGTGTAACATAATAACATGTATATTTAACTGTACCTATTATAATAACCTTTTGTTACTTGTATAATACATTATTGCTAGTTTTTAAATGATTGTATGCACGTGTCCTGCGGTTGATTTTTTTTTTTTTAGTTGTGCTAATTTACACGGGTACCTACCTGTTTTTGGTAATTTGTATCCTTCTGTGGCTTAAGGGTAGTCATACTCTCATTAAAATCTCTTCGGCAGTGTCGTGTGAGGCGGGTCGTTACGTTCCCTAAAACATGGTTGAGCGAAGCGATGGCTGGTTCATGCGTCATGCTCGTGAACGGGTGCTGCCAGCGGAGATGAGTCTGCTCTTTGCTATACTGGGTACTACTCGTATTTATTATAATTTTAATTTAACTTTAATATATTCTTTTAAAACTGTATGACACGGCATTCCTAATATAGGCATGTTTTCTAAATATTTTTTTATTAATTATACTATGTAATGGAAAGTGACTTCATGAATTATCAATATTGAAGTCATTTTCCAAATTGACGACTCTGTATCTATTTAATACAGGGAAAAAAAACAGCCCTTGCTGAGTTTCTTGCCGGTTCTTCTCAGTACAAGGTCTCCCGCCGTAGATTTGCGAACCGATGGCGTAGCTTTTCGACATTCACAAGTGCTTGTAACAGCCCAGACTGAATAAATGATTTTGAATTTGAATTTGAATTTGAAGTATCTTGGACAGGTTTCATGTTAATTGTGAGAATACTCACCCTCTCTCTCCTGCGAGAAAAAAATAACTATTTTCTAATGTACTTATAATTGTCCGAATGGTTTGGTTTACGAATTGATTTTCACCCATTCTTCTTCAAAAATTTTCGACGATACAATTCTTTGTGCCTCTCAAAACCGAAAGACCGAATAAATTGAACTCTCAAATATAATTGTTTCGCAGCGGGGAAGTTTGTTTTACAAGGTAATTGATTCCTTGTATTAATTGCTAGGTACTTACTTCAAGTAATAAATATTATTAAGGCAATGAATGAGATAGTATTCCTCCAATTTTATTGAAATATTAGTACTATAAACAGCTATTAAAGCCACTACATAGGTCTCCTGTAAAGCTCTCCTGACATAATCTTACAAACAAGTTCGGCCCCCTGCATCAAATAATAAGTAAGTGCGTTTAAAGGCCTACCTTTAATAAAGTTTTTTTGGCTTTAAGTCAAAGACAAATTAAGTCCTATATACGGCCGGTAGGTAGCATTCCATTTCGTTAAAAGCAACAAAAAAGGTTATTTATATTGAACCTTACACGCAGGTTCAATACATTGAATATAAGACTTTGTATTTCGACATACGTTGTCTACTCATTATACCAGTACACATAACAACATGACAGACTTTGTTGATCTTAAGACAACTCTTATGTCGCTCGTAATAGCGGCGATTTCCGTTATGTAAATGTAAAGCTTGATGTGTTCCTATGTTAATGTGTTGCGGCTAGTTGTATCGCAATATAAGAAAGTGTTATTTCAAACAGACTTACCTATAAAAATAAATGGAACTCTATTATCCAATCAAAAACGCTTGATATCATTTTACTCACAGAAATAAAAAATTAAAGCCCTGCGTATTACACGGTAGCTTTTGATAGTTTGATCAAAAGAACATGTGGAGCTAATAGTGTTGCCACAAATAAATTTTTATTGATAAAATATTATGTTACGAGTAAAATTGACGTTACCCGTGTACTATGGTAATGACTTGTTGTTTGAAGCGATAAAACGCTGTAAACGAATATGTACCAAATCTTATAACTATAAGTGTGATTTGCTTTTATAACAACTCGTCGCTGCTTGGTTAGTGGAAAACCAAAAATAACTCTTTCGAAATTTGCATCGACAATTATCACACACGTTACAAATTGTGCGCGACAAATTTATAAACCTTGACCTTTAATTTACTGATTCCCATTTATTTTGTGTAACTCAACATATTCTCAAATATTCAACCTCTTTCAATCTAAATCGTGTTCTTTACCAATATCAATATACGAGCTTTACGAAGGCACATCTCTAGGAAACTTTAATATAGGTCAAAGCAATTAAGGAGCAACCTGGTGACTGAGCCCAGACTTGCAGTACTATGTAAGTAATTACTCGTACTATGTTACATACGTTTGAGAAAATATATCCGTATAGTGAAGAATTTAAAAGTAATTAGAACAGATGCTGGAATTTTCTTATTTAAAAAACTTCGCCCACACTAGGATTTTTATCCTGTGTCGTGGGTGCAGTTACAAAAACAGAAATTTCACATGCACACCCAGACCGAAACAAATTTTTGTAGGTCATACAAAATATCTGTCCCGTGCGGGAATCAAACCCGCGACCCGAAGCGTAGACGCCTATTACTCTACCACTACGTTCTATATTTAGTACGAATTATGCATTACATACATACATACATACATTCATTCCCTTTGCATAGAGATTACACACCTTTAAACAGAACTTAATTATGATGATAGATAATGGTTCCAAGACATTATTTGAGAGAACATTGTGTAGCTTTGTATTGGCTAAAATATTTATATTAGGAAAATACAAAAAAATAAGAAAATTATAAACTCATATATTATTAACTTTATCTACTGGAAAAAAGTTCATAACCCAAAATTCTCCAAACGATTCTATCAATTTTAACAAAATCGGGGTACGTTTGGTTCACTTCTTTTGACAAAATATGTATATTCTATTTTAAAAAATCACAATCGTTAATAAAGAAGATAAGGAAACATAAAAAATGTAGTCTAAATAGGGTGACAAGGAAGATACCTCGCTGGTACAATGACTGCACGGATGTTCAGACCTCATGAAATGTTCCGCTAGGGAACAGTTCTTGGGGTCTGACAGCTAGTAGTAAGTAGCTGGTCCGAGTAGCGGTACCAGTTCAGGAGCTTACTCCACATATCCTGAGCTGACTAACGACCTTGGTCCATCTTTATACTAGACATAGACAGCAGAATATGACGGGCGTAGCGAATGTTTCGTAATATTTTGACCTAACATGAGTTTACATTCGATTGCGAACCATATCGAAAGCGTAAGATTTTTGTATAAAAACTTGATACAGCGTCTCTAGCGGAACGTAAATGTACTATACTTTCATATTAAACTGACATGACTTATGTAGTTTTTACTATACGTTAAATACCTATCGAAAACGGTAGCAAACTCATGGTAAAACCAAAGGTCGGACTTTTACTCTGAACTCATCACTGAGGGCGGAAAATAGGGAAATGTATTAATGGGTATACTCGTATATGTGCATCTATTATTTTGAAGATAATAGGTACTACGTAGCTTATAACATATGCTTAATTTTATTATTTCGAAAAAGGCAAAGCAGGTGTTGAAGTATTTCGTACTCATGCAGTATTCCACAGTACACATTCCTGATAGAATTTTAATCATTTGCACATACAGGAAAAGTATACGGTAATCCCAATCGATTCAGTATACTTTTGAGATTGGGTATTAATAGATCATCTCTATCTGGCACAATTAAAACTAACAACAGAGATGTCAGCGAGTAGTTACAAGTTGGATCTATCTCGGAAACAGACAAAAATAAGTTATAACTTAAACAAAATTAGCATAGAGCTGAAAATTGACTGGGACGTTAAATAACCCATAAATAGATCTCACAAATGTACTTCGATTCGCACTTATGCAAAAAAAAATATCCCAGGTCAAACATACAAATTTAAGTCCACGCGACAAACCTTCCATCCTCACCATCTCAATACTTGGCAGTCCACCACTGTGCGTTTCTCTAGAAATTTTCTGCCTCGCACAGCTAAATTGTGGAATGAATTGTCGCCTGCAGTGTTTCCGAACCGTTACGATATCCAAACTTTCAAGAAAAGAGCGTACTCCCATTTAAAAGGCCGGCAACGCGCTTGTGACTCCTCTGGTGTTGCGGGCGTTCATGGGCGGCGGTAATTGCTTACTATCACGTGATCCGTCTGCTCGTTTGCCCCCTATCACATAAAAAAAAAGTTTTTCTCATTTTTCTCAAAAACAATAAATTTTAAGCAACAATAACAAAAGTTGTAGAAGATATAACTTTCTACAAAAAATTATCAAACATTTTTTTTTCGTAAGACTCACCTTTCGTGAGATATCGCTGTTTCAACCGTTGGAAAATTAATATTCTACATTATATACACTTAAATACAACCTGTACGCGTCATCGGCCATTTAATATAAATAAAATAAGAAAGTATCGGTATATGTTACTCACTCAATTTAAGTTTGTACAAATTGAATTATTTTAAAATAAAATACTATACTATCAATCCCTAATTCCTTTCGAACACTGAGTAATAATTGCTATATAGTTACGTCATTGTTCGAGCATGGAGGGTCACATAACTACCTATTTTTGAAGGAAGTAAACGAAATAACTTAGTATGTATATAAGTATGTTAGATATTATTTTGTTATCTTGCTCTATCTGTTACACTTATTTTTGTAACAGTAAGTCCTAGTGATTAATTAGTAATTAGCTAAATAAAAAAATAATTTAAATTAATATTAAGAACACCTGGTTAATGCTTTATGAATGTTGAGCTTACCTGTAATTGGGTTTGCACTCTAATAATGTATTAATACATGCTATATGATTTCATGTCAATAGTTTAAAATCTGTTGGTAAACCTTGAATAAATAAATAAAATTGTTTTTGCAATAGCTACAATCGAGGCGGATTTTTGACATTTCATACATAATGGTGTATTTAACACCTCAGATAATTTTCAGCTCTACACGAATTTAGTCTAGTTCAAATATCTATTTTGATTTGACTAATTTTGACAATTCAGTAAGTTAATAGATTCAGTAATTTAATAGATAGAAAGACCGAAAATTCTAATCCAGTAAACCAGCGTTTCCTTGTCTGATAAAGAAGGCAAGGATGATTTTATTTATTTGTATTTTTATTACTTTTAATTACTTGTAAATAATAACTTTTCAACTTCGGTCTATTATCGATACGATACACAATTAAGGACTGAAGGTACAAACTAATGTCGAGCTTAAATTCCACCAATACCTAATGTAAAGAGCCATACTTCCTTAGTATTAAATCAATTGTAAAATATATAGGACCATATAATTATTGTGTTATTAAATATTTTTATAATTATTATTACAATCAGACGATATATATATAACTAGTTACCTTATATAACGTGATAAGCCTCCGTCGAGATTTCATATAGTGGCGAAGCTCAGCTAAAGTTACTTAACGTCTGGCTTCCCTTTTTTCTCTCAACTCTGATTTTAACTAACACCGTCTCTCGGGACCATTATGGGGCTCAAGAAAGCGTGAAAAGGTTTCTGTCGATAACAGAAGCATTAAGGGACACCACAAATGCCCTTATAGGTCGTTTGAAAATAATCCACAATATTGAGAAGGAACTGGTTAAAATAGTAAATAGTAGTAAGTATGAGATAAAATAAAACGAATATTACTATTGAAATAAAAATATTACGAAATAGCATTAAGTTCTCTTTAGGTTACGTATATTTTTTATTATAGGACACGTAAATAAATCCTTTTTTGAGGTACTGAACTATGTACTGGACTACAGTTTGATGTAAAATATATATTGATATTACTGCTACAATGTTAGTCAGTGTTATAAAGCTTCCACTAGTAATGTTCCTGTGTTTCTTTTTTCTATTAGTGCATTTGTCGAATAAAAAAATAAAATTGTCGTATAAATTTATTTAATCTCATTGATCACCTGATTTGGCTGATTGTCTCAACACTGCTCTCGTGTCCATATCATTCGCTGAAAAGAGTAACAAAACTATCAGCTTTCAACAAACAGCCGGCAAACAACAACCGGCAAAAAACAGCCCTTGCTGAGTTTCTTGCCGGTTCTTCTCAGTACAAGGTCTCCCGCCGTAGATTTGCGAACCGATGGCGTAGCTTTTCGACATTCACAAGTGCTTGTAACAGCCCAGACTGAATAAATGATTTTGAATTTGAATTTGAATTCAACATGGGACAATTTTCTGCATACTAATACCTATTCAAATAACAATAAAGACATTGCAAAATTAATCCCCTTAGCCTCGATGACTACTAGAACAATACTAGTCGCACTCATAAGCTGCGCTTGTAATAGAAGATTCTATCCAATACAGCCTCCACCAATCTGTAAGTCCACCAGTCTCTTGGGCTATGTGGTGGAGTATATCCTGACCCTTTCCTTACCAAGGAGTAGAACAATGGCGATACATGTCACCTCTATTTCTTCTGCGTATCTAGTATCCTCAACACGATCTAGTATAACGACACGTTTAGCGCTGCGGTCTGCCTACACAACGGGTTGCGGGTTCTAATCTCATACGGAACAGATATTTTATATGAACTACAAAAATTTGCTCCTGTCTGGTTGTTTGTGCCTGTCTATATTTGTAACGACACCCAAGACACAGGATAAAAATCCTAGTGTGTTTTTAACCTTCTTCATCTGCGAAAAGTTGAAACAAAACCCTCCACTGTCCCATCTGGACTGATGATATACCGGGTGTCTCATTCAAATCGGTCAGTATGGGAAAGTCTGAAACTATAAGACATACGAAGATCTGTTCCGAGGAACCATGTCATCGATTTTAATAACAAGAAAAACTGCATTCATACATCTTAAAAATCATCTGTACTCCGTTCGGGAATCGAACCCGATTGTTTTGAAAAAAAAAACCTACACTATTTCTATTTAGATATCGATTATGTAGGTCTTAAGCAGTAAATGTCTCTATGAAACATGATGTCTAAAATGAGTTAAATGCATTGTTACCAAGAGACTTGCCATTTTTGCCTACCAAATTTTGCCCGCAAGGTCGCCCGATTTAACGGCTCTGGAACTATTTCTTGGGGGGATACGTTAAGGATGAAGTGTACAAAACAAGTTATGATACCGTTGAAGACCTAAAAGTTTGCCATAGAGACAATTTTAAAACCAAATTCACCACATGAAGATACAAAATGCAATCATAAGATCGTCCTAAACTTATTGAATATTGTATTGAAAAAAGCGGCGGTCACTTCGAGCACCTACTAAAATAAAGTATGTGAAACAATGCCATTTTATTCATTTTAGACCTCATGTTTCATAGAGACATTTACTGTTAAGACCTACACAATCGATATCTAAATAGAAATAGTGTAGGTTTTTTTTTTCAAAACAATCGGGTTCATTCCGAACGGAGTACAGATGATTAAAATGTATGAATGCAGTTTTTCTTGTTTTAAAATCGATGACAATGTTTCCTCAGAACAGATCCGTATGTCTTATAGTTTCAGACTTTCCCATACTGACCGATTTGAATGAGACACCCTGTATAAATTGAAGTAAGATATTGACGATAACACACGTAGATAAAAGTTATTTAAAAACTTTATTTTTACATTCATTCTAATATAATACAATCGTATATTTTTTATAACAGCTAAACAGCTAAGTACTTGTTGAGGGTAGTAGAAATACTATTAGCTATCGCACACGTCTATGCGGTAATCAACAAATAACATATCTGCCAATACCCAACATCTGTTACTCTGGCTACACGTTCTAGCTGCGGAAAAATCCAATTTCGTGCAGTTTTTCAATCAACCCGCGCTCACAGAAAGCTTTGTTCTTCAAATGAGGACTGACATTGTCCAGTCGTATCAGTTCCGCGCATTACGGTAACTACACGTTTAAGTATTTCACATTAATTAAATCAAAGTTGATGGCTAGCATTGTTAAGATAGCTAAATTGCTAAAATTTAATCTTAATAGTGTTTTTTTTGTACACCTGTATTTTACTAAAAATCGGCATCCCTCGATTTACTATGTATTTGACAACTTTTAATGACTTTTGGTTGTGTATTAGAATACTGTCTTAATTCCCCGACGAAAAAACTACGGGTGATTGATATAAGTTCAACGTGTCTGTGTATTTTTATTTGGATAGAGTCGGGAGTGTTCTGAACTTTGTTTTTTGGAAATCCGTGAAAGTCAATCCGCCACTACAAAATGACGGACTACATATTTTGTCACTACTCCCTCAATATAGGTATCAAAAAAGAAATCCAACAGAGAAATAAATTATACAATAGGTATTTGTCATGGATATTTTTTAACTTGATATGATACATGATTTCAACGCTCACACTTTTATTGCTTTTTGTTGAGATACTGTTATTTATTATTTTTGTTTACTGTTATTTGTTATTTATTTTTTTTATTTTTGTATGATGAAGGACTCGAGCCTACTCCAACTATGTTACAGCGGTTAGGCTTTAGTCGACTACATAAACCATTTGACTTTCATCGCAGATGTATGCAAGTCGCCTCAAGATGCTTTTATTTATCTTCATTTCAGTACATGGCAAAATCGACCAAGGACACCCCGAATATCCCGATGCGATCCTGTGCTGAAACCACAATGCCACCGACGACCTATAAACATCAATAATCAAAAGAACTTCTCCCAATTCTCGCAGAATGTTCAAAGTCAGTCTCAGAGAGAGCCAGAGACTCATAATAAGAGTTTTATACCAAAAAAAATCGACCATAGTTGACTGAGATTTTTTACGTTGATAAATCTCTCACCTTTTCTTTTGAAATTACTAAAGAAATATATCGACAAAAAACATTTGAGACGAACCACTTAGAAATCAACTTATGCAGATAACTTAATGACCGTATTAAACAGAAAAATCAACCAAGACTGCTGTACATTTTGTAATAAAAAAGATGTATGTATATATCTATAGCCGTCGTGTTTTTTTATCTTTTCATGTGATGTGTAGACAAACATATTTCCCACCTAATGACAAGTGGTGTAACCACTCGCCTGTGTCACCTATAGCATATATGGTTCCTGTCAGATTCGAAATATATCTTCAACTCCCAAAAACAAACAAAAACACAATATACTTTGCCAATATGTGGTATAAGATGTACAATCACAGTAGAGATATGTCACTGCCTATTCTTCTTACCTTACCCTTCGCGTCGGAACACAGCAATGCTGTTCGCGATTGCCGAATATCTTGGGGCAGAAATATCTAAGACGGAGATACTTAAGCAGATGAACCTAGTATAGAGCTTCTTAGGATGTCTCCTACAAACCACAGTTTACTCAAATTAGCATCGTATAGTATTAATGACACCATAATTAGACGCACCGATTGCATGCTAGACGGCGGCACAATGAGTCTTTTCTTCGATTCTTAGGTACTTAATATTAGACACCACTGATCGATGAATTCAATCAACAAAGGACCTCAATCACAATGGAGGCACCGGAAATTTAATCAAGGGGCGATGCACATAAAGTTCATTATATGTACGGATAACAGGATCAAATTTGCACTGAGCTCAAAAGGATCCTAGACCCATCTAATGATTGAGCTGGTTTAATCGGTTACGGATGAGACAGTTTATAGGGTCTAGAGCAGTGATTATCACAGTGATCTATGACATATGACATGACAACCTGCAAGGCGTCTACGTAAGCGAAAAAACAATTTCAGGGTCCATGAAGTGAAAATGGGGGTCCACGATAATGAATCAATAAAGTACTTATTTACTTACATTAAACTATCTTCTAATATAAAGACTTAAACATTATTTATAAAAGTGCCTACGAAGTAATAAATCTATTAAATCTATACTAATATTATAAAGAAGTAAAGTTTGTGTGTTTGTATATTTGTTAAATTGTAAGGGGTAATCTCGGGATCTACTGAACCGATGTTAAAAATTCTTTCACCAATAGAAAGCCACATTATTGCCGAGTGTCATAGGTTATATAAAAACCGAAAAATAAAAAGGCTTTTACGTGGTAGTCCGTTTTGCAAAGTGAATCGGAGAGAAAACGGTCGAATGAAAGCGTTTCTTACGAACGCTGCCTTAACTATGAAAGATATATTTTTGAGTTCTAGAGAAAAGATGTGGAGCTTGAAAATGCCTACAAAAAAGTCAACGACAGCATATGTCTAACTTTTATATTTAAGTTACAAAAAGTAGTTTTTTTTTAAATATTACAGTCAGAAATTAAAACATAACACTGTACTAAAAAAGGATTATTAATACTATGTCCAACGAAGTGGGCACGGGTCAGCTAGTATTACATATGCTTATAAAATGTTGCAAGTTGTAGGATGCAGTCTTTCAATATGAAGTAAATAGGGGGTCTACCCAAAACCGAAAAAACATTACAAAGGGACACAAAAATGTTTGGGAACCTCTGGTCTAGTGGCTTATAAAAATGAGCTTGATGGGATGTATATTTATTGTGTCAGTAAAATGTCTGAGTTCACAGGAGATTTAAGCGGCAAGGTTCTACTCTGGAGCTATCCTCTATTCTATGCTTAAGATTAAATAAATGGTATACGTTGTCCTAATAGATGACACGCCAGTTGGATCCGCACAAATATTTTGATGATTTGTTACATTACAGTGCCTTTTATCTACATTTTTGAATTTATTTAGTATACATATGCAACTCATATGGAAAAAGGCTTGAAATATATAATATGGAGTCTCAAAAACGTGGACTGTTGTAGAGCTATGATTCCAAACCAATCATTGCCTATATTCTTTTCTAAGAAATGACGGCTAATAGCATCAATCGTCAAATAATTCTTAGATTATATTGCGGTGTAAAAATCGACAAGGATAAAGTAACTTTTGTTTAAGTTAAAATTGAAATCATTGTTAGCTCAGATCAATAAGATTTAATGTTTTTGGACCCCAGTAAGGAATCTAGCAATTTATATTCATTTTATTTCGAAAAAAATGAGTCCCTATTAATGTGTGATGGACGGTAAATTTAAAATGTTTACAGAAATTAAAAATGGAATGATTTGTTTGTCTGACGGAGATTAGAAAATTAGTACCAATAAATATCACCATATTGCCAATACGATCCTTTTGTGATAGAGGAAAAGAATCAAAAATATGGGAGCCCTAAAGTTTTGACCAAGTTACTTATAATGTAGCTGAAGAAGTAGCAACTGATCACAAAACAATTTAAATCCATTTAAAAATAGCATTTAGGTAAAGAAACCTAATGAATATGTTGTATTGTCATTTACGAATTTTTAATAAGATTTACGAATTTTTTATTTACGAATTTAGTAACGAAACCATAACTTTTCGAAAAAAATTTGTTAAAACTGGTAGTGAAAAATGGACCACATATGACAAGAATGTGCAACAAAGTCATGATTAAATGTCGGTCAGGCTTCACAGACTGTGGAAAAAACTGGATCAACTCGCTACGTAATTGTTCTTTTTCAACTGTAACCGATAGGTAAAACCATTGATTCCTATTTCAGTTTCAGAAAATGTTTGGTTTTTTATCACAATAACGCTAGACCACACAAATTTTAGGTTACTCAACAAACATTAAATGTTACTGTATTCGCCATATAGTTTTAACCTTACGCCTTCTTTGCACCTATTTCAATCTCTTGAGAATTCTTTAGGCAGTGACAGATTAACGTCAAGAAAGAACTAACAAAACCATTTGTCGCTTTTTCATTAGCAGTCACAAAATTTCTACAGCAATGGAATCTAGTTACGACCAATAAGATGACAAATGTATAACAAATGGCACATATATATTAAACTTTTAATTAATTATTTAACTTTTTCCTCAGTCTAATTCTATATTATCATTTAAAACAAATATGTTTGATGATGAAGATGAAGATAGATTCGAACAGCGCCTGATACGTCACACCAAACACAAATGCAAATAGTTGCTTTAAATCTGAAATAGTTTAATACATAGAATAACTTTATAGTTTTTAGATGACTAGTATCAACCAACAAACAACCCAATCTAACAATGACAAATTCTGTATAGGAAATAATAATATCTAAACACATGCACTATTCGTTCACATTTATAAATGAGTACTATATTGTAATCAATATTCAATATGTAAACAATACGTTCGTTGATAATTAAATTTTAAATTTGTATTCCGATAAACCACAAATCTCAAATTAAGGTGGTAGCATTAAGTATGCAGGCCCAAAGAGACCCGAGATAAGGAAGCAAAAAGTTCGAAGCCTCTGGAATAATGATAAGACGTTTTACCACAAACTCGTAGCAATGATAAGGATGTTAGAGAGAGCTGGCGCTATATAATATACGTAATGGTTTCTCACTTTCAGCTGTTTTATGACCGCGTGTTCAAGGTATATAACTATATTTACTGACGACAAGGAGAATTTTTACATGATCTCATTTTAAGGTATTTTTAGTAGAGGATTGTGTCGTCCATGACCTCACGAGTGCAAAATCAAGTGTTATTTATTTCTAAGATTTTTTTTTAATTGATGGTATCTTGATTCTATAAGATTGTGTTCTTAGTTCCATTTAGTTGATAAGAGTTGAATGAGTGTTGAGTCGTACTAATATAATTTTCAAAAATTAGGATATATAGATTCATTAAAGCTGACAGTTGAAAACTTTCCGTTACCAAAGATCTATTCTGATCTACTTACACATCGAGACAAAATAAATAAATTTAAATCCTAGCTCTGAAAGTTATCTATAGAATCCATCTCTGAGTTTAAAATGTAAAACTACGTACATCGTTCCACTTGAATAAAAACTTATCTGCGCCAATACCTGCCGGTTGATTGGGACACCAATGAAAACGTGGATAGGCGAGGAAATTGGAAATCTCGAGGCTTGATAGAAAATTCATATGAGTGGAGGTTTCGTATGCGGCGTTGGACAGTTCTACGAAAATCAAATTAGAATTTCTAAAAGATGACGTGCCATAATAATTTATATACAAAAACAACTGACTATTAAATAAATCTATACTATATTGACATTGTAGTTTACGTCACTAGAAAACTCACATTTTAATTGCCCAAAGATTTACAGCAATTACTGTAGGAAAAGTACTTAATAGAAACTCTCCCCACCTATGTTGTTCCGACTCACCCTTGATCAGATATTGATTTAGTTCTCTGTTATTGGGATACTACACTTAGTATACATGAAAAACCGTTGTATAATGCCTATCTGATTATGTCACTTTCAGATATATAGTTAAAAACTAAAAGAAATCGTAATTATATCTATAAATGTATGTTCATCACAATAATATACTTTGTTCAACAATACAAAAACAGCACATTTTAATATCGATTTTTTAAACTAGGTATTTAACTACATAGTTTAAAAAAGATAATTTGAAGTTAGGAAAACAAAATATTGACTAATAGCAGATTTTATGTTTTTATAAATTAATTACGGTATATAAATTGAGAAACTACATACCAATTAGGTACTTTCTTGGATGTTTGTTATAAACAATTTGTGACTTAGACATGGATTGAAATAATTTGTTTTAAAATTTGATATTTTTTCCTATCGAAATATCGCCCAAACGAAAAAACTAACACATGAAATTACTTCTAGAAATATATTTTGATTTACTTATACAAAAAATATTATATTGTTTTCTTTTATAAGTAATACAAAATATATACATAATATTACAACGCATAAATTGTCATAAATAAACAAAACATAACCGACAGACAGACTACGGTAGGGTACTACTACGTCTTCCTAACGTTTCATTTAATCTTTATGGTACAGACCAAAGAGGGATACTACCTATCTTTATCGTTACTGAAATTGTTTTAAAAAGTCAAAAAATTCATGGCAAAGGCATCAAGATAATATGCAACCATTTGCAACAAAAACCTAATCGAATAATAAGCAGTCAACTTAGCAAATAATATAAAAAAAATCTCGTGTCACAGTGTTGGTTATTGAAATTAAGTGATATTATCGACATATATTTTCTATATATTGTCTGAGAATAGGTTGTAGGCTATGTTTGTTACACCCCTAAGCAATAACGGTTTTACCATGAACTCCACTGGCGAAAGCTAGTCTAATTAGTAAATAAAAATTTGTATAATTATGTTAATCATTGCACTCCGTAAAAACGGTTTGACCGATTTTTGTGATAAATATTTGGTGGTCTGGGGATGAATCGTGGGCTGTTTTTTGTAAACCTTAGTAATAAGCTAATACGGTAGCAGGTATATTTATATATGTATGTATTATGTGTATATATATATATTTGTGTATGTATAATTTATAGATATATGTAAGTGTAAACCTAATTTAATATGTTTAATATATATGTCTTGCAATAGTAGCTTTTTGTTTTTTTTCTCATTCGCTCAGTCTGCTTGTGGTTTGCCTGATGAAGGTAAAACTAAGGGATCTGTCTGAAAATCAGTGTCGCCTCATTTCTGGGGCACCAGCACTGAGCCAAGGTTTTTTAAACTGCAGCACACATTTGAAACTCAACCCTTTCTGTAATGTACAATTTGTTACCAGAATGTATTTTAGTACTTTATAATGTTTTCTTTTGTGTGTATTTTGTTTGTGTTGTCAGTTTGAATAAAGTATACCTATCTATCTATCGATCTATCAAATGAGTTTACCTTTTGCTAATAACGTCGTTGTGTCGTAAGATGTCTAACTACAAAGTGCCCGTGTGTACGAGAAACCGTATAACGTTTAACTTCCTAAAAGACTTCTACCTTATAAACTTTACTAACTAGCTACTTCGACGACCTCCATAGTCGAGTGGATAGTACACCGGTTTCAAGGTGTCGCCATCTCTGAGGTCCCGGGTTCGAATCCCGGTGGGGCAGATGTTTGTGTGATGAATGCGAGCATTTATACCTTAATCATGGTTGTTGATATATACGAGTATTTGTATAAAAATATTTATATATGTATTATAATATATGTATGTCTATCCGTTACCCTAGATCCCATAGCACAAGCCTTATAGAGCTTAGTTTGGGCTAGGCTAATTTGTGTAAGTGTAACAAATATGTATATATTAATATATACTTACTAACTTCTACCTGATGAAAATATACCTTTAATGGAAGATTTTTCTTTGTTATTTAAAAGAACCAAGTACAAGTAATTAAAAACTTTGAAACTATACAAATTCTATAACATATAGTAACCATTATTTTGGTGGGGAATTAATGTAGGTATAGACTAATTAGCAGATAACGAAAGAGTTTGTAATAAATACCTAAATATAAAAATTGAGTCACTTCACATCAGAGTTTTAAGTTATTAATTTTGTCATTTTGAATGCATATTTTATTATTTATACACTGGTGGACAAATAAATCGAGCCACTCTTAACTCTTGAGTTCAAATGCAATTTCTTTCAAATGCATGAATACAATTTTGATGAAAGTGGTATCATTAGATAAGTAATTTTATAGGCTTTACAATAAAAGTAAATTGTATGGGGTAACACCTTAATTTGTTGAGTACGTGCCTCTAGAATGAAAAGTCAATTAAAAGAAAAAGTAAAACGTTTTAAAGATTTAATTTTTAAAAGTAAAAAAACAAAGAAATAACATCGGAAAACAATTAAAAATTAATGTTTTAATAATGTGTATTGCCGCCTCTAGCTTGGACAACTGCTTGCATCCGTGTACCCATTGATCTTATCAATTTAACAATTAAGTCTTGAGGGATGTCGTTCCATTCGTCCTCTATCGCCATTTTGAGCCCAGAAAGTGTTGAAGGAGCCGGAACCCTGGCTCGAACCCTGCGTCCCACAGATGTTCGATGCGGTTCAAGTCAGGGCTCCGTGCTGGCCACTCCATAGCACGAATGCCAACGTCCCTAAGATACTGAGTAACAATTCTCGCTGTATGGGGTCTTGCATTATCATGCATTAGAAGCATCTCATCTTCGATATATCCTGAGTAAGGTACCACATGATCCTCAAGAATATCACGGATATATCGTTCTGCAGTCAATCCACGTGACGGAGCATTGGATTCGATGAAAACCAGCTCTGTTCGTGCTGTTAGAGAAATGCCGCCCCACACCATCACAGAGCCACCACCATATGCAACCGTTTCTTCGATACAACACTGAGCGTAACGTTCTCCAGGGCGACGATAGACTCTCTGTCTTCGATCACTTCCGTAAAGACATACCCTTGTCTCGTCAGAGAAAAGAACATGTGCCCATTGATCCAGTGTCCATTCTCTATGCTCACGAGCAAATTGAAGGCGTGCTCTGCGGTGAGCTACTGTTAATTTTGGGCCTGTTGCAGCCCGTCGAGGTGTCAAATTTCGTTCGGCCAACCTTCTCCTGACTGTACGCGCACTTATAACCACTCCACGTTCGTCACGAAGCTGTTGTTGCACCTGTACCGCGTTCAGACGCCGATTCCTCAGGACATTCAAATTGATATATCGATCATCTGCGGAGGTTGTAGCCCGTGGCCTGCCTGTTCCTGGGCGTCGATCGAAGGCTCCAGTCTCCAGGTATCTTCTATAGACGCGCTGCACCGAAGAACGACTTATTCTTAACATTTGAGCAACCCGACGTTGACCAATGCCCGATTGAAGTAATGCGACAGCTTGAGCAGCTTTCTGAGGCGTAGTATCCATTATTACCAAGAAAAGCAACCGCAATCTGCAGACTAATGACAGAGGAAGCAACAACGCAAAAAGCCACAAAAAAAAATTCAATCTACCGACTTTTATACACTCAAAACAAACAAAAATTTTTATGATAATACCGGCAAAATTGTGATAATTTTTTTAACGCGCATTCTACCCTCATAAGATTAATGGAAAGCGTTTGTGTTTATTATCTCCGTATTCGATATGACTTGCCCTTGCTGCCAACATAATTTTTATTTATCAAATGTACATATATTTGAAGGAAATTGCATTTGAACTTACGGGTTAAGGGTGGCTCGATTTATTTGTCCACCAGTGTAGTATACCATTCATTTTTATATAAATATAGCAAAAGAGTACTTCTACAACTTCAAACCTACACACTCATAGTATTATTTAGAATTAGGCGTTAAAATCCCCTTAAAACTAACCAATGCATTTTTTTTATACCTATTTCTATTCCGACACGATAACAGTGTCAATCAGAGACATTTATTTATCTTTGAAATTAGTTCCGATCATGACCTCCATGGTCGAGTGGGTAATACACCGGTTTCAAGGTATCGCCATCTCTGAGGTCCCGAGTTCGAATCCCGGTGGGGCAGATGTTTGTGTGATGAATGCGAGCTTTTGTACCTTAGTCATGGTTGTTGATGTATATTTCTATAAAAAAATATTTATAGATGAATAATATATGTATGTCTATCCTTTATCCTAGATCCCATAATACAAACCTTACAGAGTTTAGTTTGGGCTAGGCTAATTGGTGAAAGTGTAACAAAATTACAGTCATGCCGTGATTATATATGTATCTGTGTTACTATCAAAATTAAAAAAAAAATATTATGTTTATCTAATAATAATTAAGTAAGTTATATTGAATTTATATTAAATAACGCTACTGCCCTTTCAAACATTGACAAATATTACGTCATAATCCTTAAATCTAACTAGTTCTAGTTTAACATTCGTAGTTAATATAATTAATATTTATTTGAAATCGCTAAACAAAGGTTGCCGTTTATGAATACCTACTACGGCAACAGAAAAATGAAATATACTGAGAGGTAATGTGGCTAGATGTCGAGACTTCGAGCGGACACTTTTTACATCCTGTCTACGGCAGCGACAATGAATGGACAATGGATCATAATATATATATATACTTATATTTACATGTAAATCACTAAATATACTAAAATATCGCGGATATGGAATAAAAATCCAATTGTGCAGTTATCATTAGTAATTACAACCAACTATTAATAAAAAGGCAAATGTTTCTCTTAAAGAAGCTACATCACAGCCTGATCACGGAATATCCATCAGTGTCCGACCAATAATAACTTGGCCACATCTCAAAATTGCCACCCTGGTGAGCATGAGACCTATCAATATACCTAACAGCTCAATTATGCAAAATCCAATCTCGCTGACGGCCTCCTGACGTTGATATATCTGATAAGGGTACAATGTGTGCACACCTACAGATTTGGGAACATCACTTAGTTTAATATGTACTCCGACTATGACAATTTCATGATTTTCATCTTCATAAGCATTACAGGTCATTTACGGTAATGGGCGCTAATCTCGCTCGCTCACAGTGATTAGACCTCACCTCACCTTTGCTAGCCACGCTGACCGAGTAGGAATTGTCTACTCCACATACACTTTCAAACTTGTTCCTAAGTGTAAACAAGTTGCTTTACAATGTTTCGGATAAATGTACGGTCAGCAGCACGTTATTCTTTACATTTGCCAAGTTTACACAGATCACACAGTAGATAAGTTTAAGATCACGTTTCCTAGATAAGTAGTATTGTAAGTTTCTTCACTAGAAACTTTGCTTATTAAGGTGGGTCTTTATTAATTTTGTACAATAATTACCAGTTTAAAGAAGCTTAACGAAAAGACATAGTTACTCTCTTTACTGAACTATCTCTTGAATAGGGAATTAATCTCTTTTTTGAAAATAATCTTAATTTGATCCTTGCGTGTCAGTAAACCATATACTAAAAATATAAAAATTTTATACACTCATTAAGTACTATAAAAATTGCATCAAAATTTAATATTTTCAAATTTCGCGCGTAATTAGACGAAGGCGCCGCACGAATTGTTACTCTGTAGCGATGACGTCATTACGGCATGTAAATAATAAACAAAACTATGTTTGATGATATGTATTATTATATTCATAATTTAAAAATGAGTTATTATCTTTTATATATAAACAACTAATAAAGGAATAATAATAAAAGAGTAATACTGACATCGATGTTTTAATACTCCGTAACTCGGCAGAACAAAAGTCGGGATTTGCAGCAAAGAATTTTCCGACCATTAATGCATTTATTTTTGGTAATCTCCTTTTACAAAACTGCTTTCCACAATGTGACTCACGTGCGATTTGAATTTAACTTATAACGTTCTCTTACATTAAAAAAGCAACCTACAAACGTCTTTTTTTATTGTTTTGTACGTACTATAATTCATAATGACATTGACACGCATAAGTTTACAGTACCTTATGACGTCACGACATGGCGGCCTATGTTTCGCTCTTGTTTTACGTATAGATTAAAAAAGTGAATACTTTGAAATTAATTTTTATATTATTTTATGTACTTAAACATGATGGTTCCGACTATTTAATGCATAAGCTATCATAGTTATATGCTTTTAGATCTTTTCTAATATAGAGGGAAGTACCCTATTATCTTACGCGGAACTTGATGATTTTGTTGTGATAATGTGTATACAGATCCCTTTCTAGAAGTTACTCCCAGTTTGAGTCGCTTACAAAAACTACCCAAAGAATTGCATTCAGAAAAACAAATAAATATGCTAAATGATGACTTTAATTTAAATATTTTAGCTGTTACAATCGAATCCAATGTATTAATTTATTTTTATAAATAATTTCATACGGACTTTGTATTTCATATCCCAAATCGTATTATAGCAACATATATTGACTATATATCAGACAACGTCTGTAATTTTAAAGTACAGGATCACTTAATTATTATTTTCATAAATTCTAACCATACTAGACAAATAGCCTTCTTCGAACGCCATCATGTTTGTGAGAAAGATAAGTTCTATTCTTAAGATTAATTGTAGACCTATAACAAAAGTTGGTATAGATAAATTTAAGAGGAACGTAATAAATAGTTTGACAGCTACGGAGGCAAATAATAATCCATCTTTACAATAATTTCACAAATATTTTACATAGCTTAACGTAAAACGGCGAATATCGTAATTCAAAGACGCCTACCATGCTTCCAGAATTGAAGTCGTAGCTTGGGGCAAAGGGCAAGGAGGTTTTGTTTTTACTATTACGACCCACATCCCTTCTCCACGCGGACACGAGACGCTCCAAACTCAATTAGTCTGTGCTCATAAAGTCACAAGAATAGTGCCTTGTGTGCACACAGAGGAACAAGTCGCCTCGAAATTATAACATACGTCAAACTAGAAAACACACGGCTTACTTTCTTTAAGTATAGGCTTTCTAATAATGATGGAAAAAAGTAAGTATCTTCGTTGAGATTGGATCATTCGTATCCGGAGCAGTACAAACTATTCGAATCAGTAAAGTGCTTCATTTGCATCATTTGTATCAGTGACTCTGAGTTAATCGTGTAAGCGTCGCGTATCGAATGAAACCGAGATGCAATTGAGCGACGTGATCCGAAGCGCTCCGAGTCTGAACTACTTATTTACTTATCTCAATCATGCGAGCGCCGCGTGCGGATTGCAACCGAGATACAATTGAGCGAATGATTCATTTGAAGCGCTGTTAGAGATTTGAATCAGTGAATCACTTTGAAGAAACGACTCACTGAGTCGTTTCTGTAAAGATTGACACATCTCGAGTATCTATAGGCAGGAATCATCGTCGACATTTCCTTAATAAATTAACTTTGTTGCTGTTTTATCGAGTAAGCCGAATGAGAACCGAACCGTAACCACAGGTCCTTTAATAAGATACATGCGACGTATATAACTTCAACATCTATGAATATTGAGATGAACATTGTACTGATTATTCAGGAAAGCCGAGAGAAGCGAACCGTAACCTCAAATCTCTTCTTCTCCCTCTGCAAGATATTTGCTCTGCCTACTTCTAATATCAACAAAATCTGTATGAAGTTTAAATGTTATTAATTCTCTAATTTATCCAAGCATCGGTGATGCTGCGGTCTTAGCATTATTAGAGTCCTCATAGGAAGGCCTCAAAGTTGTTCTATTCATGCAGCAACATGTTTTTCGGTTTTCTAAATTCATAAGTACATTTATCTGACGGTCTTAAAATGTAAGAAAACTTTCTGAGGCCTGCATACTACGCGAGATACCTTTTAAAGTCGACTTAAACCCAGATTTAAGACGACTTTTAGTCGGCAGTTAAGTCAACGTGGTTAACTTAGACCTAAGCGGTCTAATGTATGGTAATCATGAATATTTCGGAGGGGACGGACATGAGGTATGATGAAATGACCTTAACCTAATCGAGAAACGAATGTCAATTGTATTATTTATTTTAGAATTTAAAATGTTTTGTGATCTACCTAAAACTATTATATCTAATTGAAAAGTTATGAATGAATTTCAATAGAGTTAATTATTTCATCCTGTAATTTCTTCAGTATCGTAAAGTTAAGCACTGAAGCAGTTCCAATCGGTGACATACCATCAGTACATATAATTATTTATTTTACATAAACACATTACTGTAAATAATTAAACTAAACATATGTACAAGGGCGGACTTATGTCTTGATAATGCAATGTTAGCTTTTCATTAATCTGAACGAAATTCCACATCAAATGTTAAAATTCATGGTCTTCCTTTTATTTCTGACACTATGTTATTTAGCAAAAAATAATCCTTATGATGAAGCCTTTCGGTCGGTATGATAAAACTAACAGGGTATTTTTTTTCTTGTGTAGGGGGTTCGATTCCCGGTTTAAAAGTGTAATTATTCAAAAATCTATGAATGCAGTTAAAATTGTTTTTGAAATTGAAATAATGTCTTCTTTCAGTAAAATGTTCTATCTACAATATTTAAAGTACTTTCCCACTATGTGGCATGGCCGTGGGACGCCCTGTATATTATATGTTTCGACTTCACTGCGATCTTGAGCGTTCGACCCAGTAGACCCGCGCTTAACTTGCATTGACAGAGAGTCAATGCAAGTTAAGCGCGATCCGATCCGCGCAAAGTTGATCCGTCCCTAAAGACCCCAGAAGAACGCCGGGACCGCGCAAAACCTTCAGTTCGTGCACTTTCCACAAGTAAAGCTGAAAATAGTCCTCCGATAGGTCCATCACCATAGGTCCCTCAAAAATTAAAAATATATACCTATGTATATACATACACATATAGATATAATTATACACAATAAAACTTAAAAGTGTGCTATTATAAATGACTTAATAAATATATAAATAGTGCGAGTTTAAATTGGAACTGCAAGATTCAACTGATGGTATGTCACGAACAGAAGCCGGTAATCCATAATGTTAGTTAACTAGAACATTTCTGATACAGCTTAATCCTGTTGTCGACCTGAACGGTCTGCATCCAAATCAGTGCTGACATTTTGAACTCAAACTCAAAAACAAATATAATGTTGTGCAATGTGGAACTTATATATATATTATGTAGAAACGGTCTTCAAATTATTTAACTATATGTACCATTACTCGTATAACAACTAAATAAACCTGTCTTAGCGTTGAAACTAGAATGGTTTTAAACGTACAAGCTGATCGGATTTGGATATTTTTCTTCTACTATACTAAAACTAATAAAAAGTGATTCTCAGCGTAGAGGGTAAAAGGTCGGAAAATATGGAGGTAGGCCGATACAAGCTACCGCTAATCTTATGATACTGAGGCTCGGGGTCTTTCCTGATTGCTATTATAATTATAAACTTCAGAAAAATAGCAATGGAGACTAAAATAATCCAATCAAAAACTATTTATGGAAATATAAATTAATAACACTCACAACTCCTTACTTAATGTACTTGTCTTACTTAGACTATAAGATAGACTCAATCAACTGTAAATAAAAACATAAAGATCTAATTTACACATATACAAATTTTGTTTTATCTAGGGTTTCTTAATCTGTCCACTTCATAAAAAATTACGATTATTGGTCAATCTTTAATAAATCACCAATAGTACCAGTAACTACTAATACCTACCAAGAATAAACTAATAAGAGTTGCCGAGCAGGATAAGATCTGCAGTTAGGCCAGCTGCACATCAGTCGGAGTGTGCGATTTTATGTTTCCCAATTCCCATATAATCCTAAAACTGCACCAATATCGTATACAGGCTAAGCCAAATAAATAGCCTGTACAAGTTGAAGACTAGAAAAACCTGTATAGTTTCCGAACTTGTCTAGTCTTGTACGACTTTGAACACGGAAACTGGAATTCTAAACTTTGAGCAGGTAAAGTTTGATATCTGCATGACGACGTGTAGGTATCCGACTACTTTGTTTGTTCCATCTATGCCCACTTAACTTGGAATTGGAACTATGTATTCCTTTGATATTTCTATGGTAAGTTACAAGCGTGTGTACAATAATTTTTAGTTCAGGATTTGATACAATTCAAAAATATTAATTTAATTAAAACAATAGCATCTTATTGAGGATATGTAGAATGAAACTAGCGTATTACTATTGCAGATAAGAATAACTCATATTATATTATTGTCATTATCGTTTGTATACAGACAATAGATGAATAAAATATGAGCGTAGGCGCCCCCTACGACCGGAACAGTATTGGAGTGATTCTAGAAAAAATAGCGTATAACCATTTGAGCTAACATTGATATTTTCGTCGATGTTTCAAACGATGCACGTCTACTGTTAGACACAGGCCTCCAGCAGCCTATCCCACATTCATGCACTACTGTTATACCGAAAATATCCAAGTAGCTGTGAGCCCGATACTAATATTCAGTGATTGGGACTCTCGCTTGACCAACTCATTCACCTACATTACCGACACTGCCGCTGCTAAGAAAAATATCAATCACGACCATGAATTTGATTTTAAGCCAAATCATAAAGCTTTTAGTCTCGCACATCCCTTTCGACTCTGTTTTGCTGACTTGAACTCCTAGCACTTTAAGCAAGCAATTTTAATTATAATCAGCCGCTATCTTAATATCATTTACAATAAATATAACCCTCAGAATAGTGAATCTATCTTTGCAACAGTAAGAATTGTAGTTTATGTCAGAACTGCTATATTCGTGGAATTATTTATTATGTATACTGTAGACTCTACATCCAGTTATTACAAGTTGACACACTTAAACGCTGATCTCGAAATATCTCTGAGTACAAGAGTCAAATTTCGCGTACGTGCACGTGTGAAATTTTAGGTAGGTAATTGAATTGGCTTTTGGTAAATACTCAGAGTTTAAATCGAGCTTTACATCAAATTCCCAAATCAGAAACTAGTGATTTGTGCTTTAGAAACAACATGAAATAGAATGAGCATAATATATTATTTATCAAAATAAACAAAAAAAACAAATACAAACGAAATCATACTAAAACGAACGAAAGCGTATCGTTCAACAGTTTCGCTTACTATAGTTCCGCGGCGGGGGCATGTTATGAACAATAGGAAATATTCTGTATTGAGTTGATTGTTGGCTCTTGGTGGAACTTATTATACATGTTGAATAAAACTCTTGTACTGTTCCACTAATTTTAATTAATTAAAATTAGTGGAACAGTACAAGAGTTTTATTCAACATGAACAATAGGAAAGAATATTTCGTAAGAGTGAAATAATGATTGAAACCAGTTACAATATAAGTAACCGGTTAAAGTTTATTGAGCATAACAATCATAACCGGAAATAAATCTCTCCTCTTAATATTTTACTTATTATTGTCCCTAATTTTTAGGGACTCAGATTTTCGCTTATCACAATATTTCAGCTACAAACTAATATTTGAATTAAAAAATTTAATATTTTACTTTCATTTAAACGTAAAAACTGTCTTATCTCTCATACAATTACTTAAATTCTAATTGAAATTAAACACAATATCAATCGAGTACTGCTATAAATATATTTACTTTATAACTAGATAAAATTTGCACACCTTGAATAAATAAATTTGTAAGTTTATACAATTTTTGAGTCGCAGTCTAGTCACGCATTTGACAAACCGGCAATTGGTATAAAGAGACGCCCAAAAAATCCGTATATTTACATAATATCTAGGTAATTGATTATTGAAATTACAAAGTTTTACAAAAAACAAATGCATATACTACATGAAGGCTCGTAAAAATAGCAACAAGAATAAAATCGACGTTAGGCTGTTATTGACAGAATCTCTAATTTAACGATAAAATTGCATGTTTTTTGCAAATGAGTATGATTGACTCAAGATCCACTACGTATATATATATTTTATAGAGTATAAACCATAGATAATCCCGATTTGGTTTGTAACTCATATACCTTGACTAGGTATAACTAAATGTATCGCACTAACAAGTGTTCTGTTGTAATTCGATTATTACACAAGGTAGCCACAAGAAAGATTAATTAGCTATAACTAAGCTATTATAGCTAAGGAAAAAATCTCTAAACTTCTCAGATGTTGACACTTAGGTACACAGATTTCTATAAAATGGTAGTCTACGAAAGCAGCACAAGAACAACACATCATTCGATCACAATATTCAAAACTTTTATTTAGGTCCTGTCAATTATTGCTATAAATTTACATTTTATCACATTTTGGAATGCACTGTTAGAAAGGGCTTTATGTGGAAATTTCTATGCAAATCAATAAAGTTAGGCTATTTTTATCTTCTGTTTTCTAATAGCATTGACCATATTATTTTCGGTGTGGAAATAATTTTAACATAGGATAGGAATTTGAAATCTTGGTGCGAGCTTCATATGAACTGCAACAATTACCATTAGTCACAGATGTCTAATGCAAAGGAATCATTTATTTCATTCTTTAAGTGTAACCAAAATGAACACAGTAGCTTGTATATAAACACACTATACATTCCTATTCACAGTCTTATGCAACTAACAATTTTATATTAAGTAATATTCTACAAGTCATCTCAAAAATACATAGTAAGTATAATATAAATTTAGAAATAGGAAAGGCATTTAAGTTTCTAATAGAAAATACAATTTGTGTGCTTGGACAAAAATATTACAGGTATCAAAAATGTATATAAGTATTTAATTTAATCTTAGAAACACTAGTATTTTGTTTGTGGAAGAGAAAAATAATAATCAAAAGTGGTGGTAATAAAAATTTGTTTGTATTTTATGATTGGTCAAAAATATGATCCCATACATTTTATTGTGTGTACATAGATTTTGTCACAATGGCCAATTTCATCGGTCATCTGTATGAAAATGTCTTATGATTTACAATATTGCACAATACATACACAAAAAACAAGTGCACTACCAGTTTCATACTTCACGTAGTTTAATAGAATGGTTGACCAATATAACCAAAGCGAAATCAAGGGCAGAAGTTACTGTCTTGCCCCTGCCAAAACATAAAATAGTCCCAGTTATATCTCAATTTGATCACAAGTTTTGCCATGGCGAAATTTGCTGAATTTTAGAATCGTTAGCCGATACCAAAACATCACCAAAATTCTCTAGTGTGCCATTGTTTTATAACAATGTCCAACCCTGTCAATGACTAATTACTATTGCATCACTTATTTCCACGACAATACTTTTTATAATTTATATATACAATACTTGTGCAACTAAAAGACATGTAGAAATATTACAACAGACAAATCATTTTTTGACCGATCATCTAATTTATAATCACGTAAAACTGAATTAATCTGGCTTCAAATATATTAAATAAAATCATATTAGGACATTAATTCAAATGAGATCTATATTTGAATCTTAGCGCACTGTTTGACAAGAATAAAATATTCATTAAAGCTAATTTTGACACTACACTAAGTTTTAGATAAATATCTCACTATAAAGGACTTAAAAGGCTAATCATCAATAGGAGGTGGGATTTTTGGACGAAATATTTAAATGTTATATCGGTTAATTGAACAGCAATTTCAACTAATAGCTGTTCAATCAAGTACCTATCTAACCGAAATAACAATTATGCTTTGTATTTTTTTTTTTGTATGCAAATACAGAGAAACCCAGTAGATAGTCCAGAAATCACATAAGTTATTTGCCATATACGTAAATATCATGTTATCATTAGTACCTACTTATCTATATTTATAAAGGCAAAAATCACTAATATACAGTTGCGAATAACTTCCTTTAGAATATCTGTTTTCTATACTATAGTAAATATTAATTTATTTTTATTCTTATCTAATAATTTAATATTATATACTAGTTGATTATACTATTCAGATCATTTGAGCCCAGCCAAAAGCGCCTATACAAATATTATTTAAATTAGATTCACTAGTGCAGCAGGTACGAGTACTTAATATAAATATTAAGCCACAGTGTAATAGTAATACTAATATCAATAAAAATTTTACACTATAATATTTACCTAATTCCTATAAAATAAAAAATATTAGAATTTAATTCCTATGAACAAATCTACAACTTCGTGTTAAAATTATTTACCTACTTATATAATCAACCCAGTTTTTTTTGTTTGATGCATTTAAAATATCTTATCATATTCATTCATTGACATTTACATTAAAATCTACAGAGATGTTGCATATATTACAAAGTTGAATTGCACCTACTAAGATTCTTGTAGAAAGATAAATATAAAATGAAAAAATATAAATCCACTGTAATACCAATTTAGACTACCAAAACAAGACAATAAAAGAGATAGACAGGTATAAATACCATGTATCATCTCAGTATCAATGGCATTATACATAATTTACTTATAATATTATTGTTTATATAATGAAAAACAAACAAAAATGTTATTTCACACTAAAACAATGTGTGGTTTTAACATGAGCGGCATAATATTGCAACCTTCACATTCAGAAAGCATCCTCACAACATTTTTATATCTCAAGCTGTAGCCCATTGGCCAGCCAATAATCAACTTTTTGCACAAATTCAAATCCCTCATTAAGTAAGCTCGAATCGTTGGCATGCAGTATCTACAATTATAGTCAATTTGTAAAATAAATAATTTATAGTGTGTTTGTTAAAAGTTTATACAACAATCTGACATTGTGGTCACTTACAATTTTCACACTCTTGAAGTGCTGCCTAGAAAAGAATCGCAACATATCCTTACAACATTAATTTCCTTAACACTGCATTATTAACATCTTGCAATATATCTATGGCAAAACCAAGTACGCAATCAACAGACAATGCCTGCCATACTGATAACATTTGTTAAATAAAAATCACCATCTACTGAAGAGAAGCGATTTCATTATAACTACTCTCTAAAGGAATGCTTGAACATGGATTTAGAATTACCTCTAAGTTTACAACAGACAGGCAAATTGACTATAGTAAGAGTAATAATATTTTAACAAAAAACACATTGTTTTCTGTTAAAATAATATAACATAATTTTTATAAGTGACTGTAAATTAGAATTAAGTATTATGGCACCTAGGAGTATAGCAGACTGTATGATACAAAGCCAGTCTACTTTCATATTATTAATCACAAATTGGAATATCTGGTGTTCCAATTTTTGATTAATTGTTGTAATAATTCAAACAACCCCATATTTTTATTATCTTTAAAGCTGACATTATAATCTTAATATAGCAAAAAAAAATAGGTATAAGTTGTCTTTGTCTCAGCTCATTTTTAATTTGAATTGCAAAATTACATGCAAAACAACAAGAATGTAATAACACATGAAGGAAATCTCAACACACAAGATGTTCAACTATTACTATTGTAGATTAATCTCATCTCATCTTTATATAGTGTTACTACAAATTCCAATTGATAATTTATTCTACTTTGTTAAGTAAATAAACTATTGTACAATACCTATTTAGTTAATGTAGGAACTATAATTCAGTAATTAATAAACTAGATAAAAAGAATACTGAGACTTTGAAATGTTGTACAAAGTTTAATACCAATCACTTTGAAGTAATATAATTTAGATCTGTAATTAGCTCATTGGCCATAAATAGTTTGCCTTCTTTATTTCTGTAAATGATAGCCTATCAGCATCATCTTTAAGAAGTCCCATTCTTTTTAAACCTCTCACATTGACAACAAATCTAAGAATAAAGAAGAATCTGTTTGTATTTACATGATGAAATTAAAGAATTATACCTACATCAGGAACCATTATTGTACAATTCTCATTAGCTTGTGGAGAGTGACTCTTATTCTTTGGTTCCAACATATCTTCGTCTATCTCAATCCCCTTCTTTTTTGCAATCCGCATAATATGGAATTTTAACTTAAGATCACTGAAACACACAAAATAATTGTATGTAAATGATGAAGTAATGAGAATGTAATGTCAATTTTGTAATGTTATGTTTTCTATTACATTGTAAAAAATATACTTTGAAAAACTGTAAAAATTATTAGTAGAATAATTTGTCTGTAATTTTTTAAGATATCATCAAATTTGAACAATAATGTATTTTATTTTGACAGTTGGTTACTATAACTCCGAAGATTGAATTGCTTTAAATTTTGATAAGCCAGGTCTATGCATTCAATGTTTAATTAACTGAAACCCATCATTCAAAAGTTATTATAAATATTTCACGAAATCGCACTCCCAATTCTATATAGAAATAGCCAATCTAGCCATAATCCTCTGAATCACATATTAGAGAACAAAAAGTAATGAATGAAAATAATACATACCTCAGCTTCATGCACAAGCAACACAAACTGAACAGCAATAGCATAGACAGCAGTACGCCTGCAGTAGCAATGACCAATTCCATCAAACTCATTTCTTCAACCATCTTCATTGAACGCAAAGAAGGCGTATGTAATACTAAAATTAAGAATACTATCCTCATATAACTAAAATATTCAGGCTGTCATAACAAATTAACAATATTTTATACTTACATTTATGTTTTATTTCAAAGTCTTATTAATGTTTGTCTTATTAATCCATGGTTTTCGAAGATTTTTTATAGTTGTAATATTTTTAATTTAATATAATTGTTCGCTCTATCGATTTATATGGTGTAATTCTTTTGCTTTAATTTCAAAAGGTACTTTTTATTAACTATTATACCTTTACTTTGTCATTATGATTATTCTATGAAAATAAATCGATTAAATACCGCACAACAAACAAACAATTCAAAAAACAATTGGTCAATAGTTTGTGACAGTGACAGCTAGGCATGGCGATCTGAAATCGATTAATCGAGAATCGATTTTTTGGGCCACCAAGATCGATTTTTTAAATCAATATGTAGTACTGAATCGATTCGGTGAATCGATATTTCACCCTTGAAAATCGACATTCGATTTTTTTTGTATAAACCATAAAACTATTTACAATTAATTGAATGTATCCGTATTATAAGAGTGCTGCCGGTTAAAGAATTAATTATTCAAAAACTCGCGAGATGGCTGTATGTTTAGATTCCTTCGCATCTCGTGAATAAAAAAAGTTACGTGAATAAAAAACAAAAAGTCAAAGACTCCAGTGCGTTCCAAATCAATCTATCTAACTACTATTATAAAGGCGAAAGTTTGTAAGTATGGATGTTTGTTACTCTTTCACGTAAAAACTACTGAATGGATTTGAATGAAACTTTACCACAATATAGCTTATACATCAGAATAACACATAGGCTACAATTTTTGAGTTTTTTTTTTCTAGACGGGACGAACCTGAAGTCCACGCGAACGAAGTCGCGGGCAAAAGCTAGTATTACAATATAAACAAAAACTTGAAAAAAAAAGATCGATTTATCGGAAATCGATCTTATAAACCTCGATTTTTTGTGAATCGATTCTTTAGGTCACGATTCGAATCGATCTAAAAATCGATCTTTTTCGAAAAGAATCGCCATCCCTAGTGACAGCCCACCCTTTTTTTTTTGTTCAGTTCTTCCTTGTGAAGAAAAGGCAAAGGCATTTCACACGCCATACAGCCTTGACTGTTAGTTTCTATGGTTCTTTGGAATATTAAATCATATATTAATAACTGTAGATTCAATGAATTTGAAGGAACAGTATAATGTCTATGGTCACCCTGACTAATCAGCACTTAAATTTTCTTTGTTTGATTATTTTATTTTTAGTATTCAGTGTAATTACAAAAAAGTTCGTATCAAATTAGTATTCGCATCGTCATATCTCGTCTATTATCATACTGCAGTCATATTTATTCACTCGGTAATGTCATTCAAAACTTTTCGGTGCAGCAAAGTACATAAATAAGTCATAAATTATTATCAGAAGACTATTCGCAGCTATTGTTAGACTTGGAACTTCATAGTTCGTTCCAATATACTTGCGTAAGTTTTGATTTGCACAAATAAACTTTATTTTGAAGTCACCACAGACTGCTCAAGTACGCTTGCACAAGTATAATTTTTGTTAAGATAACTATCCAGGTGTTGTTTTGTGCGATGGATTGACGCTTTACTGTTAAGTCCAAAAGCAAAAGTTACAAAATAAACACATTAAGCAGTAAAGACTGGTTAATAAAAAAAAATAATATTCGCTTAACAATTTATTATATGACTTACAGGGCCACTGGACCCATATATGAAAAAAACCTGTGAAACGATTTTTGTCTCTTGATGTATATAGATGTTAAATTTTTAAAATAATTATGTAATAATTATGTCATGTAAAATTTTTCTTCATATAAGCATATAATTAAAATCTTTTAATTCGTATGTAAGGAAAAGTATACATAACGAAAAAACAGGCGTCTGTACATTACAATTTTTTTCTGTAGTAAATAATATTTTTTCAAAGCGAGTTGCAATGTCAATCTGAGCGGTCAGGCCCTTAAATGTGCACCGTCTGTGCGGGCAAAAATTACACTGCGCTAGTACTAACATCGCGTACTAACATCAGTTAGCTAACCCGCAGATTCAGACTGTAGATTGTCTACATGTTGCTCATGCTCATCATTTATGTCTCTAAATACTGCCCAAATACTGGTTTAATCCAAACATATGATCGTAGACAATTGGCTGCCACAGGCTGTCAATCAGGTAAAATATAAAGTCTAAAATGAAGTTGATGTTCAAGAGAGTGTCGTTAGCATCGGTTTCTGGACTGAAATTTTATTTGAGAGTCCCGGGATCGCACTGTATACCAATATATCTATCGAATGTCATATATTTAAATAATATATACATATAACGGATGATTCAATGATGAACGAAAACATCGCGAGGCAATCTGGACCTATATTTTGACCACAAAATGTATCATTGTGATAGAACCTTAACGGTTTACGCCAGAAAGACCACACTGAGGAAAAATATAGCTAACAAAGCCACAATAAAAACGTTGTCAATATTTTTTTGTATTTGCATCAAAATACATAGGTAAAGAATATAAATTAATTTATCTATGGCCACAAAGTTTTTATTGTCAAACTTTTATGAATCTGTGGACAATACGTTATTTGTCATTTTATTTAAGTTATAGTATTATTAACACTGTCGCAACTTTACGTTGTCAACGATTTCCATATTTTGTCGATCTATCAAAATTTTAAATTGTTTGATTCACAAAAGAAAATAATAGCAAAGTGCCTTTTGTGCTGAGATACATTTTTAATTATTAACTTTGGCGTATTGACAAAGTAAGTGGCATGAATTGGCGGCGGGGGGAGCTAATGATTTAACGAACTTTGTCAGTTGATCGAAGTTTTATTATGATTTTGTTTCATTTGCCTGTGATCGTTGAGCGCGTGTGAATATATCATTTCGTTTTAGCGGTTTAAACACCTGACAGGATTACAATAAATTGCTATAATTCCTTTGGTGGACCAAATCAGTATACCGGTACCGGTTACGTGCTACGAATCAAAAATCACATAGGTTTTTAACCACTTTGAGAACTATTTTAATGAGTGACAATTGCGAGATATTCAATATGGACGACGAGGCCCTAAGGGTATTTTTAATAAATGCCGGACTTAGTCATCTGACAAATAAAATGTTGGGTAAGTACCACCCTTGTTATCCTGTTACCCATAAGGTTTGCTTACCTCAGCGGTCCTAACCCTAAATTATTTGCGAAATATGTGCTCTGAGCAAATTTTCCAACCTGAGCAAAGAAACTTACGTTAAAAGGTAGATTTGTAACCTTCTGCAACTACTTTTCAAAATCAGTCAAAATGTATAATCAAGTGCAGGTCTAGTACCTGCACTTGATTATACATTTTAAGTTAGTAGTTAGCATTTTTAGTTTAGTAGTAAGTCATTCGAAGTGTAAATTGTATGTCTCATGAGCAGAATCAATGTCATTAACAGTATGATACCTATGTGTAAAACTCAGTTTTTGCTGGTAAAAATTTGACCACCCCAGACAAACACTTTTCCACCATCTACAAGGCTGCTCTATACATTAAGGGGGGGCCTTTCTGATTCTGAATAGTTAGGCCAGCCTCCCTCACAGCAAAAATGCTGGAAGCGCTTAACGCCTAGACTAACCAATATTATGCAGTTACAACTTTTACACTATCATTTATTATAAGATTTTAGTGCAGTAGGTAATAATAACTTGGTAGCAACCTGTTTCCACTAAAGTTTTATAAAGTGGTATGACACAATAATATCATGAGTATAATATTCATGCCATAGTCATACTTTGCTGTTCTGCGTAGTAGGTTTTATCATTGATTTTGTTAATTTCAGAAGAAAACATGACGCTTGACTTCCTCCTTCAAGCAAATGGCGACGAACTAGCGCTCTTAACCACAAAAGTAGTGGATAAAATTAAGTTACGATGTGCCATGTGAAAAATATGTTAAAGAATATGTTTGTATGTTAATATATGCATAGACTTTAGAAGTTGTGATTTGTCTCTGTTAGTTTTAAGGATAGGTAATACATAAAGACTGTCGTGCATAATTCGTAATAAGCCATTACTAAACTTAAAAGGAGAAAACCATTTTAATAGCTATATTATATGTTTTTATATTAATTTTTATTGTAAATTATTAAGAATAGTTGTGATGTGCAAACTTGAAACCTAACAATTAATTTGCTTACAGGCTAAAATTTACATAAAGAAAAAAATGTCTGCATTTTTCTTTTTTTTTTCTAAAACACAAACCAATATGTATTATGTTAATAAATATTGTTAATAAATATTATTGGTTAGTATAAGGTGGTTTTATATGGCAATAAAAATAATTAACTATGATTATGTTTTCTTTAAATTTTCTGAACTCTGACCCAATGAAAATTTACTGCCACTAATAATAGAATGTCTCCTAAGTAGGTCACATTTTGAATCCTTTTTATATTTTTGCGTTGGTGTCAGCTTCTCCAGTATACCCACCTTTTTGCTACTCTGACAAAGGTAGTGCACTCTTCTGAACCTCTTATACAGGTAATTTGTAAGACGTTGGCTTTAATTCAAAATAATAATCTACTGATAATTAGTAGTGCATACCCCAAATATGAAGCAAATCGGTTGACCTTAAATATTTGCTGTTCTGTACATTTTGGATACGTTACACTTGTATGGAACAGAAAATGTTTTAAGGTCTACTACGATTTGCCTCTTAATTGGGGCATGCATTATTAATCATCAGTAGATTATTATTTAAAATTAAAGCCAACGTCTTACAAATCAGTTTCAGAAGCGTGTGCTTCCTTTGTTAGGGTAGCATGGTTGGTATACTGGAGTAGTTGACTGTTTTGCCATATTGACAAAACAGAAAGTCACCTTAGCAAAGTAAAATTGTTAAAACAACAAAATAAAATTTTGCTCTTCTCACAAAGTTAATAAAAATTGTATTTGTAACAACGTTTAACATTGCTAATAAATGTTGTTATAATCACAATAAACATCTGACAATAAAAACTTTGTATCTATATCAATTTGCTTTAAACGGTTGTGTGGGGTTAAAGTTTTTTTGATACAATGACAATAATTTTCTCTCAGTGCAGTATAAGAATCTAAGACCTAAACACATTAACTTAGATAAGATAGATTCGAGTCTCTCGATGGAGACTATTAGGACCTGTGATGTTCACTCATATTTATCAGACATGTTCAATCAAAAGTCGTACATTCAAAAAAATGCTGCAGTGTTACCAGTTGAGTTGGGTCTATAGATACGCTAGCGACACGCTAGCAATCTATAGAACGGAAGATTTTGCAAAGAAATTGAAATGGGAGGATAGACCTAAACTGTAAAATCACTATCTGTGTGTACGATTTATACATTGTGCCATTACTGTAACACAAAAAACAAAATATTTTTAGGAATCAGAAGAGAAATTCCTTAAAAAAAATAATTTTGCAACAACATAATTTTACAGAGGAACAAAATCAGCCTAACGCCTACTTTACGAATTACGCAACGTTACGCAACGCAACACGTAATAACGCTACGACCGGTCTACCCGCTCCGAACGCCCGATCATAAGTGAGTCGCTAGCCAACCGCAGCGGCTTTTATAGGCAACGGCCGGCAACCTTACGCAACGTGTGGGGTAACCGCTTATACGGCCTCTCCTGACATAGTGTCGTCCTCGACACGAGCCTCGGGGTTGTCACCACTTTGTATGCTGCCATCTGCTTCAACTCCACCATCCTCGTCTGTCAGTCATTCATTCATTCTTATACCTGTATCATCATATTCAAGCTACGTCCACTCGTACGTTCAATATATACAAAACTGTATGTCTGCCGGACATAAAGTCCAATACATACAAAACTGTATGTCTGCCGGACACAAAGTCCAATACATACAAAACTGTATGTCTGCCGGACACAAAGTCCAATACATACAAAACTGTATGTCTGCCGGACACAAAGTCCAATACATACAAAACTGTATGTCTGCCGGACACAAAGTCCAATACATACAAAACTGTATGTCTGCCGGACACAAAGTCCAATACATACAAAACTGTATGTCTGCCGGACACAAAGTCCAATACATACAAAACTGTATGTCTGCCGGACACAAAGTCCAATACATACAAAACTGTATGTCTGCCGGACACAAAGTCCAATACATACAAAACTGTATGTCTGCCGGACACAAAGTCCAATACATACAAAACTGTATGTCTGCCGGACACAAAGTCCAATACATACAAAACTGTATGTCTGCCGGACACAAAGTCCAATACATACAAAACTGTATGTCTGCCGGACACAAAGTCCAATACATACAAAAACTGTATGTCTGCCGGACACAAAGTCCAATACATACAAAACTGTATGTCTGCCGGACACAAAGTCCAATACATACAAAACTGTATGTCTGCCGGACACAAAGTCCAATACATACAAAACTGTATGTCTGCCGGACACAAAGTCCAATACATACAAAACTGTATGTCTGCCGGACACAAAGTCCAATACATACAAAACTGTATGTCTGCCGGACACAAAGTCCAATACATACAAAACTGTATGTCTGCCGGACACAAAGTCCAATACATACAAAACTGTATGTCTGCCGGACACAAAGTCCAATACATACAAAACTGTATGTCTGCCGGACACAAAGTCCAATACATACAAAACTGTATGTCTGCCGGACATAAAGTCCAATACATACAAAACTGTATGTCTTCACACTGAACGCCAAGGCCGCACCGCGATCCGATGACGTCCCCGACGCACCACACCCGTCGCACCTGCATCCGCCCAACATTCCGAGGCTCAGCCGAGCCAATCAAAGGTCCAACCCCCCCCGACTCGGCCCAACCTGACCCTCACCCACACTGCCAAGATCGACGCAAGACGGTCCATGATCGAATTCAACGTGGAATGAATAGCCAAATCCGGGGCACGTGACCCGCCTGAAGACCGCGATCCGCCCAAGCGACGATGACGGCGATCACGCCCAGGCGCCCCTTCCGACGGTGCGAAACCTTCATCACGCGTCCCACCACATGACCGACGTCGCGATCGGCGGCTCCCAGCGGACACCCCGCGACGGCTACGTGTGAACGGTGCCGCGACTTATCACGGAACGACTTCGCGACCTACGGTCACTCCGACTGGATCCGCCAGCCATTATCACAAACACGAACACTAAAGTACGCAGAAGACTTTGTTCCTCGTAATTGTGGGCTAAGAGTTGCTTATCCCACTTCTGATTTTAGGAATCAGAAGAGAAATTCCTTAAAAAAAATAATTTGGCAACAACATAATTTTACAGAGGAACAAAATCAGCCTAACGCCTACTTTACGAATTACGCAACGTTACGCAACGCAACACGTAATAACGCTACGACCGGTCTACCCGCTCCGAACGCCCGATCATAAGTGAGTCGCTAATCGCAACCTTCGTCTCGACCCTTGGAGTAGGGCCGGGGTAACCGTTTCAGGAATGATCCTCTTCGGTGGTTTCAAACGCCACCCGTAACAACGGGTGGGTCATTGGGTTTGGCATTTAGCCAGTGGATGTCCTTTGTAGTTTTTAAGGCTTCCTTATGCTTGCGGGATCTGCTGATCTCTGGTGACCATTAGCGAAAAAATGCTGCAGAGTTCTAGCATGCATTTCAGTATTGTAAACTCCGGGTTTACTCTTAATTTCAATTGTGAGAGTGTGGCCTTGACAGTGTCCGCGCACATTCTGTGAAGGTCACTGGGCCAATCGCTTTCACTATCGGCTTCACTTTCATAATCTTGGTGGCAATTGTTTTTGATACTTTCGTTTCCGAAGTATTCGGTGGCGTGTATTTTTTCGCACTGTTTTTGTGCGGGCAGCTTCTTTGTTCAGCATTTCCTGTTGATATGTAGGAGTTGCTGTGTTTGGAGCGTCTTGTGGTATTGGCTTGCTTGATTTAGTGGCTATCTTCTTATATTTTGGCTTTCTGTGGTGGCTGTTGTCTTTAGCCTCTTGCCCTCTGCGCTTGTGTACGCGGGGGCGAGGCGGTGGCTTGATTTTGGCTTCATTAGCAGCGGCCATCAGCGAATGCGGCGCTGACGGCTCGCTGTCTTCTACCATAGAGGGGAGGGTCACAGGTAGGGTGGCGTCGGCTGTCCTCTTGCTTGTGTAGGCAATCGTGGTGGTGCGTGGATTTCGGGCTTCTCTGTGGTAGGCCGGACACTTGGCCAGGTTGTTGGCCGTGTGTGGCCCACCACAGTTTGCGCATGTGGGTGGCTCGGCGAGGGGTCGTGGGCAATCCCTGGCAGCGTGGGGTTCGCCGCATCGGACGCAGGCGATTTGACGGTGGCAATTTATGGAGGTATGCCGGAAGCCCTGGCAACGGTGGCATTGAGCGGGTCCCTGCTTGCCCCGCCATGCTTCTATTGTGATCCCAGGTAGCCCCAGTACCTCTTCTAATTGGTATATCATGTTTGTGTTCGGCGTCTTTGTTAGCCGCACATGAAAAATTTTTCTGGGCTGGCCGTGCTTGGTCTCAAATTTTTTGATCCATTCCGGGGAGTAGCCTTTATTTACGAGGTCTTCCCGGAGGTGCTCTGGTGTTGTGGAGTCTGGTAGGCCTTTAAAGGCGAGCTTAAGGCTTCTTTCCTTATATGGCGAGTAGCTATACCAAGAGATGTTTTCTTCTAACTCGATCTTGGCGAGGTATGTCTTGGTGGTTTCGGATTCCTCCATTGATTTTGGGAGGAATCTAATCCCCTTTCTGTAAGCCTGAGCGCTTACGGGGTGACCCAGTAGCTCTTTAAGCTTTTGGAAGTGTCGGGGCCAGTCGGGTAGTTCCTCGACAACAATTGGTGGGAGCTTGGCTTCCTGGCTCGTTTTCTCGTTGGTTATTCTATTCCTATTTTCCATGGTCTTCTTGGTGATTATTGGTGACGTGGGGCGTGGTGACTGGGCTTCAGATGTCGTCATCGACGGCAGCGTCGGTGTCGGCGTTCTGGATGGTATTGTCGGCGAGCATTCGCGGGATGTGTTCGCCGACATCTGTGGCGTCGGTGTTCGTGTAGGTGGAACTTCTGGAGTTTCCTCCCTGTGCAGCGTCGGCGATGACCTTTCCATCGGGGAGCCTTCGCGGGACGCGTTGGCCGACATCGTGGGTGTCGGCGTTCGGGCAGGTGGGATTTCTCGGGACGCCAGCATTGGAGGCATCGGCGAGCTTGTGGGCGAGGCCTCTGGCAAAGATCCCTCCTCGGACGGCGTCGGCGAGCTGTCACGGGACGCGTATTCCGACATCGTAGGTGTCGGCGTTCGCGGAGGAGGAATATGTCGAGGCACTGTCTTCGGTGGTGTCGGTGTCGGTGGCTTCATTTGCGGTATCATTGAGAGTTTGGTTGTCGGAGTCGGTAGGACACGTTGGGGCTTCTTATTCCTGGGCTGATTGCCTGGTGGCCCAGTGATTACGTGGTTTTCTTCTATTAATATTTGACATATGATGTCATAGTCCCGTTGCGTTGCGGGGGCGAACTGGATACATGAGGTTCCGTCGCAGCTGGCTGGTACTGGCTTCCCCAGTTTCGCTTTTATGCGTTTGAACAGGAGATGCCATTCTGGTGTCGCTTGTGTGTATATGGCGGGTATATTAATATCCCTATTCGAGGGTATCTTATCCTCCGCTTCTGTATTCGGCGTTGGAGATTTCATAAATGTGGGTAGCTCGCGCACATTTTTCCCGATTGGGGGTATCTTCATATTTTTCTTGACGGCAAATGGTGTCGCCGTGTCGGCGAAAGGTGTCGGCGAGTTCTGTGATGGGGCTTCTACGCTCCAATTGTGGCGTCTGGGTGACGAGGATGGTGAGGTGTTCGCCTCACGGTTTTCCTCGGTAATCAGCTGATCCTGGCATCTTCGTCTAGCCGTGCGTCGGCGAGTCGATGTCATGGCAGGCATGTCTTGTGGGTTAGCAGGCTTCTGCTGGCGCTTCTTGGGAGGCATTGGATGCCTACAACCAAGAAGCGGGTGGCGAATAGGGCGATTCGCGGTCTCGGCTGCCTCGGAAATCGACGGCCACTCCCCGCAGATACACTCCCGAATGGCTTGCGCCACTCAAGGGAATGCACCACAGGTCGCAGGCGTCGAACGTCGAGAGCAGAACACGAGACGGGGCGACTGTCGGAGGTACTCTTGAGGCTGCTATGAGGAGGAGTACGACCTCCGTAGGCAACAGTCGCGACAGTCCAAGTGAGTCGCTAGCCAACCGCAGCGGCTTTTATAGGCAACGGCCGGCAACCTTACGCAACGTGTGGGGTAACCGCTTATAATATTTATTATTTAGTCTTTTTAGTTTCATTTAAAAGCCCATATATAGGGCCACATATATTTTGTTCACACAAGCAATCTTTAGGTTAACTGATAAAAACATTGATAATATTTTTTTCGAACACGATAAATATAAGGACATGTAACGAAACATTATTAAACGTTTAATGAAATATTACTAAACAACAAAAACACCAGCATCTTCGCAAACAATATTACAGCTTTGTGCAAACGGTTCATGATGTTTTTTCTTGATAGGTTTTTTCAGAGTATGGGTCCTATCGACTTTTTTCGCCAAAGCCTTGATATCCCTCTTTAGAATATAGTCACTGAAAAAAAAAACAGAATTTCATTAGTTACCCAATAATGATGTACAAATATTAATTCTGCGTTATGAATAATTTTCTTTTTGAATTTAGAATTTCCACATTTAATATTTTTTTTTTATAGGATAGGGCAGCAAACGAGCAAACGGATCACCTGATGCCCATGGACACCCGCAACACCAGAGGAGTCACAGATGCGTTGCCGGCCTTTTAAAAGGGAATAAGGGGGAAAGGGGGGGTTGAGCCTCCGGTACCCTTACTCACTCGGCGAAACACAGCGCAAGCGCTATTTTACGCCGGTTTTCTGTGAGGCCGTGGTATCACTCCGGTCGAGCCGGCCTAATTCGTGCCGAAGCATGGCTCTCCCACTTTAATAATATTATAGTTCTCTTTATGTACATAATGTTCAACATTGTTGTATATTGGAGGTTGTTGATTGGCTGGTTGTGACCAACTGTGATTGATGACTACCGCCAGTTACTACCATGGTTCCACGAGAAACAACAGTCGCCCTCATCAACTTAACGGTTGGCAGTACATAACAGTACATTTATCCAGGATCTTTCTACCTTACACTACCACACTATGGAATGAATTGTCGCCTGCAGTATTTCCGAACCGATGCAATATCAAAACCTTAAAAAAAGAGCGTATTCCCATTTAAAAGGTCGGCAATGCGTCTGTCATTCCTCTGGTGTTGCTAGTGATGGACACTAGGCGGCAGCAATCGCTTACCTTCAGATTTACCGTTTCATCGTTTTTCGATCCTCACAATATATATATAAATTATAATAAGAAATAGATTCAATACTTTAGGTGAAATACACAGACTATGAAAAGTGAATAAAAAACAGACCTATAGTTGATTCGACAGCAATAAAAACAGGCTGACACAACGCATATGGCGCAGCATGTTATGAATATTAATACTGATATTAACATAGCGTTAAATGTCCTATCAGCCTCCATTTCAATTTTTTCTGAAAAAAAAACAATTTATATTAATCAAATTTATAATGTTGAATCTGTATGGTGCTATCCTGTCAAATTTTCAAGTTATGCTTATGTTTACATGAAAATAGTAGATCTTATCGTTGTTTTCTTTCTACTACAGTAGAACCTCTATAAGTCGAAAATAAAGGGAGACGCCAAAAAATTCGAGTTATAGAGTTTTCAACTTATGGAGGAGTTCGACTTAAGCGGATTTTGATTCTACATAAAGAGTGAGGTTTATTCTTATAAATTTTGAGTTAGAGAGGTAAAATAAATAAAAATTTATTATAAATCAACATTATCAAATCATTTTAAAATTTTTCGAGTTATAGAGTGAAAATATGTACCAAAATGACTTGGAGGGACTCGGTGATTATTTCGACTAACAGAGGGTCAAAATTTCAAGTAATGGAGGTTTTGGTGTGTTAAGAACAAAGAACAAAACATTTTTTCGAGATTTGGAGGTTTTTGACTTATCAAGGTTCGACTTAACGAGGTTCTACTGATATAGTAATCACTACAAATTCAATCGCAAATAACGGTTTTTTGCTTTGAACCAGAGCAATGCTGAAATACTATGCGAAATCTCGTGGTTGCACAATTTTTCATTTATGCATTGTTTTTATTTAGATATAAATTTACCGCAGGTGTTTAATTTCCCCTGTTAAGTTTATTACAAAATGTATACATTAGATCAAAAAGGTACTGACTGAATAACAAGTTGGTGACAAAAAAAGAAAAAAAGGGCCGCATGTTGTATTTTTTATACTGTCTTTGTATTGTCTTCATATTAAGAAAGAATAGTTTAATAAATTATATAGATATCAATAGTGAACTGAATTGCACTCCAGAAAGTATAAAAACAACAGAAATAAGCTCAGGCAATCGACTTAACATTGAATTTATGATTAAGTTTGTAAGAAATTGACAAAAAGTAAAACTTTTGATTTTTGGGGCCGTAATGATTCAACCATCTACATATAGTCTGGTTTCAATATTCCCAATTGTTTTGTAAGTCACTCATTGTACATCTATAATCTGTTAACAAGTGTTTACAATAAATGACCTTGACACTTGTTTCGCCATGTTCTTACTGTATTAAATGGTAATATCAAATATGGAGAACACTCCTTTATATAAATTCTTTTGACAACAACCCTCTTATTTTACCCCCGAGCTTAGGTCATTTTGAATATACGTTTTATCTATGAAAAAGGACAGCATAATACGCGCATAAATATACTAATTAATAAGTAAACTTACTCGCCATTCCTTGAGCATACTTGTATCCTGCAATGAAAATATTATAAATATATAATATTAGTATAATAATAGAATAGTACCTACATAATATAGTATCATATATAATGATTACTTGATACATAATATAGTATCATATATAATGATACAAGCACGTAAATAAAAAAATCTAATTTCATTTGGTAAGTTAGAATCAAATCGAAATTATGAAAGAAACTAATTTTTTCTCGAAATCATGCTAGATTTATTGATATTCTTATTATTTATGGATATTTTTATATATATGATGGTAATATTCTTCTTTATTCTTATTCTTTATTTTGAAAATTACTATTACATAAAATAATTTTTAACACCTTTGCTCGTAAAGCTGATGTAATTCCACCGGTCTTAAATATGTAAAGTGGGTCATAAAAATGCGTGGGTTACCAAAGCAAATAGTTAAGTTATAGTCCATACAAATTCAAAAACAGTATTATTTGGCGAACCATTTCGCGAGTTGTTGCTATTCAAATTTCGAACTAATCGCCGCGCGGCGCCAGTCAGTAGGCAGCACTAACGCGCTGTTAAAATGGCGGGAAAGTAACAGTGTACATTCACAGATTGAGTTTATTTAAATGTTTTTTTTTCTGTTTCCTTGCAAATGTGTTAAAAACCTCGTGCGATATACGTGCGTATTGGTTATAAGTAACAACGAATACGCACGTATATCATACTCATTCAATTACGCCATTGTCATAAAACGTAATTTTAATAACATGATACTTTGTTGTTTAATTACCTTCCATTTCGTATTTCGTTATTACAGCTATCATGAGATGTCTGAAGCTAACAAGACATTCGCCACTAGTTTCATTATAATAATACGCTCTGAAATAACACCACCGTCAAAATATTTAAACTTAAAAATTGAGAATAAATTTATTAAGCTACTTTATATACTAGCTAAAAGCATAAAGAGTCATGCGGAATATATTTGATCGTTATTTCTGCAGTTTTTCTATTATTTTATAGATATTTAATTGAAAAAGTGGTTTTTAACATTGTATACGACGTTTGGGATTATGCTCCCCATTCACTTAGCCTTGCTTGATCAATTTGCAAGAATTCACTTTATTATCCCTTAACAGTGAAATCTTGCTACCTTGGTAAACATAAAAATATTAGAAGCTTATGATGTGTACGGATAAGTTACAATGACTGACAGATTTTATTTCATTCTATAAGTAATCATAAAAAATAACACTCCAGGAAGATTAAAACAAGAAGAGAGAAGAGCCAAGCGATACATACGCGAACCTGTCACAACCGCATATTTTATGGCAATTCATTATGTTTGACGTATCCATTTCCATAACAACCTGTAATAATTGTAATAAATCATAATTGAAATGGTCATATTAAGCTTAAAAATTAAAAAAAGGATACGGAAGTATAGTCTACGTAGTTTTCTAATTAACGTATTTTCTGACAGCTAACAAACCAAAGAACATAACAATAACTACAATATGTAGATATATCTGTAGTGACGTATTATATATGGTGTCTCTTTCTTTCTTGTGTGTTTGCAGATTAAGACTGATGATGAAAGAATATGTAGAACTCAAAACAAAGTTCCACATGAAGTATTTAAATTCTTTCATATCTAACACTTAGACAAGAAGAGAGCAAAATTGGTAATCTCAACCAACACCCCTGAATTGTTCTCGGTCTCCTGTACCTGCCAGTAAGATGTACATGATTTTAAATGATGCTTATACTTACATCAGAATTTACGGTACCAGAGGCAGCAGAAACTGAAAAAGAAGATATTTATATTAACTAAGACTTCATTTTCACTTACATCTACATTATTTTTTCTCTTTTTTTTTTATTATTTTATCAAACGAATATCAGGGGTTGTAAAAACAATATTCCGGGACCCAAACATCCACTTGCTTGCTTTCGTGATCCGCTCTGCTCTATTCAATTATTGTCATTGATTGAATGACAGAAAGTGATATCTGAACCAAAAACATTAGCATAGCAGTACTTTCCTAAATATGGAGTGAAACGTGTTCACGCCTTATCCTTAAAACTTGGGCCAATAGATCCAATACTGTGCACAACGTAACGGCTCGAGCTAATTATATATAACTACTAGCTGGCCCAACAGACGTTGTCCTGTCAAATGTCTCAAATGTCACGTTGTCTCACGTTGTCTCAAATGTTTTTAAATAAATAATTTAGCTGAAAAACAATATCTATATGACCGTATTGTGAATCTAAACCATTCTCAAGCCCCCTGGAATACACACAAAAAATTTCATCAAAATTGGTCCAGTCGTTTAGGAGAGTTCAGTCACATACACACGCACACAAGAAATATATATTATTAGATAAATTAAAGTATGTTTTGTAAGATTTAAATCAATTAACATGCTCAACCACTTTAATGAAAAAGAACTTTCTGTGTTTTCTCCTGAGTTTCTTAATCTTTCTAGCTATTGTTACATCAAACAAACTATCAGGTGGAGTCAAGCAGAAAGAAGTTATCTCTCACGACTATAGTTAAGTTTTATTGCAAAAAATTATTTAAATTACGTGTACGGGCAGTACAGCTTATCAGAGCGATCGTAGTTAGATTGAACGTCAAATCACAAGCTCCACAATTAAGTGATCGCGTAGATAATATAATGAACAATAAACGCGTCAAGAATTAATCAATCACAACATTTGCTCTTGGTTGGTTGCTCTAAATAACAAATTAGTGTTATTTAGAGCCAGCAACGAGCCTTTCATGCCTAAGTTGGATGCGTTTCAATTGACATTGGATTAAGGTTTTAAAAGCTGAGGTACTATAGTCACATCAACACATTAAATCCAACAGAAGATGAAGTTATTTAATGCCAAAGGCATACGTTCTAATAGTAGGCAACTAAGATTGTGAAGCAGTATCTGATATGAAAATGACATTTTTTGGGCCTTTCTGCCAAGATTTGCACAGCTACCAATTAAGAGCCCAATACACATTACGATCTCACAACACCCTTAGAGTTACCACGTGCCGGTATGCTCTTTATCACCTTTGAATTCTCATAATAATTACTACCTATTTATTAATCTAAGTTAGGTATAAGAGTAGATACATATATAATTTTGAATCTACTCTCGTTTATGTCACAAATACTACCTATATGTATGTCATAAATAATATACTAAATTTAATATACACGATGATTTACTAAGAACAGGAAAATAACAGATCGACATTAGTAAGAATAATAAATGTACACTATAATAATTACCGTTTATCAAAAACACTTTAGACAAACTTTAACTCTAGCAACTTTAATATTCCCAAAAAAATTACATGGTAAAAACTGTATTGATGATTTACTTTACTTTTTTAATATAATGTATTTATTTATTAGTACTTCCTCGGATTGAAGGACTAATATATATAATATTAATTAAGTTTTAAAACTCACCTGACTCAAAGCATATAAACAAAACTAACACAGTTTTTAGACAATTCACAAAATTACGATCCATGCTTGCAAACAATTCTGCACAATTCGAAACACTAAAATAATCTCAACTCGCTTTCACAAGATACAATGGCACCGTCCAATTTCAATATTTATTGAACAAAATAGTTCTTACTTTTTCCACCGACTTACATTTTCTACAAATGAAAAAAAAATTTCCAAAGTAATTATTTCCATTTATTTGTAGTATTATTTTCGGCACTCTGAACCTGAGATTACTGCTCTGCAAAGCATACGAATCCCTGGACTAAAATAGAATGACCGCGTAACATCCAAACATATTTACCAGTGAACAGTAGGTGTTGCATAGTGTAAGTGGAATAATATGTCGAAATTCGAATAAATCATAAATAATAAGAACTTCAATAAGAACTTCAATTTAATTAATGAATCATAATTTGTTTTGTTTGGACCTCGTTAAACAAAAACAAACAACAAGGCAAACGGTTCTTATTTTTAACTTCCCTTTTTTATATTAAGGCAATCGGTCGGCAATCGGTCTACCTATAGGCTACCCATATATAATTATATCTAATAAAAGAAAAAAGAATTCGTTCATAATAACTAATTTAGTCCTTATTTACACCCACGAAGAGGAGATTCTGAGACCCTCATAACCATCAACGCAATCTTTTTTTTTTTTTTCCTCAGGAGAGGAGGCTGAGAATCCATCATGGATACCAACGCAACAGGCAAGCAGGGATGCGTTGATTATGTCGCACTCCTGGTACTGTCGAGACGGCTCGACTACACAGACCTACCGACTAAACTCAGCCTAGCCTTTGGTCCTATTGACCCTACTGGCTTTATTGACGAGAGCAACGCAATCAAGTGCCACCGTGCTTATCAAAGAAAATAATACTCTGTGCTTATGTCGGAGTCCAGACTAGTGATATTGTGGTACTAGTAAATACCAGTAGGTACTCGATACTATTGATTCGATACAGTAAGTACCGTATTCGATAAGTATTTATAAATTTATAGTATCGAATCAATCTTGCGATACATACTCCATATCGCAACAAAAGCACTTGGTATCAAATCGAATCAGCATCAGCAAAAATTTCCGAACGCATAAGACAGAATAAGCGAGCAAAAGTTTAAACTCTCTCGCTCGGTTACCAGTATTCATCGCGTAGCAGTGAGGGTGAGCGCCAAACTCATTCAACTTCACGCGAACCCGAACTGAAAGCTAGAAAAAGCCACATGCCATTTTAGTTGTCATTGTCAACATAAATATTGTTCGTCAAACTGTCCAGTCCTAAATAACTTGAACATTTGATTTGATAGACTTGATTGTTTACTAGTTTTTTTTTTATAGGATAGGGCAGCAAATGAGCAAAAGGATCACCTGATGGTAAGCAATAACCATTGCCCATGGACACCCGCAACACCAGAGAAGTCACAGATGCGTTGCCGGCCTTTTAAAAGGGAATAAGAGGAATAAGGGGGGTTGGGCCTCCGGTATCCTCACTCACTCGGCGAAACACAGCCCAAGCGCTATTTTACGCCGGTTTTCTGTGAAGCCGTGGTATCATCCGGTCGAGCCGGCCCAATTCGTGCCGAAGCTTGTAATCATCGGCTTATTATTCCAATGTTATCGTGGCACCACTAAAATTAATAATAAAAATTAATATGGACACATTTTACATATACAAAGTTATGTGTTATATTATTGTTTAGTGGATATAGTGTTGGATTGGGAAGTAATCGATAAGTAGGGGATTATTGGGCATTCTGGCACACTTTTTTGACACTCATTGATCTCACTATCGTTCGATCAATGTCGTGAAAAAGTGTGCCAGAATGCCAATAATAGTATTGAAAATTATGTAGAGGGTTTTAAGTTATTGTGTACTCCATTGATCTCACTATCGTTCGATCAATGTCGTGAAAAAGTGTGCCAGAATGCCCAATAATAGTATTGAAAATTATGAAGAGGTTTTAAGTTATGTGTACTCCATTGATCTCACTATCGTTCGATCAATGTCGTGAAAAAGTGTGCCAGAATGCCCAATATTAGTAGTGAAAATCATGAAGAGGTTTGAACTGATTTAGAATGCTCAATAATCATTCTGAAAAATAAGTAAATGATTTCAGTGATATATAACTGATAAGTATCTTAAAACTGTATTACAAATCGCTTTTTATATAATAACTTTATTTTATGAATTTACCACATTTAAATTGAATCCTTGTAGCTTTATAGTCTTGTCATTTAATTATGAAGTTTGTGAAACAAAAAGAATCTTTGAAATTGGAATGCTTTTGCTCTCCGCTACCGACTGAGTTAAATCGACGATGGTAGATTGCTACCAAATACAATACGCTGTGTCGTTTGCGGTCCATCGAATTGTGGGAAAACAAATTTAGTCATAAGTTTATTACTGCATAAAGAGGGTTTATATTTTCGTAACCTGTACGTTTATTCAAAATCCTTGTACCAGCAGAAATATGTATTTCTAGAAAAAGTTTTAGATATGGTGCCCGGAATTTCATATAATAAATACATCAACAACAGTGAAATATTGAGTCCACATGAAGCTTTGCCTGATTCTATTATAATTTTCGATGATGTTGCTTGTGAAAATCAAAATAACATAAGAGATTATTTTGCTATGGGTCGACATAAGAACATTGATTCTTTTTATATCAATCAGACTTATACAAAAGTCCCTAAACAGCTTGTTAGAGATAATGTAAATCTCATTATATTATTTAAACAAGACGACATTAATTTAAAACATGTTTATGATGAGCATGTTGGCTCTGATATGTCATGGTCTCAGTTCCGAGAAATGTGCGCAGCTGTTTGGAATAAGTCTTACAATTATCTTGTGATAAATAAAGATTGTGAAAGAAATAATGGACGCTATAGGTTGACGTTTGATACATTTATAATAGTGAACTAACATACTTATTAAGATGCGACACTGAGTATGAATTACTCTTATTCACGATACAGAGCCAAGTAGTTCCCTATCAAAATGGAGAAAAATCTAAAACAACAAATTGTGAAATCAGCTGCAGCTGTAAAAAGAAAAGTTGAAATAATAAAAGAAAATAAAAATTCTAATAATATGGCCTTGGAAACCATATTTAAGCCTATAGTTGATCCTCTAACCTCGTTAGCCAATAAAAATGAAGGAAGAAAGCATCAAGAGTACAAAAATCAATTGATACCTTTCGTAAAACGCAACAAGAAAGATCATAGTGAGACTTTGTCATCTTCTGGTGAGGATTATAGTTATGGAGATAGTCAAGAAGAAGAACTAGAATATGATAGTGACTTAGACAGAAACAAAACGATTACAGTATCACCTTCTGAAGATAACAATATCAGCGAGGAGTCATTCAAGTCTTTTCAAGCATCACCAAACGTTAAGGATCATACACTATCATCGCCAACGTCATCGGATTTTATGACTAATGTACCGTATGGAATTAGAAATGAACGCGGAAAGTTGATGCTTGGTAAAATCCGTGTTTATGATGATGGTAAAATTAAAAATAGGAACACACACATTCAACAAAACTGATGGATTGAAAGAGCTCTTGTTTAAAAATAAGCCAAATTTAAAGATGATTACCGATGAAGATTTAAGTAACTATAAGTTACTTTTATTGGAAACTAATGCACACAGACGCAATTATGATTCATCCAAACCAATAATCAGTAATAAAGGGTTTAAATATAAGAATATTATAAAACCTCTAATAAACGTTCCTAAAAATGAAACTACAAGCATGGAAAGTCTTTCACGTGGGAAAGGTATTAACGTACTAAAAAAAGTGAGAAAAAATACGGACTTTGTTTATTGGGATGATCCAAATGAGTTAGTAGAACGTTTAAAAATATTATTGGCCTCACGAGATGCGGGAAACACTGGGTTAGACAATGAAATTATTGCAATTATGGAAGAACTAAGGGAAGCAGGACTAATAAAAAATATAAGTAACGTTTGACAAGAAAATGCTTTAGTATCGCTAACACTATAGTGCAGCAATGAGCATTGACAAGTTTGGTCATCATGTTCATAAGCGTCTACGATTAGCAGAATATATTGATACCTTCAGCGATACATTAGTAAAGTCAGATACAGGTCACTTCGATTTGAAATCATCAAAGCTGAAAGGAGTAAGCGCTCCGGAAGAAGACGACGAAGCAGTAAATAAAGCCTTTTTAGATAAAACAGTACAAGAAATAAGAGACGAAATAAAAAAAGTATCTCGTGATGTTGTAAAGTACCTAAATAACTTAGAAAAAGTGACTACAAATCAACTCCATAATTTATATTATACTAAAGAAGAGACAGATTATTTGATTAATCAAAAGAATAAAAATGAGTAAAATAGACATCATCAATGAAATTCACAAAGCGGCGAGAAGAAATTTTCCTCGCCGATGTACAATCATTAAGGGGATTGATGATTTATGGCAGGCTGATCTTATGGATTTTCAGAAATATTCACATTTTAATAAAGGATTTAAATACATTTTGATAGTGATAGATACTTTGTCAAAATATGTGTGGGTAAATCCTTTAAAATCAAAAGAGAAACACTGTGTTACACATGCCTTACAAGATATACTAACCAATTCATCACGAAAACCTAAATATTTACAAACCGATCTAGGCAAAGAGTTTTATAATGATACATTCAAAACATTATTAATAAAATACAATATAAATCATTATTCCACTTACTCTGTAAAAAAGCAGCCATTGTAGAACGAGTAATACGAACGTTGAAACAAAAGATTTACAAACTTTTCAGTTTGCATGGTAATTACCAATGGTTGGGGCAAACTTTAAACTCTGTTGTAGAAAACTACAATAATACTATCCACCGTATAACAAAATTTAAACCTATTGAAGTTAACAAAGAAAACCAAACGGTTGTAAAGTCGAATATTATTAAAACACAAAAGCCTAAGATAGTTCGTACACCGAAGTTTCAACTTGGCGATCATGTGCGTATTAGCAAATATAAAGGAGATTTTTACAAAGGCTACACCCCTAACTGGTCAACAGAGATATTTGTTGTAGTTAAGTTAAAAAATACGCAACCACCTACTTACGAGTTAGAAGATAAACACAAACAGAAAATTTTGGGATCTTTCTACGAACATGAATTACAAAGAACTAAATTTCCAGATATTTATCTCATTGAGAAAGTTTTGAAGAGAAAAGGTAGAAAACTGTTTGTTAAATGGTTAGGTCTCAGCAATGAAAATAATAGTTGGGTAAACAAAAATGCTCTGATTTAGTATTATAAATAAGGTATTTTAATTCAATGTAACTCACTTAAAACAACTCAATGAAAGGAGGAAGTGGTATTATTAACAACTTAATAAATAACTTACCGTTTGAATTACATCTCCCTGGTTATCAGTTTTGTGGTCCTGGGACAAAACTTCAAAAACGATTACTAAGAGGTGATCGAGGTATAAACAAATTAGACGAAGCTTGTATGTATCACGACATTGCTTACAATAACAGTGATATCAGTGTTCGTCATAAAGCTGATTTAGAACTTTTGAATATGGCTAAGAAAAGATTGAAATCAAGGGATGCTGGAAAACGAGAAAAAGTAGCTTCTTGGATTGTAAAGAATGCAATGAAAGCTAAACTTAAAGCTGGAGCTGGTGTTAGGTCATTTATGTCAGTTGTAAAAAAAATACAGTCGCAATTGAAAAAAAATAAGTCTAAAGACTATCATAATGCTATTAAATTAGCTCATGCAGCTGCGAAAAAATTGTTTGTAAATAAAAAAGGAATACGGTTGCCACGGTATATTCCTATTCCAAAAAGTGGTGGTTTCTTACCTCTGATTCCGATTTTCGCTGGATTGTCAGCTCTTGGTTCACTTGCTGGAGGTGCAGCTGGAATAGCAAAAGCTGTCAACGATTACAAAACAGCTCAGAAAAATCTAGAAGAATCAAAACGACATAACAAGATGATGGAAGCTGTAGCTCTAGGAAAAGGATTGTATATCAAGTCGCATAAAAAAGGAACTGGTTTATATCTGAATCCTTCAAAAAACTAATGAAACGGTTACCCAGACGCCCTCTTACTAATTTTGATATAATAAAGCATGCTACTGATATTCCACACTTTCGAGGAGTTTTCATGAGAGATACACTTCCTTCAAAACCAAGAAAAATCGAGTGTGCTATTATAAATTTAGATAGTTCTGACAATCCTGGAACTCATTGGGTAGCCTACGTTAAACATAATGACTACTGTGAATATTTCGATAGTTTTGGTAATCTAAAACCACCATTAGAATTGATTAATTATTTAAGGTACATGAGTGTAAACTATAATTATGTACAGTATCAAAAGTTTGGAACTACAAACTGTGGTCATCTTTGTATAAAATTTTTAAAAGACTATTGGAAAAAGCATTTAAAATGATTAGAAAAATAAAAATCTTGTCAGTACAAATATGTCTTTCACTGTGTCAATAACTGGCAGAGGAGAATCCCTAGTCACAAATTACTCGCCAACTTTGCAATTACGTGGAGAATATGAGTGTGGACTTATATATTTTTCAACTTTTAATTCTATCCCGAACGTAGATGAAAGAAATAATAAATTTTATTATGGTAAAAACAAAGTAATCGAAATACCTGAAGGATCTTACGAACTTCAAGATATTTCCGATTTCTTGAAAAGTAATATAGAAAATGCTGCTCTTAAAATAACTTGCAATAATAATACATTAAAAACATCTATTTTCTGTTCTGAAAGTGTGTATTTTAATAAAAATAACTCCCTCGGTAAAATTTTGGGTTTTGGTACGGACACAATACAAGCTAATATAAGCACCGAATCTCGGTATCCCGTCAACATTTTGTCAACAACTGTAGTGCGCATCGAATGTGATGTAATCAGCGGATCATTTGTGAACGGGAAAGCAAGTCATATTATTTACGAATTTGTACCCAACGTACCACCGGGCTATAGAATTATTGAAACACCACAAAAACCTTATTTATTTTCCTGTCAATCAAAGTTCAATAAATGCAATTAATATAAGGTTGCTAGACGGTGAAAATAAGCAAATCAACTTACGTGGTGAAGAAGTTCAGCTGTATTTACACTTCAGAAAACAATGCTGAATTTCAATAAAAGCCTATTCACAACTGTTGTTCAAGGCAGTTCTAAAAGATCCTCTCGAAAAAGAACACCAGTTCGTTCAAAGAAGAAACTAACCAAAAGTAATAAAGAATTTTTAAAATTACTGGGCTTGTTAAAATGAATATTTTGAATATTACTCAACCGGCTACATACGATAACAGCATCGAAAGTTTCGAATTTCATTCATACAAACCATATGTTACAAGTTTTAACAATAATGATGAAATACGAATACCCATCAATCAACAAGATTTGTACGTGTTGCCTGCACTGAGCAGTTTGTATATTGAGGGCAATGCCAATGTGTATAAATATGGTAGTACTAAGAAAGAAAAAGAAAGAATAACATCAGTTCATTTTGTTAATAACCCTGCTTTATTTCTTTTTCAAGACATTAGATATGAGTTAAATGGTGTAGAAATAGATAAGGTAAAAAATGCGGGAATTTCCACTACTATAAAATCTTATCTTTCGATGATGAGAATGAATCGAAATGTGCAAAAGTTTGGGGTTGGTCGCCTACAGGTACGACCAGTGTCATAAAATATTGGGTTTTGCTGAAGATTATGAAAAAATCATTATTAACTGTAAGCATGAGCTAGTATTATTGAGAAGTAACACAAACCTTAATTCCTTAAAACTATATACCGATGAAGTTGTTGAGGATATAGTTATAAGTAAAATTGTTTGGCGAGTCCCTCATGTTAAAGTATCAGACCGTGAAAGAATTAATTTATTAAAACATTTAGAGAAAGACCGTCCCATCACACTAGCATTTCGTAATTGGGATTTGTATGAGTATCCATTATTGCCCAAAACACGTAAACATTCTTGGTCAATTAAAACTTCATCACAGATAGAAAAACCACGATTTGTAGTTATTGCTTTACAAACTAACCGTAAACATAATGCTACAGAGTCTATGGCAGAGTTCGATCATTGCTATATTCGTGATGTAAGGGTATTTTTAAATTCATCATATTACCCATATGAAGGACTCAATATTAATTTTTCTGACAATAAATTTACGTTAATATACGAGCAATATGCAAGATTTCAGCAGTCTTATCATGGTCGCAGACCAGAGCCGTTGTTGAGTTTGAAAGAGTTCAAAGACATCGCTCCTTTATTTGTTATCGACTGTTCTCGCCAACACGAAATGTTAAAAGGATCAATCGATGTACGCGTTGAAATAGAAGCAGATCAAGAGATACCTGATCAGACGGCTGCATATTGTCTAATACTGAACGACTGCAATATGAATATAAGCCTCTAGTAGCACACGTTAAAAAACTATCATGAACGTTGACCATACAATTATAGTAGATGTGCAAGGCTTTAAAAGTAAGAAGAATAAATTTATAATAAAGGAATTAGCAATCAGTAGCACGCATCACACTCAAACATTTTTAATAAAACCACCTTATCCGTTTTCTACATTGACTGTTGAAGAAAAGAGAGATGTTCGGTGGATTGAAAGAAACCGAGGATACCGATGGAGTGAGGGATATATTGACTACAGAGAATTTAAGAGATGATTAAGCCATACCTCATAGAACGGCAAATTAAGTAAAAGGTGAAGAAAAAGTTGCATGGGTGCGCGAATTATGTGACCATATGAATGTTTTAAATATAGGTGATAAAGGTGTACCTAATTTAGAAACTATAAATAAACTCTACTGTAAAATATAACAGCTTTTAACTGTTTTCACCACAAGAAATATTGTGCGTTGAGAAACGTTGTATGTATTAGAAAATGGTTACTAGAAAATGATTCGTTGTTATCTAATATTTCAATAAAAAACTAGTTTTATTAAATTGGCTTTGATTTCAATCCTTTCGTTAGTTTAAATAAATAATGAAACAAAATATAACAGAAAATTATGTTTATTCAAAACACCAGTTTCTCTCAAAGTACAGTATTATTAAATAAGAATTAGATACAAATATTTACAATTATTAATAAAAATATTTAAAATTAGTTACAAGCTATTTCCACCAGTATGATGTTTTATTAACAATGTATCTCCATAGGATTATATGTAACTAGAAAAATTACATACAATTCTGTATTATTAGTTTAATATCTTCTAAGTTTATATGTGTATTTATTTAATATAAAAGTCCCGATAGTTATTTATTAATATTTTTATTGATGCACTTACATGACTGTATTGTTATCCTTATCATTTCTAGATCAACAGAGACGTATTCATAGATAATCAAACTTATCTTAATCATATTATACACAGACTATATAATGTTGAGCCTATGCTAGTTACATCCGTTTTCTTTTCATTAATTATAATCCTTTAGGTATGACGGTTGTTTAATGGACCGTCCACTACGTGTTACATAACCTGACACAGTATTATGGTTATCTATAGATATCATATCATTAGAGGAAGAGTTGTCCTTATTATCATTGCTCAAAATACTTTGATTTTTAGTTATGAAATTATTTTCATCTTCATCATCATCATCATAATTAAAACTAGAAATAAACTTTTTGTATTTGGACCCCTTAAAGATATGGTATCTATTCCTTCTTACAACTTCTCCATTTTGCAAAAGAATTTTATAAGATCTATTGTCATCTTCCTGTAGTATTTTACCACTAATTAATTTATTACTATTTTTATCCCGTACATACACATTTTGGTTTTTATAATATTTTCTCTCCTTCCCTTTATTTCTCTTATCATGATAATATTTATACAATTTATTTTTATGTTCTATATATATTTTTTAATTTTTCTATAATTTAATCTGTTATAATTAGCTTTAGTAGGTAAAATGGAAGTAATTTGCCTACCCAATAACATTTCATTAGGTGACTTTAACTGATTGTCTACTGGAATGTTTCTGAATTCTAACATAGCCAAATCTAAATCTCTACCTTCTAGTGAACACTTTTTTAATAATCTTTTAAATGTCTGAATATGCCTTTCAGCCATACCATTCGACCTTGCATAATATGGGCTTGATGATATATGTTTGAATCCCCACTCATTACAAAAATTTCTAAATAAAGTACTATTATACTGTGAACCACAATCTGAATATACTAATTTAGGTATGCCCCATCTAGCAAAAATAGATTTCAAACTCTTTATATGACTTTCAGCAGACTGATCTCTCATCTCAACACAATCAACATATTTCGTTAAATAATCAACTACTAACAGAAAAATTTTATTACTAAAGAAAAACATATCAGTACCAACCACTTCCCATGGTCTGCTTGGTACTTGTCTTAGCTGTAAAGGTTCAAGAGAGTGATTTTTTTGAAATTTTAAGCATGTATCACAATTATTAACCATATCATCAATTTGTTTATTCATGAATGGCCAAAATAATAAGCCTCTGATTCTATTTTTACACTTCTCACTGCCCATGTGATTGTAATGAACTCTATTTAACATGTCTTTTCGCAATGACTCTGGTACAACTAATGAAGAATCTTTGAAAATTAAGTTGTTGATTACAGACAATGAATCCTTAATGTTATAATAATATTTCAAATTAGGAGATAAATTTTTATAATTAGGCCATGAATTTTGTATATATGACATAAGTAATTGAAATTCTTCATTGTTTTTAGTCTCATTCTGAAATATTTTTAACATTTTTTCACTAATATTTAAATTCTGTATTACCATACATACATGTAGCTCTACTTTTTCATCTATTTCTTTATTGCAAATAGTGTCTTTAATATATGAACGTGATAATGCATCTGCAATTAATAATTCTTTACCTGGTTTATATTTTATAATAAGGTCATAGCCTTGTAGACGCATCCTAAGTTTTTGAAGTCTTAATGGTGTTTCACACATAGATTTTTGAAAAATATTTTCTAAAGGTTTATGATCTGTTTCAACCAGTACTGTTTTATCATAAATATATTGTTTGAATTTTTCACATCCAAATACTATGGCTAATAATTCCTTTTCAATCTGAGCCCATGATTTTTGTGACTCTGTAAGAGCTTTTGAAGCATATGCAACTGGTGCTTGCTCTTGCAATAAAACTGCTCCAAGACCTGTGCTACTACTGTCAACTGATAAAGTAATTGGTTTATTTATGTCAAAATATTTTAAAATAGGTTCTGATGTTAGGTGATTTTTTAATTTTTCGAAATCTTTTTGTTGTTTACTACCCCATTCAAAAAAATTTTCTTTTTTAAGCAATTCTCTTAATGAATAAGTTATATCAGATAGATTCGGTATAAATTTTGAAACATAGGTTACAATTCCTAGAATAGTTTGTAGTTCTTTTTTACTTTTAGGACTTTCCATATTAACTATAGCTCTTATTTTCTCAGGATCTGGTCTAATACCATTGCTTGTAAGAATATGACCTACATACTTTACTTCACTGACTGCAAATTTACACTTTTCTTTATTAAATTTAATTCCTGATAACTTTGCCTTGTCTAATACATTTTTTAAGCGTTCATTATGCTGATCTAAAGTATTACCCCATACAATTATTTCATCGACATATTGTTGTACACCTTCCAGGTCTCTAAAGACATCTGAAAACACCTTACTGAACACCTCAGGAGATGAGTTTAAGCCAAAGGGTAATCTTTTATAACAATAGCGACCAAAATTGCCTGCATTGAAAGTTGTATATAACTGACTACGCTCAGTTAATTTTACCATGTAAAAACCTTTTGAAGCATCTAAGACTGAAAAATAATGTGCACTTGGCATTTTTGCAACTAGCTCTTCAAAAGTACTCATTTTATGTCTTTCTCTAACTATGCACTGATTTAAATTACGTGGATCTAAGCATATCCTAATACTACCATCACTTTTCTTTGTGACAACCATAGAATTAACCCATTCTGTAGGCTCATTTACTTTTCTTATGACACCTAATTGTTCCATTTTATCCAACTCTTGTTTTACATATTTTTCTAATTTAAATGGTATAATCCTAGGTTTTTCAGCCACAGGTTGACAATTCTCCACTAATTTAATGTCATATTCATAATTTAACAATCCTAAGCCAGTAAAAAGATCCTTATAATTATCTACTAAATCCCTTACTTTTATGTTATTCACATCTTGAATTAACCCTAGCTTTTTTGCTGTGACATAACTTAATATACATTCTGTTTTAAAATTAACTACATATAATTTGACATTGACAATGTTTCCATTATGCGATATATTTGCCACACAATAACCTTCAATTTTTATGTTAGAACCATCAAAGTTTCTTAATTTAATATTATTACATTCATATAAATTTAAGTGAAACTTATGTAATATCTGCTTAGTAATTATATTAGCATGAGATCCAGTGTCTATCTTAAACTTGAGTTTATGGTTATTTAAACTTAGATCTACATACCAATCTTTGTTCACCATTCCTATAATGCTTATAGAGTTAATCTGAAAACTTTGCTGTATTTCATCATTTTCTTGTATATTGTCATTACTAATCACTGAACACTTTTTAAAGCACATTGCACTAAAATGGTTGTACTTATTACACTTTGCACATTTCTTGTTATAAGCTGGACAGTTTCCATATTGATGTTGCTTTCCACATCTGCCGCATACTCGTTCCTTTTTATCCTCCGTTTTATAACACTGTTTCCTATATATTTTTGCTGGCTCTTTACTGTAATTTTTCCTCTTATCATTATTTATTTTATTTCTATTATAAACTGTTCCTATAAGACACTCTGACTGCTGTATATCTTTTATTTGATTATGTGCCACCTCTGCCGCTTTGCATGTTAAAATACATTTTTCTAAGTTTAGATCACACATTCTTAATAATTTTTCTTTTAATCCTATATCAGATAATCCCATTATGATTTGGTCTCTTATTAGTCCATCTTTTAAGTTTTCAAATTTACAATTTTTACTCAGTTTTCTTAAAGAGGTTATAAATTCATCTATTGTTTCTCCCTGCTTTTGCTTTCTACTGAAAAATATGTGACGATTATACGTTTCATTTTCTGGTGGACTGCAATGAATCTCAATTCGTTTTAATACGTCTTCATATGTTAGTACGTCTTTGTTTTCCAACGTGTTATAAAGTTGCAAGCCATCGTCACCAATACAGTGTAGTAACAATGCTTTTCTTTGTTCCGGAGACAATCTATTCTCTGCCCCACTTGCTACATAATACAATAAAAACTTTTGTTTCCAATCTTCAAAATTTGACTTTATGTTGCCGGATAATAGTAATGGCGATGGTGGTTTTAATAAATCCATTTTGATAGCACTTTACGCTTTAATATTATTAGTTTGCCTCAGCGCCATGTATTATTAGTTTAATATCTTCTAAGTTTATATGTGTATTTATTTAATATAAAAGTCCCGATAGTTATTTATTAATATTTTTATTGATGCACTTACATGACTGTATTGTTATCCTTATCATTTCTAGATCAACAGAACGTATTCATAGATAATCAAACTTATCTTAATCATATTATACACAGACTATATAATGTTGAGCCTATGCTAGTTACAAATTCCTACGCGAGAAATTTAATTTACGAAATTAAAGATTGTGAATATACCCTTAAAAATTGTAGCTATAACCACACAATGCTTTGGAGATCTTATTTATCAGACCCTCTGTTTGGTCTAGGATAGGGTCCATATTGTCGGTGACCACGTATTGTGCGGACACCATTGAGTCCTCTGGTACAATAGACCTCTCCATATCTATAATTTCAATTTTAATTAAGCGTCGTCCAGTCGTAGAGGCACTCTTTACCACAAATGAGTGGCAATCTCTCAGGAAGGAGCTTCTTTTTTGTTTCCTCCTCCGAGCGTTCCTTTTAATTGCCTTTTCTACTTTGCATCGCAAAGGCGAATCCTCCCTGTTTTCTCTCGAAGGTCTTCTACCAAACTCCTCCGTAAACCCGACCAAAGGATCTTGAGCGTCTTGCCACGTCGCTTGTTGCTCAAGCGGAAGAGAGATGACATCGGGAATGTAGGTGATTTGAGAAGAGGTGTCCTAAAATGAATTAAAATTATTGTTAAATACATATTTGTATTATTACCAGACACTCATATTCACTAAAAGAAAGTACATTATATTACTCACCATGATAACTGATGCCTGCTTAGTTTCGTGTTGTCACAAGAATTAATTTGTAGTTTCAAATAAGCGATTATATATACCAATCATATTTTGTGCAGGTGTGTGTACATGTTTGTGTTCTCATTGACCTAAATCAGTAATTGTGTCTGACACAGCAGAAAGATGAGTTAAATTACTGTTTGAACATCAGATTCACAATAACATGTCGCAACTTGTTATTTGCAACAGTTGTAGGGATCACATTTCTCCTTATTCAATTCCGATTTGATGAGTTTAGCATTTTATTAAGTATATTGAATATAATTCAATAGGAAAGTTAGGAAGATTAAATAAAAATGCAGCTATTAATCTATAAACGTATATATTGAGGCAGTTTAAAATAATTCGGGTACATACCAGATCTAATTACATTATAATCTTATTAAACTAATCTTAAATACCTTTTACAAATAGATATTTACCTACAAAACAATATGTACTAATAACAAGTCAATTATTAACTTTAGAATAAAAACAATTTAGCACCAACAACCACCAACAACAAACAACAGTTGTTATATTAATTAATTAAGAAATTTGAAAAATCGTTGAACAATGTTAATTTAATATTTACACAATGTTTAGACTGTTTCTTAAAAAATCATATTGAGTTTACAGTGAAAACAACATTTATTAGAAATGATAAATGATGAAGACTAAGATAAACTATTCCAGTGACCCCATGATAAAGTTGAAATGTTATTTTTTAGTATGATACGTTTGTCGTCATTACCTGACAAAGCTATTTTATTCTGTTCCTGTGTAAATATTTCATGTTTAAGGGACTTAAAAATTATATTCTTTTCTCGTAAAAAAGCCTTTGTATTTAATATGTTACAATAATCTTTAAAACTAACTTTTTTTATTACTTGTTTCTGTATACCTTTAGCTTTCTTTAATTCGTCTTGCAGTGTTCTAATACAATATAATTTCGACCTTAAGCCTACAAATTCAGAAATTAATTTTCCACCTAGTTCATCTTTAAACACACCTGGTACTTTTTTGTTCAGATCTGGAATACCGTAGGCGTTATTTTTAAGATAATTACTAGTGTCAAAATACTTTAGAAAATGTAATTTTAAATCTTCGTAAAAATCTTTGCTTTGTATAGAATAAAGGAAACTATCGGTATCAGTATAGCATAGCTTTATCTTTTCCGCATAAAAGGGTTTCATTACCGAGTAATGAAAATCAAACATATGACTTTTAGATATTTCCAAAACAGAAAAGCCTATGTATATAGGTTTGTCCAAAATAATTGATTCTGGTTTCATTTGAACTGCTACAAAATTTTCTGTAAAAATAGTCGCACTATGAAAGTTTGGTCGAGCTATGAGTTGCTCAGCTGATAAACTTTTCTTCGTTTTATTGCACTCGTCTGTCCACCTATTGACTAATTTTACAGTAACTCTCTTCCCAGTGTCCTCTAAAGTTTTTCCGAATATACTATTGTTTAGTAATTTGAAAAAATCTTGTTCAAAGGTAGATCTCGCTTTTTTTCGTAATTCTGTATTCATATCAATGTAATGTTTTAAATAAGGACTCTGGTTGAATTGAATTACTCTATGTATTTTTTTTAAAACTAACCCATGTTTCAAACATGTTTTTAGGTGAGCAAAATGGATAACATATAAAAATTTATCGTATAAATTTGGAATCAATTTCGATGTTTTAGAACCCGACGGGGTAAATTTTTGAGCACAGAATGGAAAATCATTATGGTCATCATGCAAATGATCAGGGTATTCCAAGTCTACTTCTAATATATATATCCAATGTCCCCGTCAGTTGGTAAATTTTGAAAGTCAATTCGACTAATTTCTTGATTATTCAGTAATTTAAAATTTGAATGAGGCAAATAAGCACACATCGCATAACCATACAGATTATTACAATCTATATAACTAAAAAATTTTCTTTCGCAATTGGATTATAAGTTGGTAAGTACTTATTATTGGCCTTTGAATATCTTGTAGAACATAAACATATACCCCCGCGTATACCCTTTTGAATCATTCTTAATATTTCCAAATCATTTATTAATTCTAATTTCACTTTCGTTTTTAAGAGCATAGCATCAAAACTTAGACTAGGCGCTGTTACGTAAAAGGCTGGGTCCAATTTGTAATTTGTCTTACATGTTTTACGAAAACTTTCGAAGACATCCGCTAATAAGAGTACGTCTGACTTCAAATATAAATCAGTGTATTCTCCTAGATTTAGTAATTTAAAGGATTTCCATACTATTTTTGCATGTTCATAATTTGCTTCTGATATATTACTGTTGTATAATTTGTTAAAAAAATACTCATGAGGTGGTAATTCTTGGTCTTCATACGAACTCCAACTAGTAATATAATCGTAAGGATACACACCTTTACGTCTTAACAAGTCAAAATGCTTTTGAGATGGGAAAAATCGATGTAGGTGTTTGAAATCATTATCATTTAAGTTGGAAACTAACTTCTCTAAGCTTGTCTCCAAAATTTGAAGGAATCGACGAAACGAACAGGCACCATATCCTTATCATTATTGAAAAAGCTTAGTAAACGATATATAATTTTCTTTAGTCTTTGCTATGACTTGTATTCTGCCGGTAACTCTCCTAATTGACGTATAAAAAGATGACTATCATAGCCTGCCAAATTATGAAAGAATATTGGAATAAACTTTGGCAAACGGAACTTGATATTGCAATAAGAATGAGCTGCACCCCGGTACCGACCTGTGAGATGACAGTGATCTCTGACTTTATCGTCAAATAGTAATTGATCACAAAGAAAACATTTTGATGAATTATTAAAATCAGCTCTGTCTTGATCTGTTAAAGACATTGGTAGTGGTGACTGTAAAATATTATAAATTATATCTATATCAACTAATAAATTTTCTAAGAACTTTTCTACACAGGAGGGACCTCGATAAGAAACGTACTTATTGCGAGTGTTATCATAGGAACATACAATGTAGTATCCAATGCAGCTGGAACATGTTTTTGCAACGATGATGTGCAGTCTCCATAGTTTGACTCGGATGGTATTAACAATGATTCAAAATCTGCATAAATAACGAAAGGTGTTGGATGTATCAATAAAACACCATGTCATTTTTTTTTATAAATATTTTGTGTCTGTGGCATGTGCCGATGCCTTTTTCTCTTCCGCTCCTTCCGGTTACAAATGGATGGCTGTTCTCTTAATTATTACGATTAATATCATGTTATGTGTGGAGTAATAAACCAGTTTCAACGAGTACGTCTTGTCTTTTGCTTCCATAACATAAAAGGTTATGGCCCAGGTCAGCGGAGAAAATATTAAAGGGAGATTTTGGTATATAGTCGAGTAAGTCGCGTCAAGGACTCTTCACCGGGCCTTGTGAAAAACGTGGTTCGAGAAACAATAAAAGACAAGATGGAACACCGAGGAGTTATTATTTTAGATGGGAAGAACTGGACAGCATGGAAGTTTCAAATGCAAATTAACCTAAAAGCTAAAAAGTTGTTCGGAATTGTGAGTGGCATAACCCCAAAACCTGTGGAGACCGATACGAAGGCGGTAGAGCTCTGGGAAGAGAGAGACACTAAAGCTCAGGAATTAATCGTAAATAAAATTGATGAAAAGGTCATAACCTATTTAGCATCATGCACTAGCAGTGCGGAAATGTGGCAAAAATTATTGATTCTATACGAACCCTCCACCAAAGTAAGTGTCCACCTGATTCAACAAAAATTTTATAATATTAAATTTGAAGAACCGGTTGCCGTTTTTATAACAAAAATAGAAGAAATAGTTACACAATTGAATACAATGGGGGAAAAGATGTCAGAGAACATGATCATCACCAAAATATTAATGAGTTTACCAGACAAATATAAACATTTTATATCTGCTTGGGAGTCGGTGCCTGACAAGGAACAAACCTTCAAAGAACTGATGGCCAGATTGCTGATCGAGGAAGAACGGAATGCTGAGCATTGCTCTGTTGGGATGGAGCAGTCAACATCTGCTCTGGTTGCAGGTACTAGTGCGACTCAAAGTGCAAAAATAGTGTCAAAAGATGTAGATAATAAAAAGTGCTATGTGTGTGGAAAAAGTGGACATTTTAAAAAGGACTGTAGGTTCAGGAAGTGTTTTAAATGCAACAAGATTGGTCACTTAAGTAAAGACTGTTACACAAAATATTCTAATCCTAACAATAAGAGGTATGTACCTAAAGCATATTTTTGTATGGAACCAAGTAGTGATTGGATTTTAGATACTGGGGCTAGTGAACATATGTGTAAAGATAAATATATGTTTGACAGTTATTCTGAAATGTCAAGTGAAAAATATATAACAGTAGGAGATGGATCAAAATTGAAAATATATGGTATTGGTAATATTAAATTCAAAGCTTATGTGGGATCTAAATGTATATCATCTATTTTGTATAATGTGTTATATGTTCCTCAATTACAAGTAAATCTGTTCTCTGTAATTTGTGCAACTGATAAAGGCTATATGTTAAAATCAACAAATAAAATTTGTCAAATAATGTATAATAATGAAACTACAATGTTAGCTTATCGTTCAGGAAAATTATTTATAATTCAAATGACAGTAGAAAAGTCTGTAGCACCTGTAGCAATGACTAGTATAACTGATTGGCATGCAAAGTTTGTTCATCAAAATTATCAACATGTAATAAATGTGTTAAATAATAATGGAGTGAAATATGAAGGGCAGATTAGTCAGTGTGAGTCGTGCTTAAAGGGTAAACAACATAGAGCTTGTTTTAGTAAAAGTAATAACATCGGTAGGTATCCTGGGGAGTTAGTACATATGGATCTTTGCGGACCTATGGAGGAAGAATCATTAGGGGGTTCAAAATATTTTTTGTTGATAAAAGATGACTATAGTAGCTTTAGATTTGTGTATTTTCTAAAATATAAATCTGATACTTATGGTTGTATTAAGAATTTTTTATTAACTTTAGAGAAAGATGGACATATAGTGAAAATTGTTAGGAGTGATAATGGAAAGGAGTTTATTAATAAAGATGTACAAGATTTATTTTATAAAAAAGCGATCACACACCAGACTACTGTAAGCTACACTCCCGAACAAAATGGCCGAGTTGAACGAGACATGCGAACTGTCGTTGAGTCTGCACGTACACTTTTACAAGCAAAGAATTTACAGAAAAATTTATGGGCAGAAGCAGTAAGTACTACCATATATACTTTGAATCGAACAGGTCCTACACGGTGCAAAGGAAAAACTCCATATGAACTAATGTATAAAGAGAAGATAAATCTGAACTCATTGAAGATCTTCGGTACTGATGTCTATGTTCATATTCCGAAAGAACGAAGACTGAAGTGGGACACAAAGAGCAACAAGGGAAAATTTGTGGGCTATGGTCTCAACACAAAAGGTTACCGTATTTGGTTCCCCGATTCAAATAGGATTGGCACTTATAGAGATGTTGTATTTATTGAGAAAAATAACAATGTTGGTTCAAACATGGTTACATATAAGAAGAATATTATACTAGAAGAAAATACTAATGAAAATGATGGAGAACAGCAAGATAAAGAACATAGAAAATTAACACAGATTAGCGAGGAGAATATTATTGAAGAAGATTTAGTGAGATCTGAAGAAAATAGTTTAAACAAAGAAAATGAAACTGAGAAGAGTAATGAAGAAAGAATATTAAATGAGAGTGACTATGAAGAATGTGAGGATCTCGAAGATTATGAAGCTTTAGAAGAAGAATTTGAAAACAGTCATTATGAAAAGGATGATATAATAGAAGATAATGATTCGAAAATGTTGCATGAAGAAAGAAATCGCAGTACGAGAACAAGAAAAATAAAGAAACCGGAAAAATATAATGATTACTACAGTTATTTCATAGAGGGAGAGGAGGAACTTACCTACAACTCCGTGATAACAGGGAATGATTCTAAGAAATGGAAAGAAGCAATACAGAAAGAATTGAGTGCTCTGAAAAATAATAATACATGGATAGAAGTTGAAATGCCGAAGAATAAAAAGATTATTGATACTAAGTGGGTTTTTAAGTGAAGAAAGCAGATAATAATAATGAGATATACAAAGCAAGACTTGTAGTAAGAGGTTTCCAGCAAGAGAACTATTTTGACCACTCTGAAATATATGCACCAGTAGCAAAACTACCTACTTTAAGAATTCTTCTTTCGATTGCAAATAAATATAACCTGAACATAAAACAGTTAGATGTAAAGAGTGCATTCCTGAATGGCAATATAGATGAAGAAGTGTATGTAAAGCCACCTGAAGGCTTAGGAATCAAAAAGGGAAACATATTAAAATTGCAAAAATCATTATACGGCTTAAAGAAATCACCAAGGATGTGGAATAATAGGTTCAATAAATTTATGGAAAATGAAGGTTTTGTAAGAAGTCAAGCTGATTACTGTCTATATTACAAAAGGAGCAAGAAGTTCTATTTATTACTGTACGTTGACGATTTGATGCTTTTTGGAGAAGAAAATAAAGAGATTGATAAGTTAATAGAGTCTTTACAGAAAAATTTTGAAATGAAAGATATGGGTGAAGCCTCAAGATATCTAGGAATAAATATAGAAAAGAAAGAAAATGTTATTATTCTGGATCAGAAAGCATATTTGAAAGATATATTATCAAAGTACGGCATGGCAAATTGTAAACCGTCTTCAACGCCTATAGAAGTTGGATTAGTACTGTCAAAAGAAGCATCAAATGATAAGGAAATGCAAAGAAAATGTCGTCAGCTAATAGGACACTTAATGTATGCAATGTTAGGTACCAGGCCTGACATATGTTATACAATAAGTTTTTTGAGTAGATTTCAGTCTTTTGCTAATGAAGATCTCTGGAAAGCTTTAAAACGTGTTCTACGTTATATAAAGGGAACTCTGGAGCTGAAGTTAGTATATAAACAAGATGACAATAGACCGGTTTTAGGATATACAGATGCTGATT